>CM061141.1:66380106-66742606 GCA_030789695.1 Scilla litardierei
TGATTTGCTCCACGATTCCCGCTTCCTGTAAATTACCCCACATTCACATTTCTCTCCCCATATTTCTCCATTTCTCCTCTCCATCGTTTCGCAACTAACCCATGTTTATCACCAGGAATATCTCAACCACAACCCATGTCATGCCTTGTTTTGAACTGTACGTGCATTCTACTACATATGTGTGGTATGTGTACATATAAGGAGTATGCATTGGATGTGTGTGTGTATGTGCATGTGTGTGCATGGGTCTGTGGGGGTGTGTGTGATGGCAAGTGTTGAAAGGGGTTAGTGTTTTGGACGAGGGCTTAGTGTGAAAAAGGGCAGGGGTTAATGGCATCCCCGTAAATTTTTAGGAAGGTGAGGGGCAAAATGGTCTTTTGGATCAAATGAAGGTGGTGTGTATAGAAAAGGTGTGTGTGCATAAAGTAATGGCAAGCTTGTAAATATGGTAAAGATATGGGGTAATTAGCCGAGGGTATTTAGGTCATTTCACATTGTTCATGGCTTATGGGATAAGCTAGGGCAAGTGGTAGAAATTTCTAGGAAATCCCTCTCACTTCTTTTATCTTTTTCCTTCTCTTTTCTTCTTCTTTTCCTCTCTCCTTCTATTCCCCTCTCCCTCCAAAATCAGGCCGGCCACCTCCCATCCCCTCTCCTCCCCCTCCATTGATGGGAAACCCTAAATTTGCTTCCAAAATTCAAGGAAACCTAAGCTAGTTGCAATAAGGACATGATGAGGAAATAGGGAGGAGGATGAGTAAAACCAAGCTTTTTAGGTAGGAACCCAACTTGGTCTTGTAATTCTATTTAGGGTTTCATTATATCATGTTTTTATATCATGTTTACTCAGTATATATATGGGTAGTCAAATTTATATGCCATGGCTAAATTTCACAAATTTCCCCTTGAAATTCTTAGCAAAATCATCTCTTTTGGAATTCTGAAAGGCTGATGTCTGTTGTGCTTCAATTATGGTTACTGTAGCTTGAATTATGTTTCGAAAAAATTATATACTTGTAGATCTTGAAGTTCTAACCCAAAATCATATAAAATTTGACATAGGTTCAATTCAATAAGTAGGAGTAAAAATTCAATATTTAAAACATGTTTGAATTTCTTTCGGACTGCACACAGTTTAGAAAAATGGACCTCAGTACCTGCACACAAAATGGAATTTTATGTTCTTGGTCTCGTTGTAAATTTAACAAGTTTTTCTACAACTTAATCTCAATGCATAATTTTTGAAATTCTGACTGCAACATGTCCAAAAACAGCCATCTTTACAGGCTTTAGAATCTGTCTGAAAAACAGATTTGACAGGCTTCACCAATTAATTCACTATAAATCATATAGTTCATATTTCTGTATGAAATTTTATCTGTGAATCCAAAACTACCATATATACAACATTAATTTAGGAATTTTTGTCAAATTCTGAAGGAAAACTGATGTTTATGGCCATATATGGTCACTCTTTACAATTTCCAAAGAGTTGAGACATTTCTATTGGAGGTTAAATTATGTATAGTTGCCAATTTTACTCCTATTGTCAATACTTGTTATTACATTAAAGAAAGTTTGATTGGTGTGTTATGCTATTATATTGATAATGTGATTGAGATGTTGTACACGATTCATACCACGTGTTCGTGAAAATGCCTCAATGATATGACAGTGAGAAAACATGAGAAATGAGCTTGTAAACACTTGTACCATGGATCATGTTGTGAATTGGTAATGATGGGGTTATGGGAAGCATGGTTTCATACGTTATGAGTAATGAACTGAAATAGCTATGACGAAGGGCATGGTACTTGGGTGCATGACCCATGTGATATGTGATTTGATTACAATGGAGGGCATGGCACTTCGGTGCATGACCCATGTTGGTATGAGCGTGGAATGTGAAACCATGCAACGTGTCCCCTTCAGTACTAAATATAACATTAAATGAAGTTTCGAAATGTCGCAATTCCTCTCTAAGGAGGGTGAGCTACAAAAACGGGGGTTTGGGGGAAATTTGAGTAAATTATGGGTATGAGGCCTGGACTACGAAGATGGTGAGATGATGATGTGATATGTGATGATTATTCACACTCGCCTTTGCAGGGAGTGGATGTGCATTGATGTTATGATTACGTGGTTTGGGTGTGGAGAGGTATATGGATGAGAGCCTCACTCTTGCTGCCATCCAGGGAAGAGGCGGAGATGCCCAGTATACAGTGTCTGTGTCCACTGCACCGTGTGCCATAATTACTCCAAACCTTTGGGTTGAGGCCCGTGAGGCAGGTCCCTGACGGGGCAGGGTGAGAGGCCCTGTGTACACTGCCCGTGTCCACTGCGTTGTGTGCAGTTTCCACCCCAAATCCCTGGGGCGAGGTCCAGATCCTGGTATCACACAGTTTACCCAAGTTTCCAACTAATTCAATTATAAAGTAAGAATCTCGCATGTTACTTCTTCTGCTGGTAACACTTTCCTTTTCCTTACTTGCTTTACTTGTGACGCTGTGTTATACTTCTGACTCTTGTAATTCCCCTTTTTAGATTATGTTTGTATGAATACTTGTATTGCTATTCGTGCTAACCTTTTTCTTGCAGTAGCTCAACATCAAACTGTGGGTATGATCCTTTACTTAGCTGTTTACATTCTGCGACATTATTTAGTTTACACGTCTCGTTTATTTTACCTTGCCTTGTGGTTGATAACATTAAAATAGTATTCTGAATCCAAGTTGGTTCCTACTGTGGCATGCATTGACGTGCTCCTCCCCATTTTCCAGGTAACAGGGGTGGCAAGGTTGGTGGTGACACGAAGTTGGGTTTCAGGGGTAGCCTTTGGTGCGAGCTGTAGCTTGTATTGTGACTGGGTTGTCTTGGGAGGTGGAGAGTGGTGATGTATGTGTAGTGACACACCTGGACTATGTACATAAATGGAAGTTGATATATATGATATGTTGTTGTTGTTCTATGTTATTTATGAGGTTGTTTTGATATTATTATGGAGCTTCACTTGTACTATCCCAGCATGTGTGCAATGGCCTGCATGTTCTGTTTCGCCTTGCCCTCTCTTTTTCTCTCTCATCACCCTCACTCTTCAGGATACCTGGAATTTTTTTTAAAAAGTTTTGGTTATTCTAGAGATCGAGGTGTGACAACCTACATTTCTTCTCTATCTATCTCCTCTTCAAAACCCAAAGGAAAACAAACAACAGCAACCCTCCCTCTTATCCTATCGTCGCAATATCCCAACAACAAAATCCTTTAACCACCCACTCGTATACCCACGTTCCTCGTTCCGTTCTGTCGCAAAAAATTCTAATCGTGATGCCTCCTAAAAACAAATCAAACTAAAAAAAAGAGGAAACCTCAGCAACTCTCCCTCCATATATCTCTCATTATCTCCTTCTCAAAACAACAGCAGTTTTCCTTATATCTCCAACCCATGTTTCTTCAACCACCGGCCACCCTCTTCCATGCGCTGCCACCATCTGCGATCAGCCGACGCCCTCTCCTTCCTTTTGAAAACAACCCAAGGCCATGCCGACCCCCTCTCGTCGTCACCACCATCAACGCCCACAACTCCACCGACCCGCCTAACCACCACCCATGTTTCACGACCACCACCCATATTTCACAAAACAAAACAGAGGAACCTCCTTCACTTTCGGCGTCTCATAACCTCCAGCAGCCGCACCTCCTATCTCATTGCCATCCCACTCCCTCTCTCAGCCATCACGGCAACCCAACACCCACGGCCTCACGCCAACAGCCTCGCTTCAACCATCCGCCGGCAGCTCCTTCTACCCTCTCAGCCCGCCGCCGCCGCCTACCCTCTCTCGACGACCACGAGCAGCCTCTCCGCTCACAGCCGCAGCGCCTCGTCGTCGCATCACATCGCCTCGCCGCTCGTCACTTCCTCCGCCGTCGAGGTTGCAGCGAGTCGCCGCCTCCACTGCAGCTCACACGATGGACTACAACCCCAAACACTCAAGTGAGTTAGTTTATAATATAGTTTTAGTACTTCATTACATAAGTTAGATTATTATTATACATGTTAGTGGGTTTAATAAGTACAACAGAATTCGATAATGGGTTAGTTTGTATATATTGTTATGATAATGATGGCAGGTTAGTATGTATTTATTAAAACATTAAGTTAGTCGGCATATAGTGTTGTCAGTAAGTAGTATATAACATAAACAGTACGAGAAGCTAATTGTATCAATGTTACCAGTAAGTTAGTTCTATAGCATAAGGTATTATATACGTTAATTAATTATATGCATGCCATTAGGTATATGTCAGTATAGTAATGCATAAACTGTAGTAATATGTGATAGATTTAATTAGTTAATTCCATGGCTTAAAGTTTTATAAATCTGATAACGCAGTTGAACCGTGCTTTTTGTTGATATCGCTGGGACACCCAAAACTACCGAAAACAGGCAAGTGTGCTCACTTGCTTGAAACGGCCATGTTCAGACCATTACTTTCCTTAGTTTGTAAAAAAATATGAACAAGAGACTTAGACGTGAAATGATAGCGTCTATGATACCCTCACGACAGCCTAGACTTGATGACGAAGTCTAGGTCCAATATGTTATAACTGCCATGTTGATAAATATCTTTAAACGGACATGCGTCATTCTTGCCTTGCCATGTAACTTTATGCATGAATTGTATTGAATCAAGCAGGTTATAAGGCACTCTCCTAACAAAGAGTGTGATCCTTTGTACGAATAACCTGCGGAAAATAAGGCATCCTCCTAGCAGAGAGAGTGATACTTTGTACGGAATTGTCTTGTGCACTGGGTTGGGGTTGGGTTGAGCTGTCGCAAGGTTTAAAGGGTTTGGCTGCTGATCGGTCCATATTTTACACCTTTTTTCTGCATGTTTTCATGCCATTTCGATTGCTCATATTGCGATTTTCACGAGTATTCGACGATATTACGTTACTGTTCACTATTTCTTGTTTTTGTCGGATTTCAGGAAATATGAAGCGATCGGGAGCAAAAATGAGCTTAAGGGACTTGCACCCACTCCGGAGCGTCACCCAAGGCTCTTTTGAGGGCTATTCGGCGATGTGAGACGGGTGGAAGAAGAAGGAACTCCGTAGGAGCGACGAGGAGGAGAAACGGAGAAGATTGGGTATTTACAGCATGCCACTCGGCCGAGTGGAGCACTCACTCGGCCGAGCAAGAAGACCACTCGGCCGACCAGACCGGACACGCTCCAACTGAAGGAATTGGGCGTGCACTCGGCCGAGGGATGATATCCCACTCGGCCGAGTAAGAAGATCGCATCGCCCGAGTGGCATGAGAAATCCACCATCAAAAGAGGCCGACTTACTGGAAATGTACAGGCTTTTGACGGTTCCGACTCGGCCGAGTACCAAATGCCCCTCGGCCGAGTGAGTAAAGCCACTCGGCCGAGCCACCTCCGAAGACAGACCCCCCAAGACCCCCGAAGTTACTGTTTTTCTACAGGGTATGTCACTCGGCCAAGTAGAGAAGCCCACTCGACCGAGTAGAGAAGTCAACTCGGCCGAGTGATGCCGAGGACACGCAGCGCCCAGATTTTCAGACAGCCTCCCACTCTTTTGAAATCTGCTATCATTCTAGCAACCAAAGTATTTTTCTCATATTTTTTATGTATAGTAGACTTCATGACGGTTCCAACGCCGTCAAGAACACGCCAATCGGAGGTCGGATGAAATCTGGAGAATTTCTGCAAGTTGGCGCTGCAATGCTGGAATTTCCACTCAGCCGAGTCACATGTTCCACTCGGCCGAGTCGGCGACGGGCCCAGGTTTTAAGTTGCGGTTTGGGATGTTTTTGGGCACGAATTTGAGGGGTTTTCTAGGGTTTTCTTGCTAGGGTTTTGGGGAGATATATAAGGGTTTTGTAGCCACCATTAGAGGAGGTTCCCATATGTTTTCTTAGGATTATTTTAGAGGTTAGGCCATGCCCTAGGCCCCCTCTTGGATCAAAAAGCTTGTATTTGGATTGGAATTCCTCATCAAAGCTAAGTATCACTGTTCTTCTTATTTGAATCTTTGATTTGATATCTTTTTGTATGCAAGCTATGGTTTTTATTGATTCTTATATTGTTGTTGCTATGCTTGAGTAGATTTGATTGTTCTAGGGTTTGGGGATGAACCATATGGATCTAGTTTCAGATTTGTGATGAATGAATTTCTAAATTGCTAGAATTGCTAGGAGGTTAGGTTGTGATCGATTTATTACGGGTAGCTAGGGATTTCCATCGATTGGGGTTTGCAAGAGATTGGATTCTAATCAATAGGAAGCCCTAGAAATTCGATTTAGGTTTATAATCGAGATTCTCTAGACCTGGTTTGCAAGAGATTGGACCAAAGCTATGATTTTTAATTGTAAATCTATACCAATATTCGTTTGCAAGAGATTGGACGAATACGAACTATCACAACCTAGATCGTAACTCGAGTTTGCACGAGAGTGGACTCGAGGAGCGATTGAACGATGATGTCGATCCTAATGCTAGTGGTTTAGGCTAGGGTTTGCAAGAGATTGGGCCCTATCCTAGGTTGCTATAGACCGACAATAGCGCGAGAGCGTGAGCTTGGTTCTCTATTCAGTTACGACTAGTTCACCTCAACACAAGTCTAGTAATATTGAGATTCACTATTTACAATGATGTATGACGAACCGTAGTGGGGATTCCCTAGCTCTAGACTCTTTTATTATCTTATATTTGAACCGATACTTATCCGATTTCTATATCTCCGAAACCGACATCCATCACCATTGCCATTACATCATACCATAGCCATCTCCACCAATAAAACATTCGTAGTCGAGCCAACCTAGGATAGATTGGAACCAACACCACCTCCTCGTGTTCGATACCCGCTCGCCACTTGACCGTGCGCTTGCGGTAAAACTACAATCGTTCTCTGTGTGTATATCCGGGGCCGATCAAATTTTTGGTCGTGCTCTTGGGTTGCATTTTGGATCGATCAAGTTTTTGGCGCCGTTGCCGGGGAGGTGTTTTCCGTTGGGTGCCAATTTGTCACAATTAGGTTGATTAGACTACGAAAAAAAACTAACAAAAGGAAATTTTCACCCCTGCCACCATTATTATCATTTCTATATTCTTTTGTGCCACTGATATCTTTTCTCCAGGTATTTATCTTTGTTGATCAGGTGCTATGGATTATACTACGTGGACCACAGATTTTGATCAGAGTGCTCAGATGGGAGATTACTATTTTGATCAGAGTGCTCAGATGGGAGAATACTTTTTTGAGGAGATGCACTGGCCCGAGCTTGATGAGAGACAAAGGATCTTTTTTGATGAGATGCATGCACACCAGGTTGAAATGCAAGCCGGGCTTGAAAAGAGTAACCTTCTATTGGAACGGGTGAAGAGGCAACTTGAAATGAATGAGCTCATGTTTAAGGTTGCGATGATTCCCAAAGATATCAGTTCTGTTCCTTCATCTTATGGGCAAGAAGCATCTCCAATCATATTACTAGAGCCAGAATGTGTCGTCGTCGATCCCATATCCTACAATACAGCTGTTGCATATGAAGAGTGGATGGACGAAGGTACAGTGGAGGAAGCAGAAATTGAGCCACCAGCGCAGCCAGAGGATGATGGATTTCAGAGATTATTGGAGGGTCTCTTGGAGTCAGTGAGGTTCATCGGTTCAGAGAGCATTACAGCAGGTGATGCATTTGAGCTACGATTTGCAGATTTTGTTATGAACCGTGTTTCAGCTGCAGGAACAATTGAGGAGGACATCCATGTCAGTCTTGAGGGGGATAGACTATATTTTCGGATTGCTTGCGAGCATTCCCCTCCACATGATACATCCCCACAAGCTGACACACTTGAGCAGCCAACATCACCATTCCAGAGAGAGCCCACATTGATAGTTGATAAGAAGGCAAAGGAGCACACTGTCGAGCCAGAGCATATTGACGAGGAGGCCTCACATGCGGAGCCCGAGCATGCTTTTGAGGAGGCCTTACATACAGAGCCAGAGTTTATCATCGAGGAGGTCGTACATCGGGACGAGGACATAGCCATTCATGAGGATCCCGAGCACTATTCTCCTCCATTAGATCTCCCGCAGCCACCTCATCCTTCCACTGACGTCGAGGACTATCCCACAGAGCTTACTGCTCCCACACAGGGAGATATTTTTACCCATTCCATTTATGAATCATGTATTCCATTTGATGTTTACTTTGATTCAGATATTTTTGACACGTCATACCTTTTGCAGTGCACGTACGATTATGGATCGGAGGTATGCTTGTACGTGTCACAGTTTGACGAGCCTATCGAAGAGGTCCACACCTATGATCCAGATTTACCTGAGCAGCTGAGAGAGGACACCACGGAGATAGCTATCAAAGAACAAGATGATATTGAATTATTTCCAGGGAAGTACCGTCCACCACTATTTATTTCATATATTTCTATAGACGATCCTCTTTGGAATACTTTTATTACGAGGGTGAAATTTTTGCAGGGAACTGATGCATCCTATTCTCTGCAGGGTACATGTGGAGTCCTTGTGGGAATGCTGGAGGATGCATTGCTGGAGTTCGTTGGAGTCCGTGGACACACGCATCTGGCAGAGCTACGGAAAGAGCAGTTGGAGCAGTTGCCTGCACCGGCAAAGATACTGGATCCGCCTTTTGCTATAGGTGATATCAATCCAGTAGTGTAGAAATTTTTATGCTTTCAATAAACCCGAATCCTCTCGACAGCGAGGGGACCGTATAGATTTGATTGAATAAATACCACCTCTTATGACGGCAACAAAAATTTTTACACCCCAAACCCATTATATATATTAATTTCCCTCTCCATATTTTGATGTGTCACATCCTTTTGCTCACCACATTCGAGCATTTCTTTCAAGTGAAACCTTACTTTCTTATTCATTTGACTTGATCACGCTTTGCAAAGCCATGCCATTTTTGGTCAAGTCATTTGAATAGGATTGTTTGGTATACGCTTGGGGGAAGGCGCTCTCATGCATCATTGTATGTGCATGTAGTTGCATTAGGATTTCATGTCATTCATTTCATCATTTTTCATTCACCCCCTTATTATTATCGTTGTTCCTCATATTCTTCCACTATGATCACATTGAGGACAATGTGAAGTTTAAGCTTGGGGGAGTGCATTTCCATGCCATTTAGATGCATTAGTTGCATTTTTACTTTATTTTAGGTTTTTTTAAAAATTTTCAAAATTTTTGCATCATCTTTTTGATTTTTCCATCTTATTTTCCTTTTATGTGTGTTCATGCATCATGTTGTGTGCTTGATTTTCTTTTCTTTCCTCTATTTTATTTTCTATTTCTTTATTTTCTTTTTCCCCTTTTGCTAGATTTGTTTCGTATGATGATATCTCTTATTGCTTTAGCGACCATCACGATGCTTATTATTCCTTGCCATGCTACTTAGAGTATTTCATAGTCCTACTATCCATGTGCTTGCTTATATATTCTTTTGATGATTCCTCTATATGAATGCATGATATTAATTGAAGCTGAATGTATGGATAGTGTTTAGTATACTTTTGTTGGAAATGCACCAAGATTCACGCATCATTAGTATATCTGAAGCATCAGTTTTATTGTCTTATTCACCTTCTGTTGCATGCCTGATATGGTTGTAAACTTTACTGCTTGACTTCACCATTTATTGAAATGATTGAGAATATCCATGCTTACATATGAGCTTTAGTTGAAGTATTATTTTATTGAACCGTTCGTGCACATCTTAGAGTGAACCGAGTGTTACATTGTTTCTTTCTCCACATATATCTTTTTATTCTCTACATGTCACTTGAGTTCACCTCCTAAAACTACGTATATCGCATCTATTTTCCAAAAAATCCCCACAAAAGAAAAAGTTAGCTCCAAAAAGTCCAAAAAGCCAAAAAGGAGCCAAAATCCAAAAATACAAATCATATAACTCCTACAAAAATCCAAAAAGAAAAATGAGAAACAAAGGCCAAAAGAAAAAAATATATATTTCTCTATCTCATTATTGGAGCCACAAAATACTTGGGAAAACCAAGGTAAAAATCCCATTTTCCACTATCATATTCCTTTAGATGTGATGCCTCAAGCTAAGCTTGGGGGGTGAATTCATTTGACCATATGAGTGAGTATGACATTAGAGTGGAGACGTGCATGAATGGGAATATTCGATAATGCTTAGACTTTGTAAAATATATTAGATATGGAGATTTTTCATGATTTGAAATAAATATGTGAATGCCATGACTCTTATTCTATTCTCTATTGCATGCTTGGTGTGTATCTTATATGCTTCATTTATAACTTTTGATTGAAAAGTACATCCCCAATGAATTGTATATTATATTCTATGAAATTCATGATGTGAATATGAGTTGATTGCATGAATTTAGGGATTCCCTTCCTTTGTTCTTAAAAGCTTGCAAGTACCATGTTTAAGTAAGATATGAAATCTTTATAGCATGGGATTCGTATTTTCTGAGTTATCGTGATGTGTAGCTTATGGCTTGAGATTTGAGAGAATAATCTAGCGACCCCTTCCACTTTGTATTCTTTCTTTTTCATTTCATTTTCTTTATTTTCATCTCCCGAGTTCGTCTCTCTACTTATCTTCCTCGAGGACGAGTAAGAGGTAAGCTTGGGGGATTTTGATCGGTCCATATTTTACACCTTTTTTCTGCATGTTTTCACGCCATTTCGATTGCTCATATTGCGATTTTCACGAGTATTCGACGATATTGCGTTACTAGCATCACCCAAGACGCGAGCCACCTCCGACGACCTGACAGCCTCCCGCTCGCTAAGTATCATTGTACTCGAGTTTGCACGAGAGTGGACTCGAGGAGCGATTGAACGATGATGTCGATCCTAATGCTAGTGGTTTAGGCTAGGGTTTGCAAGAGATTGGGCCCTATCCTAGGTTGCTATAGACCGACAATAGCGCGAGAGCGTGAGCTTGGTTCTCTATTCAGTTACGACTAGTTCACCTCAACACAAGTCTAGTAATATTGAGATTCACTATTTACAATGATGTATGACGAACCGTAGTGGGGATTCCCTAGCTCTAGACTCTTTTATTATCTTATATTTGAACCGATACTTATCCGATTTCTATATCTCCGAAACCGACATCCATCACCATTGCCATTACATCATACCATAGCCATCTCCACCAATAAAACATTCGTAGTCGAGCCAACCTAGGATAGATTGGAACCAACACCACCTCCTCGTGTTCGATACCCGCTCGCCACTTGACCGTGCGCTTGCGGTAAAACTACAATCGTTCTCTGGGTGTATATCCGGGGCCGATCAAGTTTTTGGTCGTGCTCTTGGGTTGCATTTTGGATCGATCAGCCGCCCTCTAACCTTAAGGCGTAAACTCTAGAGACACGCATATTGTCTTGTCTTGTCTTGTAGCCGGTAGCACACACTGCGGCCATTGACATGCCACGTTTACTTTCTTATATTGTCTTTTACTTACTGCCATATTTATATAAATTGACATGCTGACGCATCTTACAATCTGCCATGTAAACAACATTTAATAACTGTCTTTAAATTCCATACACCTTGCAGTAGAGTTTTTCTTACATTTCATTTGTAGACCCTGCCTGACGTACAACTCTTCTTCTATTGGGTGTGTGTACGTCAGGTACGGAGACAGAGTACACAGATGAGGAAACATTACCAAGAGGACCTGTTTGAGACGCATGACCTAGATAGCCATGAGTTCGCTGTAGACGCTGAGTCACTCCATGTGGAGGACTAGAGGCTAGTGCTATTGCTGCCTACTTTTAGTTTTCTTTAGTACTTTGTTTTAGGATATACTTTTCCTTGTTGCAGTTTCTTTGTCCATGCTGAGGCCTTATTGTTTTATTTCATGTATGGACATTTCTAGATGTGGTTTTTTGTTATATGAATGTTTTTATTGTTTTGAAATGCATGCAAGAATTCTGTGCGGTTTTTGTCACATATGCTTAATGAACTCGAGCTTCCCAACTCCAGTTTATGCGGACCATAGTAACTTTCTCGCTTCCGCCGTATTTTGGGAAGCGGAGCGTTACAAGCAACAACGATAACATTGCGTATATGACATGGTAATAAAGCAGGTAAGGTAGCAATAATAATAAGATAAGCATGCATGTGGAGTAACGACAATAAGACAACATGCAACAATGTAGTAACTGATTTACGTGACTCAAGTTGGAGAGTATGATATGCAACCATTGAGTTCATCTCTTGCCTGGGTGCGCTTCACCCAGATGGGACTGATACACATCGGGTTTTGCCTACGCATGCATCACGTAAGGTTTTGCCGACACAAGCAACATCAACAGGTAGGTTTTGCCGACTCAGTCATATATGTTTACCGACACAGGCAGCAGGTAGATGAACTCTAGTCACTCCCACACTCTCTCAAACTATGAGTTACCCCAAACACGAGTGATGTGTCATGTGAATCAACTATACGTTTATTACGTGATGTTTCTCAAGTTTTTTCCGCAAGATTTACCACACGATATTCCACAAGATATTCCATGAGATGTTTAACAAGATGTTCCACACATGATATTCCATGCGATAATTCATTAGCATTCACTTAGTAATAAATGGCATGCAACAGGTGATGTGACTATTTAAACGTGAGCAATCGTGCAACAAGTGTATACAAAGTCCATGCATAGTTTTTAAGTGAAAAGCACCAGAACATGGTGGACAAGAGTGAACAGAAGTTATCATGGTGAATACGAGTTTACATGCGATAAAAGGTTGAATAAACTTATTTAAAAGTATTTATAATCAATTGTTACAAACTGATGATAACTGGAATTCTAACATTGATCCATGCATACATGACCATTCAGGTTTGGCCAAGTATGTCACTATGCCCGCAAGCAGGGTGATCCAAACTTTGGCGCAAACGATCCTAAACACCGGGTGATACCAATGTTAAGAATGCCAATATTTGTATTCGTTCCGTCGATTATATTAACAAAAGTAGAGTATTTCATGTTTATTTAGAGTTTCATATTTATTTAGCTCTCTACTACTATAATAGTTAAACCAGGACCAGAGATTGACTTATTTTTTGAAAACTAGAAAGCAAAGAAAAGCGCATGCTAAGAAATTTGAGGATAAAGACAAGTCCAACAAACATGGAATAGAAAAATTGTTGGTTTACGTGAATAGTCATCCTGTAATTGATTATTTCCCTAGCTAATTAGGTCTCTAGTCATTCGTTCGATCAATAGTTGTTCTGAGACTATTTCTAAAATCCTAAGTTCATGCTATTACACTTGCTCAACTTCTAAAACTAGAATTAGAGTGACTTACTGGTTTATTGAAGTAGGTCGAGGCTAGAGCTATGGCTATCTGGGACGCTCATGCATGTGAAATGATACCTGCCAAATATCAAAAATCACTGGTTAAAGACTACACTATTTTCTATCTATTTTTCTTAACGTGTTCGTATTTTTATTATCGCTTAAAATGGGTCAAAATACTTACTGATAATTTTTAGATAGGCTAGATATGAGGAAAATAATTTTAGATAAGAAGAAAATATTTTTCTGAAGCCTATATGTATTTTAAATAATTTTAAAAGCTCTAAAACCATTTTTAGAATTTAAAATGAATTGAAAACTAATTAATAATTAGCTAACGTAATTGTTCGAAGATTTATTCAGAGAAATATACATGTCAGAAATCTTCAAACATGATGTCAAAACGAGCGTCTCGTTTAGTACTACAACATATAATTTTCTCCTACGTCAGTGTATGTGAAATTCTCGTGATATGAATTTTAAAGCGAAATTAGCTTTATTGAGTTTTAACTTTAAAAATTCGTTGTGTGAGATGTACTTGCCTTTTGGCGATGAAACCAGTGCCAACAGATCCGTTTCGTCGTTTCGGATTTTCTGGCCTTACCGTGTATTTTTCTGAGGTGTATATCATTTACTGTGATTTTTACTTTTTTTCTCTCTATTGTAATTATATACCTACTAATTATTGTACTCATATACTGGTATATATATGAGTGTGTGTGTGTGTGTGTGTGTGTGTATACTTATATGTTATAACAACACTTCATTCCCCTCTCGATACCATGCATGCAGCGGGCTCGGCAGGTTCCCGGTGGGGAGGTATCGCCGGCGTACGGTGGGGTCGTCGAGGTGACGGGCGGTGCGGCAACGGTGAATATAGGTGAAGAGTGTGGAGGAGAGGAGGGCAGAGCAAGGCGGAGTAGCTGGAGAGAGGGTCGTCGCAGGGTGGAGATGGGAGAGGAGCTGGCGGTGGTCGGGGGAGATAGATGGAAGGTGGGGCGGTGCAAAGGGCGTCAGAGGTGGCGGTTGCTACGAGGTAGGCGGTGGCGTGAGGCGAGACGATGGCAGGGGCTGTCGTGGGTTCGGAGAGCTGGAGGAGGCAAAGGCGGAGGACGGTGGTTCGTCGGAGTGAGATGGGGGGAGAGAGTCAGAGGAGGGCTCACTACAAGGAAGGAGAACTGTTCTCGCGGTTTGAAAATTCGTTTTTGGCGGGTCGGAACCGCCAAAAACACGGTTTCAAGCAGTTTTCCCAACCGCTACTAAAAGGGGGTGAGTACCACCGTTTGTAGCGGTTTAAAACCGCTTAAAAGAAACCGTAAGAAATATAGGTTTGTCGCGGTTCCGAACCGCTAAAAACTAAATTTCTAGCGTCAAAATTAATTACGATAAAATTTATTTATGGCGGTTCTGAATCGTCACTAACTGTTCCGATTGTGGCGGTTCGAACCCGACAGAAATAGAATAAATAATTTTAGAAAAAAATAACATGAAAACTTTTTGTGGCGGTTCTAAACCGTCAAAAATTGAACGGTTTGTGGCGGGTCGAAACCGCAACAAACTGAATAAAATTTTAAAAATATAACCTGAAACGACCGTTCATAGCGGTTGTAACCCGCTACAACCGGTTTGTAGCAGTCTTTTCTCGCGGTTGTAAACCGCCAACACCGCATAATTTGTGGTGGTTTTGAACCGCCATAAATTGTATCGATTTTCTAAAAAATTCATAAACTTGACTATAGCTGATTGTAACCGCTAATAAAGTAAGTAATTTAAAAAAATTAATTCGGGTTGTGGCCGTTGCATACCGCCACAACCCAAAATAATTTATAAAAAAATAAAAAAACTCAAAACAGGAATTTATTTATTAATATAATATTTACAATAATAATTCATACAAAACGAAAGTCTTTAAAACAAAATACAACACATGATACTTTTTAATACAAAAACCCTTACCCTTACGTCATCAAAATAAACTAAGATCCGGATGACAGAGGAAGATCAAAAGAGGCGTACACTGAGCAAGCCGAGACCTGCGCTGATCAAGCCGAGACATATACTGCTCAAGCTCCTATTTCTGACTATCGAACTCCTGTTTCTGCCTATTGAACTCCTCCCGCGTCACTAGATTTGAATGACATGATGAAGCGTCAGACGCAAAGGAAGGAGACGGGACAAATCTTCTATGTATCCCGAAGATCCGGGATTGATAACCAATAGAACCAAAACCAAGTTCCCGACCTGGGTAATCTTCGTCTAGAACACGTGCAATGGCATCATTTCTTCCTTGACTCTCAACTCCCTCCTCCTGCTGTGACTGTACTCGAATGCTCTCTTGTACAATAAAAAAAGAGACATGAGATTATATAACTGAGAATGTTGTGACTAAACAAACTGAGGCTATGCATGCATATATATATATATATATATATATATATATATATATATATATATATATATATGTATATATATGTATATATATATATAGTGATATTCGGTTGCGAAAAAAGGGGTTTTCGCATGGTGCGAAAACATTTTTTTTATATTTTTGAAATTTTTTTTTTCAAAAATTCTTTTTTTGATGTTTAATCCATACAAATATATACCCCAGGGAAAATAATGGGTGAACCCGTTGGGCATTAGAGCACCCATCCACCCGTTACAAATTTAACGGTCTCAAAACGTGCGAATTTGATGAAATGCCTTGATCGAAGGCCAAATGACATTATTTCTCATTGATTATTTTTTGAGGGGGGTATAACAACATATAATGAGGGTGGAAAAAAGAATTTTTGAAAAAAAAATTTCAAAAAAAAACTAAAAACATTTTCGCACGGTGCGAAATGTTCTCATTTGAAAATTTTCCTATATATATATATATATATATATATATATATATATATATATATATATATATATATATATATAGTGATCTTCAAATGCGAAAAAGAGGCTTTTCGCACCGTGCGAAAAGATTTTTATCTTTTTTTTGAAATTTTTTTTTTCAAAAATTCTTTTTTTGATGTTTAATCCATACAATTATATACCCCAGGGAAAATAATGGGTGAACCCGTTGGGGATTAGAGCACCCATCCACCCGTTACAAATTTAACGGTCTCAAAACGTGCGAATTTGATGAAATGCCTTGATCGAAGGCCAAATGACATTATTTTTCAACGATTATTTTTTGAGGGGGGTATAACAACATATAATGAGGGTGGGAAAAAGAATTTTTGAAAAAAAAAATTTCAAAAAAAAACTAAAAACATTTTCGCACGGTGCGAAATGTTCTCATTTGAAAATTTTCCTATATATATATATATATATATATATATATATATATATATATATATATATATATATAATCTTATATACATATACTACAAACTGAGACATGAGATTCGACAGTTTCGTAGGAGATTATGATACTAAATCTTGCATGTGCACATGGAATTTTTCATGAGAACTCTCAAGAAAACATGGCATGCACAGTTATATCCATGTAAACATGACATGCACAAACAATCGAAACTTCGATAGCAATCAAAATCTCAAAAAAAGAGCGAAATAAAGCATATCAGATTGGTGACGGGTGACTGAAGAAAGATTAAACAGCGAACAAGAAGTACATGACATGATAGC
Source organism: Scilla litardierei (assembly GCA_030789695.1). Classification (NCBI taxonomy): domain Eukaryota; kingdom Viridiplantae; phylum Streptophyta; class Magnoliopsida; order Asparagales; family Asparagaceae; genus Scilla; species Scilla litardierei. The sequence goes on from CM061141.1 coordinate 66,397,123, forward strand.
ATGTCAATTAGAATCAATAATCGAATTTTCCAATCAGAATCAGAGAAGAGTAGGGAGCTTATGCGGGATTAAACATGTAATAGGAGCTAGATGCACTCTAGGAAGGAATTTAACAAAACAAAGATGGGAACAACACAGCCTTCCTACTTTAATCCATATCACCTATCAAATATACAAATTAAACATTAAAAAATGTCACCGCGATAGATCCATTGGGAGTATTACTACTACTAGTATTACTACTAGTGCTATAAATACAAGCTCATACAAAAGATAACCTGTAATTATTTGAAGTGTACTTAAAAATGTTTCCTCAAGAGCTTAGGCAAACTGTTTTTAGGTGTTTATGCCTTCCTTCAAGTAGTGTTGTTTCAGAGTGTTTTCTCACTACAAAAGCGTTGACCGTGGACTACCCGGTCAACGTGGTTAAGGGGCCGACTTGGGTCCCTCGGGTGCGCCGGGTCCGTGCAGACGCGGCGTAAATCTGAGTTGTGGGTGACTTGGAGCACGTCGGCTGGCTCGGATCTGGGTCGTCGGCCACGTGGGGGCGAGGGGGATCCTCGGCCTGGTGGGAGACGCTCGACCTCGGACAGTCGGACGACGAGGGGTAGCCTTGGCGCCTCGTGAGCGGAGGGGAAGCCTCGGCTCGGACGGACGTACTCGGCCTCGGTCGGTCGGATGACGAGGGGTAGCCTCGGTCGTCTTGGTTGATACGTGGCCGGAGTGGGGTGGAGGGGAAGCCTCGGCCCGTGGATCTGACGTCCTCCTGCGCAGACGAGAGCACTCGTCAGGGGGACCGGACCTTGGTTCCGGCCAAATCCCCTCCGATGCCTAAGTCAGACGATGATTTGAAAGAGGAGGCTCGACGGAGACGGTTCGACTCGAGAGGAGGTCGGAACGACGTCTACCGGCGCGAGCGGGGAAGGAAGGAGAAGAAATGGGGGAACTAGGTCGTTGATGGAGTACCTTAGGTTTTAGCTACCTGAGATGTCGTCCCCTCTCTAGTCGTCCTTCTAGCCCTTTTATAAGCCTCCCATCGCGATTGCCCACGACTCACGTCCCTCGTCCGCCCCCGATCGTGCCCCCTCAATCCGCCTCCCCCTCGCAGTTCCCTGCGCCATGCCAGCACCTCCCCATTACCGCCATTAAGTGGTCGCGGGCCCGGGGGAACGGTTATCGCTGGAGTGGGCGAGTGACTTACGCGTTTCCGGGGCCGGGTTGGATCGTCGTTCGGGGGGGCCCTCTGAGGGGCTTTGTCGGGCAGGCCTGATCTCGCAGACGGGCTTCTGATCGGTAGTTGGGTTTCTAGCTCCATGTTCTTTCGGGCTTCGTTTGGTGGGCTGCGCCTTTGGGCCTATGCTGTTGGGCCTCCGTAAAATAGACGTATCAATTGCCCCCATCGGTGGGGCCGATCGGCCTTGGCCGGCTCGGTTCGACCGATGTGACTCCTGGGGTTCCGAGTGGCGCGTCAGTTGAGGCGTGGTCATAAATGAAGGTTATGATGAGGCGAATCGATTGGACTTCCCTTGGCGCTGATTTCGAAATGCCGCCGGCTCTTTGAGGCCTGCCTCACATTCCTGTCAGGCGTTTCGAATTCGCCCCTGGGTCTGGTATATAAGATCCCCGGCTGCGTTGATCCCAACTCCTCCCTCGCTCTTCCCTCTGTTCTAGGCTTTCCACCACTTGGAGTCTCCCGCCGCCTTCGTTTCCTTGTCTTCTCCAAATTAACAAAAAGGTAACTCATTTCCCATTTTCATATTATGGCTGCTCTTAGGATAGGTGGTTCTGGCCAAGGGGCGAGGGATCCTCCTGAGTCCAGGCGGGGCAGGCCCCGATCTGTGGGATTTGGTTCCTCTCCCGAGAGCCGTTTCCTCCGAGATAAAGGGAAGGGGAAGCTCTTCCCAAACTATGCCGAAGATGATGTGGCATCGGCGGCCGTGCGGCTTAATGTACCTCCGGTTATCCTCCGAACACCGTCGAGGACTCCTCTTCTAGCGGCCGCGGAGGTCCGGGAAAGGTATCTCTGCTACCCGTACGATGTTCGAGTCCCCTTCATCGACGAGCGGATCTGCCTTCCGAGGAGCAATGAAGTCGGCGTCTATGTCGAAATGTTCCGCCTGGGTCTTCGTTTCCCGCTTAATCCCTTCTTCATCCAGGTCATGGAGTATCTCGTGGTGCCCCTTTGCCAGTTCACCCCCTGTTCGATTGCGGTACTGACGGGCTTCGTGATGCTCTGCTGTACTCGTGGTCTGGAGCCATCTCTCCCCCTTCTCTTCTACTTTTATCAGATCCAGACGGTCGGTCCAGGGTCATGGTTGCACTTCCGAGCCCGCTCGGGGAGGGAATGCCTGATCGGGCTTCCCCGCCGGTCGGGGGATTGGAGCTCGGATTATGTCTTCGTGGTCTTCCTGGAGGATGCCCAGATTTTGACAGGTTGGGGCGGGTCGGTCCGGCCTTGCCCAACGCTAACCCTCTCTGAGGCTGATCAGGCGGCCGTCGCGCTGCTGTCGACCCTCCCCTTGGAGGCGAAGTCCATCTGGTCTTTGTTGGACGACCTACTCTTGAAGGCCGTCTTGTGGTCTCTGGGTAAGTCGCTTTTTCAGTCCTGGATCGTCCTGTGGCTTACCCTGATTTCGGTTTTGCTTGCAGGAATGGCTGGTCGCGAGTTCACCCGCGACGTTGATGAGCTTATTCGTCGTGGAGCGGCTCGGAGCCGAGGTAGCACCTCAGGAAGGGCACCTCGGCGGACCGTTGAGGAGGAGGTGCGCCGAGCCGATCCCTCCGTGGGCAAGGTGGCGGCCGCACCTCCCGCCCCTTCTTCTGGTAGTCCCCTCCCCGGGGAGGTCGCAAGGGCCGGATCCGTCCCACCGGCCCAAGTGGCGGGGGGTAACGTCGGGTCCGGTGCGGCTCCTCTTGCGCTCGGCGTGCCCCCTCTTGTCTCCGAGGGCGGAGGCGGCACGAGGAGGAAGCGCTCCCCTTCGGAACCTGCCGAGCCTCATGGAGGGAAGAGGACAAAGGAAGGCGTGGATCCCTCCAGTTCGGTGTGCTCCGTGCCCCCGGCGGTGGCCGCCGAGGATCTTCCAGTGACCCTGACGACTACCCCCGTCGCAGCATCTCCGCCTCCATTATCGGGAGTCGGTTACCTGTTGGCGAGCAGCTCGGCCTCACCCGGGGTCACCCCCGGGGGTTCGGTGTTCGTCGACCGAGCCTTGGCTCAACAGTTGGCCGAGGGCTCTGTCCTCCCTCGGGACCGTAATCTCCTTGAGTGGATCCCCGCCGACAAGGTGTCGGACTCCTTGGTTTGGATCCTTCAACAGGTCTGGCTATCCCACTGTCCCTTTCTTTCTTTCGCACTCTTCTCGGCTCATGTCTTGTCGTTCAGGGTTCAACGCTCGCCGTCGAGTCGCAGCGTCGAGCCGTCCGTATGAGGGAGCTGGAGGAGTCCTCTGCGAGGGATCACGAGCGGGCTGGGGCAGCGGAGGTAGCTGCGGTGGCGGCGCAGATGGAGTCCCGGCAACTCAAGCTCCGGGTGGCCGAGCTAGAGGGACGAGTGGACGCCCTCCAGGGAAAGTTGGAGGACGCCCGGTAGTCGGCCGAGGAAGCGGCGGAGTCGTTCCGCCTGGAGAGGGAGGAGCTTCAGAGGGAACTGCCGGACCGGCGTCAGGTGGCGCGGTTTGCGGAGGAGGTGGAGAGGGGTGTCGTCGGGACTCTGGGGGAGAGGATCTTCGAGGTCCTTAGGGAAGCCTTCGGCAAGTATGTGGACCTTATCGGCCCCCGGATCGTCGATGTCGTCCAGTCCTCCTTCCGGGATTGTGCAGAGCGCGTCCGACAAGCCCCTCCGCCTGTCGATCCCCCTTGCTCCGAGCAGGGCGAGGCGCCCGAGGATGCAACCTCTCGAGCCCGGGCCCCCTAGGTCGTCCTTCCCGGCCAGTCATCCTTGTTTTTATCCTCAAATTTTTTAGCATCCGCTTCGCTTTGGCCCGGTCTACTTGAGATGGATCCCTGGCCTCGCAATCCCCACTTTACCGGTTCTCTGCTTCGGAGCAAACAATTGCTGATTGCAGGGAAGTTCGTTTAAGCCAGTAACTTTGTGTTCTTGGTCGACAAGCTTTGTTCTGCCGGCGTTTCCCTAGTTTCCGTAGGTGATGAATTTTGTTGTCCGTCGTGGGCGGATTATTTGTAAGGAGGTTTCTCCACTTCGATTTCCTGTTAATAAGACACGCTTTTGTTCCTTGGTTAATTGTTGGAAATGAAATTGACTTACTTGAATTTCCCGCGCATTTTGCTTTGTTGTTGCGAGCTCGGCTCCTCTGCTGGTGGTGGTCGTTTGCTTTCCTTCTCCGGGAGGTTGCCCTTTGTCTCTTGAGTGGACAATTCGGTTGGTGTCCTTGATGGCTGGGGGGAGATGCCCCCAGTCTTACGAACAGCGGAGCCGGTCGGTGAGAGTGAAGCTTATCGGCTTAAGACCGGTCGACGTCTGCGCTGGCTGGGGGGATTGCCCCCAGACTTGCGAGCAGAGGAGTCGGTCGGCGAGGGTGATGCTCCTCGGCTTAGGACTGGTCGGCGTCTGCGCTGGCTGGGGGGATTGCCCCCAGACTTACAAGCGAAGGGGTCGGTCGGCAAGGGTGAAGCTCCTCGGCTTAGGACCGGTCGGCGTCTGCGCTGGCTGGGGGGATTGCCCCCAGACTTACAAGCGAATGAGCCGATCGGCGAGGGCGAAGCTCCTCGACTTAGGACCAGTCGGCGTCTGCGTTGGCTGGGGGGCTTGCCCCCAGACTCACAAGCGAAGGAGTCGGTCGGCGAGAGCGAAGCTCCTCGGCTCAGGACCGGTCGGCGTCCGCGCTGGCTGGGGGGCTTGCCCCCAGACTCACAAGCGAAGGAGTCGGTCGGCGAGAGCGAAGCTCCTCGGCTCAGGACCGGTCGGCGTCCGTGCTGGCTGGGGGGATTGCCCTCAGACTTACAAGCGAAGGAGCCGGTCAGCGAGGGTGAAGCTCCTCGGCTTTGGACCGGTTTTGATCGCCCCTCCATCCGGTAAGGTGGCGGTCTTTGCTCTTATGCACCCTTAGTGAAATGTTGATTCCGTTGGAGATGAGGAAAAGATAAAAGGAATGCGTTTGTACTATTAAAGGTCCTATTGGACTAGTACATTTGGAGGAAACGAAAAGGAAATAGAGCTAGACGGAGGAATGTAAACCTAGATAATCTCCTCCTTACTAGGCTGCGACTGGGGGGAGGGGCCTCGCTTGCTCACTCTATGATGCGGAGGGGTCCTTGGACGGTGTTGACCTTCTTCCCCTTGTCCGGCTGCATGGAGGTTCCCTCTCCATGGGCCGGCTCATCGGCTAAGTTCCTTGCGTGCCCTCGGCTCATCAGCTTCTCGATGTCCTTCTTTAGGTGCCAGCAGTCTTCAGTGTCGTGGTCATTGTCCTTGTGGTATTTGCAATACTTTTCCCCATTTCCCCCCCCCCCCCTTTTCGTCTTCGACGGGGGGCGATCAACGCGCTCTTCCTTCTGCACCTGAGCGAGGACGGCGTCTGGGGTGGCGTCCCTCGTACCCTCTCCTCGCTGCCTGTTTCTCGTCCTCTTCTCGGTCCGGTACCCTTCGGGGCTGCGGCGCTCGCTATCGCCGCGTTTGGTCCCTCGTCTGGCTTTTCCTGCCTCAATGGCCAAGGTCTCCTCGGTCAACATGAAGCGCTCGGCCCTCGCCATGATCCCAGGGAGGTCTTTAGGGGGATCGTTATGCAGAGATTTCTTCAAGCCTCTATGGCGCAGCCCTTTCTTTAGGGCCGTCTGGACCACAAGGTCGGGAGGGCTGTTTACGTTCAGCCGTTCGGCGTTGAAGCGGCGCATAAATTGTCGGAGCGGCTCGGTCGGGCCCTGCACTATGTTAAACAGATGTTCAGCATCAGGCATTACCTGTCGCCCCGCCATGAACTATTTGCAGAACAGTTGGGTGAGTTCCTCGAAGCTGTCAACGGAGCGGCTGGGTAGGCTGCGGTACCAAGTTCTCGCCGCTCCCCTGAGGGTCGAATAAAATCCCCTGCAGAGTAGGTCATCATCGGCACCCTGGAAAGACATGTCTCCCTCATAGTCCATCACGTGGTTCCCGGATCTCCTATCCCGTCGTACTTCCCTAGTGCTGGGATCTTGAATCGAGAGGGGACCCGCGCGTCGGTTATTCTCCGCGACAGGGGGCACTGGTCTCCGTGGATGCCTCCGGGGATCCGACACCCGCCTACCTCAGGCTCGTTCGGTTGTGGCGGTGGTATAGGTACCGGCTGGGCTGGCTCCACGGCCCTCGCCACACTGGGGGTCGGGCTGACCCGGCGTTCTCGGCTCCTCCGGCGGGAGCTCCCGCTTCGCCGTGATCGGTCCCTCGAGTGGTGTCGATCGTTTCTTCTGCGGTGGGGTGATCGTGGCCGCCGAGACGACGCGGTCACCGATTCGTCCTCCGTGCCTTCAGTTTCCCTCCGGCTCCTTTCACGATGAGGGGAGGAGGCGCGCGATCTCGCCTGGTGGGAGCCGGGGTAGCGTGAATCGACGCTTCGTGTTCGGCCTTCGGTTCCCATGGTCATCGACCACCACGGACAGCAGGAGCAGGGGGCCCCCCGCCCAACGATGACCGTCGCTCAACACGTCTCCGTTGGCTGGCGCGGTGCCGATGAGCTGCTGTACCGTCACGACCAACGTCTGGATGTTCGCGTTGATCTCTTGGGCCAGGGCGCGGAGCTGCCCCTGCGTGGCCAGCTCCGACCCGCTAGTCTCTTCGGTAGAGGGGGTGGGGTGGTTGCCGTCAGGAGCGCCCTCAAGGTTGCTGTTGGGTGCGCCATTCCCCTCCTCCGGGATGGGTGGGCATACGTCTCTTTCCGTTGCAGGCGCGTGCCATTGCAGGTGCGGTTTGTTTCTTCGTGGGACAGTTCGTTCCCACAGACGGCGCCAGATGTTTCAGAGTGTTTTCTCACTACAAAAGCGTTGACCGTGGACTACCCGGTCAACGTGGTTAAGGTGCCGACTTGGGTCCCTCGGGTGCACCGGGTCCGTGCAGACGCGGCGTAAATCTGAGTTGTGGGTGACTTGGAGCACGTCGGCTTGCTCGGATCTGGGTCGTCGGCCACGTGGGGGGCGAGGGGGATCCTCGGCCCGGTGGGAGACACTCGACCTCGGACAGTCGGACGACGATGGGTAGCCTTGACGCCTCGTCAACGGAGGGGAAGCCTCGGCTCGGACGGACGTACTCGGCCTCGGTCGGTCGGATGACGAGGGGTAGCCTCGGTCGTCTTGGTTGATACGTGGCCGGCGTGGGGCGGAGGGGAAGCCTCGGCCCGTGGATCTGACGTCCTCCTGCGCAGACGAGAGCACTCGTCAGGGGGGCCGGACCTTGTTTCCGGCCAAATCCCCTCCGATGCCTAAGTCAGACGATGATCTGAAAGAGGAGGCTCGGCGGAGACGGTTCGACTCGAGAGGAGGTCGGAACGACGTCTACCGGCGCGAGCGGGGAAGGAAGGAGAAGAAATGGGGGAACTAGGTCGTTGATGGAGTACCTTAGGTTTTAGCTACCTGAGATGCCGTCCCCTCTCTAGTCGTCCTTCTAGCCCTTTTATAAGCCTCCCGTCGCGATTGCCCACGACTCACGTCCCTCGTCCGCCCCCGATCGTGCCCCCTCAATCCGCCTCCCCCTCGACGTTCCATGTGCCATGCCAGCACCTCCCCATTACCGCCATTAAGTGGTCGCGGGCCCGGGGGAACGGTTATCGCTGGAGTGGGCGAGTGACTTGCGCGTTTTCGGGGCCGGGTTGGATCGTCGTTCGGGGGGGGCCCTCTAAGGGGCTTTGTCGGGCGGGCCTGATCTCGCAGACGGGCTTCTGATCGGTAGTTGGGTTTCTTGCTCCATGTTCTTTCGGGCTTCGTTTGGTGGGCTGCGCCTTTGGGCCTATGCTGTTGGGCCTCCGTAAAATAGACGTATCAAGTGTAATATGTGCCAAATTATGAAATAAACAACCACTGTATTTGCAATTAACAATATCACTTCATTCTTTTCCCAAGAAAATATATTGGAACCTTAGACCTACCATCAGCTAATCACAATTTATAATCAGACACTACCAAAATATACAAGATGCTTGGTTAATGAACACTTCCAGTATATAACTTAAGGCCAACAAACTTAGGGTCTCAATTGTGATTTTCTAATCTCAATTGTTTCATTAGCATAAATTCATGACATCTAAGCTTATGGTCCAAAACAATAATGCCTAGGATAGAGGACTGACTAAAATTTACAAACCATGTGATTCACTTTCAAACTATGTACACAAGAGCCTTAAGTCATGCTAGAGCAATAACAATGCACATGTAAATATCCAGATGTCTCAACTAACAATGCTAAAAAAGCTAATATTGTCATGTCCGAGATCAACACAACCAAATACAACACATGGCCATGTCAATCAGTATAACTGAAACTTGCATATATTCATACAGTTATCCACCTTAAGAACTGTACCAAATGATGTATGATGTGCCCTTTTTATAAAGAACCCATGATCAATCTCCTAAAATCTATGTTATTAAATGTATATAAACCCAATATATATTTACATATATGCTGAACAAAAAAATTGACATGTCCAACACCATATGTCTGTGTCGGAGCAACACACTTATCCGTCTCTCCAAATCATTACCTCATAGTTACATATTTACTTGCCAAAAAAACTAATCAACATGGCAATATGCCAACCAACATTCCTTTTATAATCAACAGCATATCTTAAGAATTTAGCCCAGCAAATCTATAAATACTAGCATGAGTGGTAAAACCAATTTAGGGATGGAGGAAGATATGGTAGAAATTCAAAATTTAAATTCTCCTTTTATTTCGAAATACACACCATCATCTCAAATGCCAACTAAGTCTCCATTCCCAATCAAACACCGTCCTCAAATTTGGACGGCTACTCTCCCTATAAAATATACCATGATCTGTTGAGACAGTTTAAGGATGGTGTAAGATATGGTGGATATTTAAACTTCAAACCATACTACTTCAGATTGTGAGAGTATCCCATCCCAAAATACCTTTCTGATTTAGACATACACCGTATCAATTCAAAATGCCAACCAAGTTTCTTTCCTGATCAGACACCATCCCCAAAATTCGGGGCTGATAATATTCTAAATAAATGCCACCATGGTTTGTGGAGCCAAAACAGGGAAAGATGAAGATAAGGAAGAAATTCAGATTGAAGTCTTAATTCATTTTATGAGACATTATGTCAGCCAGTAAATTTAATGGAGATGAATCTATCTTAGCTATACATGAATTTCATGACAAATTAAATTGATTCTTCTTGGCCTCCAAGTAACCGAAAATGAATCCATCTTAGATATTTCATGACACGCAGTCATCTAGATGTAGTGGCTTATATTGTGTAATTCTACAGTACCATCTATTAGATACTCAGGACAGAGTAATGAAATGCCGGACAGAGCAAATTCAACAGTACCATCCTCAAATATTGTTCAATGCCTAACCTTATTGTACGTTATGTTGGTATTTGCCAACATCTTTCCAATGGCAAGCAATAACATCAAACAAAGAGAAGCATCACCACCGAAATTAACCGAATCTTAAATATCATTTATAAATAACCATGTAGGCATAAACCAAAACTTCAGTGAGTTCCTTCTTTTTTTATCAATATCATCACACCCAACAGACATTTACAAATGGAATTGTTCAAAGGAAAAAAACCAAACATGTCATATATACTACCAAAAGATAATACCAGTTGAACTATGTTTCTCTTAAAATTTGAACAATTTTTACACTAAGATACATTTCATATATGTTACATAAAGATCATCCTTTAATACTCCAAGCCTTTTATACGTAAAAGCAATCATTAATAGATGGAGTGCCGAGGAAAACCGTTAAAATTTACAGGCTGATCTTCAATACTAGCTAGTAACTGCGGATAAAATGGCATGATAATGGAATTTTTAATGCAGAAATCATGGATGGATTAAAACCAACAAAAACAGTCCACACAGCAGGTCTACCATGAAAACCTTAAATTAAGCAAACATATTATAACATAAACAACCCAGGGACTATTCACAAACGTATTAACACATAAACAGATGGAGTGCAGATCCAAAGGCTAAAGCATACTAGTATCATAATGCCATCAATATGACACACACAAGCTACAAAGAGATGCACGGATCAGAACATGAAATGGATGCAGAATGAATTTGACATTCACAAAATAAACGTTTGGTTCGGAACAGATCAAGAATAGAAGAGGATGTGGGCAATGCAACTTGGGACCTTCTACACAACTTAATTGTTGTACTGAAAAAAGATCCTGGTTATATGGACTCCCTCTCTAGCGGCTGTATTTTGATAACCAGCCATTTTCAACAATGTTGGTTGACCAAGACTATAAGCAAAAGAAGAGCAGACAATCACAAGGTAAAAGGAAGGCAGTTCACAAATGCAACATACAAATAGAACATGGCTTTGTCCTCAGGTACTTGGAGTATTAAAATAATCTTAATACTCCAACTTAATTTTTGCAGAGAACCCTACCACAAAAGCTTGGCTCATCAATCATCCATCACAAGAAAGTACACAGGCTTGCTCTTAGAGTTTGAAATTGATCTTTTTAATTTTTGTTTTTAAAAAATCATGACAGCATCAAACAACAACGAATGTGTTTTTCAATTCTTTGTAAGTTAGCTATAAAATTTTCTATTTATTGATTGTTATCAAGAGTAAAATGTTGACAAAATTTTATTTATTGTCAACAATGCTAGGAATGGTACTTTGCTTACATATCCTTCTGCAGTTTAAGCAAAGACATGCTTGTAATTAAGAATATCTCTTGAGATAATTCAGTTCTTTATACACTCGTGTCCTGGAAGAATATTGAGAATAAACTATTTTAGTATGGACAACTAGAATTCCTTAAAAGAAATAAGTATGGACGTGTAGAATGAAGATTTGAGAAGTTCTAACCTTGTAAGGTTGAAAAGGATGGTTGGCATAAAAGCTAACCATTTGATTGTTCTCTCTCTAGACATGGTAAAAATTTTAAAGAGCTTCTTGGTGAGCTTAGTGTAAAAGAACATGAATTAAAATGACCTCCATTTCTTCTGCTCAAGTTACTGTTTTAATCTTTTATATCAAGGGAGAGGCGTCAGGCGTGAACTAGTGTTTCTTTGTACGCCTGTTACTTTGTGCTTTTATCAATATCTGATTTTGTTGGAGTGCAAAACTAAGATATATCTTGTTGTGGAGATATGATCGAATTAAACCTTCGATCGTGGGCTTTAGTACTACTATGATAGCAAATACATAGAATGTCATTGTGCAGGTGGATGGTACCCTGTGTGTGTTTTTCTTTTTTTGGTCAATTTGCTGGTTTCCATGACAAATTTAGATATCTTCATCCGGTCATTGTTCTGTGAAATGGATTGCCTATGGATCACAAGGTTCCCATCTGAAGATGAAGTTAGCCCTTCAAAGTTGGTACAGATTCATGTCTTAGGAAAAGCATTGATTGGAGCAAGGAGTGATATCAATCCTACACGGGTAGTTAGTGGGTTTGAAAATCTACCTGATTGATCAGATAGATTAAGTTCATGCAACTGGAGTAGGAGACGTCAAATAGGATGATAATTAGGTTGACGAGGTGGACAAATGTATTCATGGCTTCTGCAGACAAGGTGACATTGCATATTAAGATTGACTGTAAATTTAGGGAACAATAGGGTGATAATTGAAGATGTAGAGGAGGTATGAGAGATCCACCAGAGAAATTTTTGATTAGTTTATTCAAGCTTTCATGCATGTATCTTATTTATGGCCTCAAGCTGAATTCATGGTTTTGCTTTTGTCACTGTCATACAACCAGTATTGCTCCTGTTGGCCACCCATGATCTAGTAGACTTTTTTCATCTTCTCACTTGCTGTAAACCCGGATTTACTCCAAGCCCTGACTTACATTTTCTATAAAATTTTCTATTTATTGATTGAAGAGCACACTCAGATAGGGCTAAATTTTACAAGTGTAGGTAAGTTTGACATCCTTCCATTCGGCCTTAAGCTATTATGTTTCCTTGTATAAAATGTTGGATTCCTACCACTATGAAACTTCTCTCAGGCGTACACTAACATTATTCAAGTGGATTGAACATAAATGAATCTACAACACTGGCAAACTGTGTACAAAGTTAAGCACCCTCTAGGGATAAAAACAATGAGACATGATGTAAGTTGCTTAAACAAATTATAGAAGAATACATGTCATTTTGATGGACAAGTTTGTTCTTTAAACCTGATATCTCTCTCTCTAAAAGAATGGAGACCTAGCAAATCACACACACAAAATGTTTGGCAAAATTCCCAAGAGGGACAGCAAATCCTTCACACTATACATGAATAATAGCATGCCTAATCACGCCGCAAGCCTTAGACGAAATGCCCAAGCAGGACATAACAATTCTTCTCTCTATACAAAAACTTTGGTGTTCCAAATGATGATAGGGCTTGAGTGAATGCTCACTCCTCTCATTGTCAGCTCCATTAACTATTTGGCTTCGCACACCTCACGATTCTTCAAATCACTCTCTTGATTGTGTTCTATGATTCTGAACAAATGAGCAATGCACACTGAGTATTTAACAAATGCGTGTTCGAGCCATCATCATTTGGACTGTTTCGATCTATGCGATAACATTGAAAGTCCAATGAAAACTCGTATAAAAAATTAAGCTACCAATGAAAACTCGTATAAAAAATTAAGCTGCACGTCATTCATGGAAAAAAAATAACATGGTAAATTGAACTCAAACTCATTATTATATGATGTATCTGTAACTAAACACTCTCATCAATCTTTAATGCTAATACTGAGACCCCTTGAGAATAATACTCAGACCCCCAATATTGATTGACTAATAAAAGGTAAGTTGCACTTAGAACACCGAAACTAAAATTTTAAGGGTAATTCAGGGGTCTATGTATTAATATCAAATAATGCAATGTTTATTTATAGGCACATCATAGAACAGTGAGTTTGAATGCAATTTACCCAAGATAATAATAGTCATTTTTTTGGCAAATACTGATCTTTGAATATGTATTATTAGACATCACAATTTAATATTCACTACATATTCATAATTCCGGAAATGGTACTCACTATAAAGGTAATGACAATGAAAGAAAAGAACCACACCTCCTCTTCACATCTCTGTTGGTGTTTGAGGTGTGTTTCAGGTAAAGTGATGAGAATCCACTTAGGATTCAAATTAACCTTTGAGTGTTTGAGTTAACATTATATTTAAATCTTTGAGTCCTTTTAAAATTCTACATAATGTTAGTAATAAAAATTAATCTTGACAAAACAACTGCTAGATGCAACTAGTACATAACACCGATTATTCTATTGGATGCATGAACACGGTCCGCCAAATTCCTCTCGCTCACTTTTTTTACATAAAGAAAGGAAGAAAGGAACTTGCCTACCTGAGGATCGCCGGCTAATGTCGTCGAAGCCCCCAAAACTTGCTGGAGGAGGAGCAAACTAAGGGGGAAAAAAGGAGAAAACCTGAATTAAAAAACAAAAATGAAAAAATCTTCCCAAAAGCACGTCGTTGGCCGCGGGTTTCTCTCAGTCACATACCTGCAACAAATAAGTCGATGGCACGCGGGTAAACGCAGCGAACGTCGTCGATGTCCGTAAAAGGCCCGTCGATGATCGCAAAGAACGTGGACGATCCCAAAAGCGAACTGTGGATCGAAACTTCATGATGTCCAACGAAAGCAAGTGATTGCAAAGAAAAATTTTTGAGACCTAATTTTTTTTAGGAAGAAGAAGGGTTGCTGAGAATTTGGACGTGAGTGATTGAAAATTTTGCTGAGAATTAGGACGAGTGAGAATTTTTTAGACCTAAAGTGAATGATTGAAAATTTTTTTAGGAAGACAAATTCTTCGACGCTGGATTTGTGAGAAGGAAAACTCGGTGGGATTTGGGAGAACGAAGAACGTGTTGGGAGATGATCCCAAAGTAATTTGGGTTCACGTAGTAGCGGTTTCGACCTGCTACCAATGTTTTAGTTTCGTTGTAGCGATTCCAAGCCGATATTAAAGTAATTTGGGTGAACACTATAAACCACGTTTTAGCGGGTCGTAACCGTTACAAATATAATAAATTAATTTGATAATTTTTGTAGCGATTCCAAACAGGCATTAAATACTAGAAAAATTTATTTTGGTCTTCCCGTCCATTCTTCCGCCAATTCTTTTTACAGTATTAGCAGTTTGAACCCGCTACAAACTAAAATTTACGAATATTAAATTTGTTTTCTTCTTCTAATTGGATTTATTGCTCTAATTAATTACATGTTCTACCGTTGTAGCGGTTCGAAACCGCTATAACTGAAATTAATCACCCCGTCGCTTTTTTCGTTCTTCCCGCTTGATCTGAGTGGCGGATTTGTTTTTTTAGCGGGTCGGAACCGCAATAAAAAGATAATTAGTAGCGGTTTTAGCAACCGCTACTAAATTAACCGCTACAAATCACCCTTTCTTTTGTAGTGGCTGAAGAGCGGAGAGAGCATGGGGTGTTGTTGTGGGGAAGTTCGGCAGGCAGCGGCGTTGGCGCTTGGTGGCGGCGAAGGCGCCATGGAGCAGTGGCACTGGCAGAGGCCATTGGGGGTGGGTTCGGCGGTGGAAGTCGAAGAAGAAGGAGGGCGGAGCTCCAATGGGCGAGGGAGGGAGAGAGTAGATGGCTCGAAGGAGACGGCAGCACGAGGGGGGTTCTATGGATGATCGGAGCTTGGCGAGGCGGCAGCTGCTGTGGGGGTGTGTGGTGTTGGTGAGCACGAGGGAGACGTCGATGGTGGGCTATCTCTGGTGGCGAAGTGATCGGTGGAGGGAGAGGAACCCATGGAGAGAGGGTGGTAATGAGGAGCATGGTGGCGAATCCGGTGGCATTAAGCTGTGGCGGCAAAGGAGCTCGCGGCAGCTCGTCAAATATTGGGGTGTTCACCGTGGGCTCGTCGATAGTGGTGAAGCTTTTGACACTCGTCAGAGGAATGGAGGAAAGAGGGGTCGTCGCCGGAGGGAGGAGTGATGAGGTGAGTGGCTTGGAGGTGGGGTTTGTGTAACGATCCCTTTCCGGTCGTACGCATATTGGTGCGTATCCTAGTATATTAAGCACATTTTCGTGTTTGATTTTTACTATTGTTTTCCTTGGCTCTAACGCACGACTGGACCCTATATTCTCGACCCTCACGACGTTACGATCGTCTCGACATTTTATTTTATTTTTTCGGACGCCATTAGACTAACCCGCTATATCCCCATTATTTTATATATTAATATCCTTAGTTTGAAAGTATTGATACATTTCAAATTAAAAACGAATCAAATCATATATCTTTATATTATATCCTAACTAAACCCCCCCTAAAATCACAACCGCACCCCACTTTCCCCTCATACCACTCTCGCACGTCAGCACACTTCTCCCACACCTTTTCTAACAACTGACTTTTCCCTATCTCACTCTACAACTCTAAGGAGAACTCTTCCACCCCAAATCCTAGCCGCACATCAGATCCCACGAACCCTATTTCTAAACCCTAATCTATCTGACTCCCAGTCACCCCCTATAAATAAATAAATATATATGTATATATATATAACCCAACGAATGAACTGGGGCAACCCAAAGAGAAGGCAGCCTCAAACCCAAAACTTCTTCAATCTCTCCCTCAAACTCTCACCCCCGACGGCTGCCCCCTCTCTGAGCCTCAACCGCTCTTCGTCGACGACTCCAACCCCCGACCGCCAGCACTCCCCCGTGGTGGCGACCCAAAACCTTTCATGCCCCAGTGCGGCGCCCCCTCCTCTCCTCTCTGCCGCCGGACCTCCCCTGCTCCAGCAACCTGCCGCCTGACCTCCTCTCCTTCTTCTTCCTCCCGACGTCACAGACCGTCTCCATTCTGTCTGCAACAGTCGCATGCCGATAGTCCCCTTTCGGCCAACTCAGCTGCACCATAGGTGGCCTTTTCCCTTGCCAAAAACCACACCGGTGGTCCCTCTCCGACTGCCTCGGTAAAACTGCACCATCGCCGACGCCTCACACCCAACTCCGTCGAGCCGCTCCCCACAACACCTAGCCCTCGCCTCCACAGAGTAAGCCGCCGCCCCTCTTCCCGTCGCATCGGCGAACACCCCCTTTTCAACCCAAACTCCCTCCCAGAACCGACGCCCTAGCCTCGCCTTCACCCTCCGAACCCCGGCAGGCGAACTCCGACCGGCCTCCCTTACCGCGACCAAGCCACCTGTTTTCAACAAAGCCCCGACAGCCTCGCAGCCCACCGCCGTGACCCCTCGCCTCTTCCCCTCTGCCCTCGCCAAGCAACAATCCAAGCTCATCTTCCCTCTGTTCTTCCCTGCCACGCCGCCCACCGATGCGAGAGCAACCCCCTCCAGAGCTTTGCCCCGCTGACCACCGCATACCGCCTACAAATCACCGTCGCTCCCACCTTCTGCCCCGTGCCGCTGACATCTGCTCCGTCAGAATCGGGCCGCTCATTTCTTCCTACTGCAAACAAACCAAGGAGAAATGAAAGATAGAGGCAGAGTTAAGAGAAGGAGTAAGATCACACACACACACACATAAATATAATAGTGTATAAAAAGTTTCTCTCTCTCTCTTTTAGTGAGAGAAGCTCCGGCGATTTAGGGCATCTGAGGATTGGCGTTCGCCGCCGGCCGCCTTCGCGGCTGGTCTCGGCGAAGCATCGGTTAGGTTGCCTAGGAGAATCTCATCTTGATTCGTGAGTGATATCGCCGGCGATTGGAGATCGAAGTTGTTTTGAGTTGATTCGATTCTTGAGAGTCGTCTCGAGTTCTTAAGAATCGATTCAAGTTGGCGATCGGAGATCGAAGTTCTGCGTAGTATTCAACCTCGTGTTGGCATTCTGAGCTCCGATCTGCGAGTGTCTTGTGCTTCGTGCTTCCAGGCTTAGCGGATCTTAGAGATCGGATATCCGTTCAAATCCTCGGACTTGTTTCCGGTGCTCGATTTCAGATCGGAGGATCAAGATCTCGTCTGAGGTCTTGATCCGTGGGTAAGTTTTCTCGCTTTCGAGATATTGTCATCTGGCTGATTTGATTGGATTTTGAGCTCTTTTCCTCTTGTTTGATCCTGAGCACTTGGAGAGGCGGTTCGATTGGGCGCTTCGTCTCCGGTGATCTAGAGCTCTTCTGGAGAAGGAACTCAGTTCTAAACTTCGATCTATTTGGTGTATAAAGATCTCATTCTGAGTTCTTGATCCGTGGCGATCAGTGCGGAGGTAGTCTTGATCGCTGTTGGCTCAGAGTAACGGGCTTTGGTTGTGACCTTGAAGGATCGGGGCTCTTCAAGACTGGTGGGATCAAGATCTCACATCGAGATCTTGATCCGGTGGTGAGACGATCAACCTTGATCCTATTTTTTTCTTTCTGCTTGTCTGAGGATTTGATTCCTTCGTGTGTGTGTTCTGAGGTTGCAATCTTGATGATGGGAACTGATCTTCAGAGCTCAAAGTCAGGGCAATACAATGGAGATGGGAAGCAAAGGGGGAATCCTGCTGCTGAGGCTGGAGGACCAATGTTGTGACTGGAGTCTGGCAGGTGGTGAATCGAAAAAAGACGGGAGTGGAAAGAGGGAAGTCTGTGATGTTTGATAGTAGGAAAAGGACCATGGGAAGTCCGGATGGAGGAAGGGGAGATGGTTCCTTCAGGAATCAAGTTAGGTCGGAGAAGAAGAATTTCAATGGAGCTAAGGCATTTGAAAGAAGAGTGATGAGACCCATGGTGAAGGTGGTGATAAATCCTCACGCATCTAAGCTTTCGTGGCTGGAAGTTTGCTCTGATAGGAGGAGGATTGCGGAATCACTGGAGATGGCATTTGTCCCCCCTGGGAGTGATGACGAGGGATCTGCAATCGTTCTTGTCCATAAGGATCTCCTTGCTGAGGCTGAGAAGGGTTGGGAGCATACCTTGATTGGGTATGTTCTTGGAGATGTGCCGTACTTTGGACAGATTAGAGCTTGGGCGGAGAGGAGTTGGAAGAAGCAAGGTCTATCAATCTATACTAGAGCGAATGTATTCTTTTTCTTCCGATTCCGGATCAAAGAAGACTCTGAGGCTGTGCTCTGCGGTGGGCCGTGGATGTTCGACGGGAGATTGGTTGTGCTTCAACGATGGCCGTCGAGTTTCAGCTATGATCGGGACATGCTGTCTTCTGCCCCAGTTTGGATACAATTCCCGCAACTTCCTCTTAATCTTTGGTCCTTGCCGATTCTTAATAGGATTGCTAGCGTCATGGGGAATCCGATCAGCTTAGACAGAGCTACGACGACTCTGGAGAGACTTGCTTATGCGAGATGTCTTGTTGAGATTTCGGCTGCGGAGGAAGTGCCAGACTCAGTCATGGTGCAAGTGGAGGGGGGAGATGCACTCAAAGTTATGGTCAAAGTCGAAGGGAAGCCGCCACGATGCAAGAAATGTAAGTGTTTTGGTCATTCTGATGAGCAATGCAGTGAACATGCCCCTAAGAAAACTGGGGATACGCCGTAGAGCGAGTCGGACAAGATAGGGAAGGAGAAGAAAGTAGATGGGAAGGGGACTGCGGCTTCTGGGAATCCTGTTGGAGCTGGGGAGAACCCATCGAGCATGGGGCGTACAGAGGATATAGAGGTGAGCAAAGAGCAGCCGAATGTAAATATTGATGGCCATTGTACAGAGGGGAATGAGGATGATAATGTCGAGAAGGCAGGGGATCCTGTTGAGGATTTTGTAAATAAGGTTGTAATGGCTTGTAATGAGGGGGTGGTGTGCAGCAAGCTATGTATAGTGATGAGGTGAGAGGGAGAGGGACTGTTAATGAGGAGCTAGCTATGCCTAGCTTGAGAAATTATAGTGTTGAGCTAGCTGTGCCTAACAAGGAGAGAGGGCAAGAAGAATTTGCTGAGCTAGCCGCGTCTAGTAAGAGAAGTAGCAATGAGGGGCTAGCTACGCCTAGCACGTCGAAGAAAAGTGTTGAGCTTGCTTGATGCTACTAGTAGTAGGGGGAGTAGGAAAAGGCCTGTAGGGGAAGGATGTAATACAGGTAATAATGAGCATAGTAGGAAATATGGGACGGAGGCAAGGCAGCTGAACGAGCCCTTGCCCGCCCCATCTCAGCAACCAACGGGGGGATACACTGTTCGGACCCCCCCTCCGTATTAAAACTAGGAAACCCACTCAGGTTGCTAGTTTCTCGGGCATACTACCCAAATCCAATACGCTCAGCAATATTGAGCGTCCGCTCTCTTTACTCGATAACACCATGCCCAATGACGACTGCGAGGAATCCTCTGAGTCCGACACTGATAGGCATGATGTAATCACGATTCTCAATGAAGAATGGGTTCTAGAGGAGGGAGAGATTGAACATGCAGTTATAGGCAAGAGTAACAGAGGGGGAAAGATCAGAAATAGAATAGCTAGCAATGCGTCGATGGGGTCCCGACGTAGCTCCAGATTGAATGGAGACTCCACTATGGGTTGATGTCAGTGGCCGTTTGGAACACTAGGGGGCTTAACAATGTTGTGAGAAGGCGTGAGCTCAAAGATAGAGCTAGAAGATATAACACCTCTCTTGTTGGTCTCTTGGAGACGAAAGTTGTGGCTGAGAATGCCCAGCGCATCTTGAAATGTTTCCCCAAATCCTGGAGTTCTGTTGATAACCGCCTCATCATAGGAATGGACGCATTGTGATCGTATTTAACCGAGAGATTTGGTCTTGTACTGTGGAAAGTGTGGAAGCTCAATATATCTCCCTTCGATGTATTAATGCGGCTGGATTTGCTATGCTGATTACTGTAGTCTATGCCTTTAACACGGTCCAGGAGCGGGTTCAATTGTGGGAAGCCATTGTTGCTACCTCAAGGAAGTATGTTGGGGTTCCCTGGTTGATAAGTGGCGACTTTAACTGTGTTCGTTATGCGAAGGATAATATTGGCGGGAGGCCGATTGACTATAAATCTGTAAGGGAGTTCAACAATTGTATTAACGATAGTGCACTTATGGAGATAAAGGCCACCAGTAATCCAATCAGCTAGGTCAACAGGAGTATAGGACCCTTTCGTATTGCTGCCAAGCTTGATAGAACTTTGTGCAATGATATTTGGGTGCATAATATTCCTTACTCCTTCTGTGAGTACATTGATGCGGGAACAAGTGACCATTCGATGATGTTGATTCAACTGCACTCCAAGCTGGGCTCAGACCCTAAGCCCTTCTGACTTTTTAATTCATGGGTTCATATGGCTGATTATATGAAATGCTTAAAGGCGGGTTGGCGAACTGAGGTTATTGGCACCCCGTTGAATGTGATTGCTTCTAAGCTCAAATTACTTAAGCCCATATTCAGAGAGCTGGGGAAGGAGGTTAGTAGCCAATATAATGTGGGGAGAATTCAAGCTGAGCTTGCTTGGTTCAGAAGGATCCGAATATCTTGACTGATGTTATGCTTCAGATTAAGGAAGGGGAGCTCATCGATAATCTAGCAAATGCTATTGATATGGATGAGAGTAATATAAGACAGAAAAGCAGACAGGATTGGTTACAGCTTGGGGACCGGAATACTAAATTCTTCTACACTGCCATGAGGGCCAGGCAGATTCGCAATAATCTGAGCCATCTCATTAACTCTGATGGCTACAGTGATAATTCCATGGATAGGATTAAACAAGAGGCTCCCAAGTTCTTTGAGAAACTCTATAATCAGGAACATTATTGGTCCATCTTTCCTAAGCTTACCCCCGTTAGGAAATTGACGCTGGAGGCTTCTATTTGGATTGAGCGACCTATTTCTGCTGAAGAGGTTAAAAAGGCTGTTTTTCTTATTGGTGAGGACAAGGCCCCTGGGCCTGATGGCTTCAATGGTTGTTTCTATCAGAAATCTTGGGGGGTTATTGGTAAGGAGGTGACGAAAACGGTGCTATCTTTCTTTAGTACCACAAGGATGCTTCGGTAGATTAATCACACTTTCTTAACTCTTATACTTAAGAGCTCAAATGCTACTGGTCTGGGGGATTATAGGCCTATAGCTTGCCGCAATATACTTTACAAGATTATCAGCAAGGTGCTTTGTAATAGATTGAAGGTTGTGGTCTTGGAGCTTATCTCGCCTAATCAGGCAGCTTTCATCAAAGGCAGGTTATTAGCTGATTGTGCTCTACTGGCACATGAACAGATAATGGACTTCAGTAATCCAATGGGTAGTAGGACATGCCTCAAGCTTGATCTCCGCAAGGCCTTTGATAGTGTGAATAGAGAGTTATATGATGCACAGGATGGGGTTCAGGAGAAAGTTCATAGGTTGGATATGTGAATGCATTTCTACCCCTTCCTTCTCGGTGATGATTAATGGCTCCCTGCACGGATTTTTTCAGTCTAACAGAGGGCTTAGGCAAGGAGATCCACTTTCAACTTATCTCTTTGTTATTGTTATGGAGACTTTCTCACTATTGATGGCTAAAAGTGTTGCTGAAGGAGTGGTTCAGCCTATGAAGAGAAGGGAGGGTATTAGCACTCATCTATTGTTTGCTGATGATCTGTTAGTCTTCTGCAGGGCTAATACTAGATCTTTCGAGTGATTGAGGAAGTTGCTTGGTAATTTTCAGTCTTTCACTGGTCTGGAGGTAAACTGGGGGAAAAGTGCGGTGATTTTCAGTAAAGGGGCCAAGGATACAGATACGTTAGCTGGCATTTTGGGGATTAGGAGGATGAACGGCCTGTCTACTTATCTGGGTCTCCCACTCTCTTCTCACTATCCTAAGGCAGCTATGTTTGAGAAGTTGGTTGGTAGATGCAGGAAGCGTTTGCAGGGATGGGCTTCTTCCTCACTCTCTATTCCTGGCCGCATTGAGCTTGTTCGATCAGTTATCTATGACATGATATCCTTCTGGCTGCAGGCTTTCCGTATACCCAAAACAGTGATAAAATCTATTAACACTTTATGCAGGAGATTCATATGGGGGAAAACTTCTTTCTGGGGGTGGAAGGAAGCTTGTAGGCCTAAAGATGAGGGAGGGGTAGGGCTCCGGCATCTTGCCGATCTGAACATTGCACATGGTATCCGGTTGACATGGCGTCTTCTAACACATGAGGGGATGTAGGCCAAATACATGAGAAGACAGTATCTTACAGGGGCGGGCTTCTTCAGAGAGAAGATTCTTCCTATCCATTCAGGACTTGGAAGTTTATTCTTTATTGCCGTAAGTACTCTCAGAATATCATTGGGAGGAGTGTTAGAGATGGCCGATCCACCCTATTTTGGTATGGTAGCTGGCTTCCTCGTGGACCCATGTATGACTCCCATGAGGTGCCTGATGGTGAAGAGGGGAAAAGAGTCTGTGATTACTGGGAAAGGGGGAGATGGGTGGATGATGGGAGGAACCAGCCTTTCAAGGAGGTCCTATCTCAGGTTAGGCTCACTTCAGGCGAGGATGGTTGGGCGTGGAAACTGGGGCGTTCTTGCACTCTGAGGAATGCTTGGGATAGGGTGCGAGCTAGACATCCCTGATTCCCTTACTACAGTTTGTTTGGTTTAAAGGTCATAATCCCAAGATGGCGATTATCCTCCTCCGGGGTATTCACCGCAAGCTTCTTACTCGGGATGTCCTGGCTAGTGGGGGTATTGTTACATCATTTGATTGCGAGCTGTGCAAGGATGGTGTGGGAGAGAGCGTGGATTATATCTTTTTTAAGTGCAGATATTTGAGGTACATTCTGTGCAACAGGCTGGATAGATTGGGCATTGTGGAGCAGGGGCCCTATACGCTTATTGAGGTTTGTGAGTTACTTAATGCCAGATTTAGGAGAGGTGACAGTCTAGGTACGCTGGCCAAGGTAGTCTTAGCTGCGACTGTTTGGCACATCTGGAGAGAGCGTAATAGGAGGATATTTGAGAGGAAGGACTCTCCTGCAGACCGTATACTTCTAGATATTACTGCTGACATCAAGATTATCCTCAGATCCATTGACAGGGAGATTGCATCTGACCTTATGCCCCTAAGTAATTGGGGACTCACTCAGGTGACGGCTGGAGTGTGATTAGAATTCTCTTTATGCTTTGTGGCTGTTTGTATATAGTGGGCTCTAGATATGATCAGGGAGGCAGTAATTGAGGATGACGGCGCTTGTGCCCTATCTCCTCTTTACTTGCTTTCATGGTCCTGTTTAGGCCATGTATAGATTCTGATTCAAAATAGATTCTCATTTGCTCTTCAAAATATATTTATATATATGTACACACACACAACTGGTTTTGAATTCTAGGGCTGACTAGGACAAGCTGACCAGGACAAACAGGTTGATAGAAAGACGGCTTGGATTTAATCTTGAGCATTGAATGGTTGAGATGAGATTTTGTGAAAAGTTTTGGAGGAAAAAACATTTCTTGGGAAAAGAAAATTTCTGGGGAGATGAAACTTTATGGGAAATAAAAGTTTCTAGGGAATAGGAGAGTGCATGCAATTAATGCATTTGGGGAAAAACCGTTAACTTGCACTTAATGCTGCAAATCGAATGTTGCTGCATATAGAATGTTGTAGCAGATCGAATGATCTCTCCTTCAACGCGGGGCCCACCGTCTCTTCGACGCATGTGGCAACAAGATGATAAGAATAATTTTTCGCACCGAAGGCGCCTGCTAAATTTTTTTGCACGAATTTGTTGTTCCGCTCCGAAGGCGCCCTCGCCGAATTTGTTGTTACGCGCTGAATTTGTTATTCCACACCGAAGACGCCTGCGCCAAAATTGTTGTTTCGTACTGAAGACGTCCGTACTGCTAAATATTTTTACGCTAATTTGTTGTTACACTCAATTTTGGCTATAAAAATAATTTTTTGGAAACAAAGATTTTGAGGAGGAAAATCTTAAATGAATTGTGCCCGTATGCAAGGGTAATGACTAGTGTGTATATATACGTGTGTATATATATATATGTTATATATATACACATATATATGTATATATACACACATACACGGTTCATTTAAGATTTCCTCTGCAAAATCTTTGTTTCCCGAAAAATTATTTACACGGCCAAAATTTAACAGAACAATAAATTAGGTTAAAAATATTTATTAGGTAAACAATAAATTAGCGTAAACAATAAATTAGGTTAACAATAAATTCGCGTAAAAAATATAGCGGGCGCCTTCGGCGCGGAACAACAAACCTCAGGGTATTTTTACGCTAATTTGTTGTTCCGCTAAGGGCATGTTCCATTGCAGTTTATCGCGTTGCTTTTGACAGAGAAAGTGCAAAATTGCACTGTAGCGGGTCACTTCTTTGTGCCCTAAATTGTTTTACGCTAAATTTTTATTTTATTTTATTTAATGGATCAGCTTCGCTACAATTTTTCCCAAGAAACTTTTAATTTCAAATTTTACGTTCCCAAGGCACTTTTCCTTCAAATTTAATCTCCATTATCTTTCCCAAGGCACTTCTAATTTCAAAGTTTATGTTCCCAAGACACTTTCCCCTCTAATTTAATCTCCACAATCTTTCCCAAGACACTTCTAATTTCAACGTTTTGGTTTCCAAGACACTTTTACCACCAAAATTTAAGTTTTCCCACTAAAATTTTCACAAAATCGAATCTCAACCATTGATTTATCAAGATCAAATATCAACCACTCTTTATCTTGTCCTAGTCAGCCATAGAATTCAAAAAACATTGTCAAATGTATTTTATATATATATATATATATATATATATATATATATATATATATATATATATATATATATATATATATATATATATATGGATTTAATGTAGAAAAGCTGCCACCTGACCCAATGGATCAGGTACTAAGACACAAAAAGGGTGGGAAGTACAAGCCCCCACTTGGGCTTGTACTCGCTGGGTCCCACCTTTTTGTGTCTCGCACCTGATCCATTAAATCAGATGCCACTTGTTCATTTATATATATATTATATTAATCCATATATATATATATAATGGCTATCATACGCCATATGAGACCCTCTTTCATACGCTCCCTCACATAAAGCACACAAGTACAAGCTCACATGAGCTTGTACTTGGTTGTACTTGGGTGCTTTATGTGAGTGGGCATGAGAGGCTCTCATATGGCGTATGATAGCCATTATTCATATATATGTATATGCATACGTATGTATGTATGTACGTACATACATACGTACGTATGTATGTAAGTAGATACAGACGTACGTACGTACGTATGTGTATATATACATACATATATATATGTGTGTATGTATGTATGTATGTATGTATGTATGTATACATACATACATACATACATACATACATACATACATACATACATATATATGAGGAAAATGTGGCTGAGGTTGACCTCAGGCAGCAATACCTGCGTAAACCCTCAATGTTTGGGTGTTTTAAGTATTTATTTGAATTTTTTGCAGTAGGTAGATATACTTGTTATGTAGCTCCCCACAAAATTTCAGGTCAATCCAACACCGTTTGAGCCTACGTTCATCGATTTCAAAAATGTTGCGCAAAACTGTCCAGAATTCTGGATTAAAGTACATATATTTGTACACACACACACACACACACACACACACAAGTTAGCTTGTAATGTGGGTTAAAGTACATAAGTCATATATGGCTGGATTTAATATTTACAACAGAACGTGATAATGATAGCCGGTTGGTATATACATAGAATAGAGTAATGATCAGTACCCTAAATAATATATAAATATGCTATTAAATGACAGTATGCAGGCCATCATAGTACCTTAGTATAATGTTCTAACAGTATAAAGATTAGTGGTGACAGTATTTGTGTATGGCAGTATATTGAAATTTTGGTAATATTAATAATATGATATAAACATCATCATATGGTAGAGAACCTAATAAAAATGAATTATTATTTAACTATGTCGAAACGAACCTAATTCGGACATGCGTTTATTAAAAACAGAGAACCATTCGTTCCATAGCGTAACACTCGTCAAGACGAACCCACGACATCCGACATCATCGGAATCAGGCAAGTGTACGAATTTTCATAAAATATTGTAGTATTAATGTTAATTGCATTTTCTGCGCATGCGTGTGTGTGGACA
Source organism: Scilla litardierei (assembly GCA_030789695.1). Taxonomy (NCBI): domain Eukaryota; kingdom Viridiplantae; phylum Streptophyta; class Magnoliopsida; order Asparagales; family Asparagaceae; genus Scilla; species Scilla litardierei. Next base: position 66,423,336 of record CM061141.1, read on the forward strand.
CATATTAAGTAAATTGACAATGCCTTGTAATGACATGAAACTCTTGAACTGCTTGAACACAATTGATTGTTTTACATAACCTGCAGCTAACAGGGCACCCTCCAAGATAGAGATAGTGATCCCTTGTACGTATACACAGCCTGCGGGCAATAGGACACTATCCAAGATAGGGAGTGATCCCTTGTACAGATAACCTGCATGTAATATGGCACTCTCCAAGATAGATAGAGTGATCCCTTGTATGGATAGCCTGCCGGCAATAGGGCACTCACCTAGCAGAGTGAGTAATCCCTTGTACAGACTTGTCTTGTGCACTTGGGTTGAGGTAGGGTTGAGCGTGCACACGGTTTAGAGGGTTTGATTCTCCTCTAACCGTAAGGCGTGAACCCTTCGTGACACACACGGTCTTGTCTTGTCTTGTATTGTCTTGTAGCCGGTAGCACACGCTACGTCCATTTCCATGCCACGTTTACTTTCTTGTACCGTCTTTTACTTTCCTACCATGTATATATAAAATTGCCATGCTCATTAATTCACATTTAAAATGTTTAGAACTGTCATGCTAGAAGTGCCTTACTTTTCCCTTGATTTGAATTGCCATGTTTAATGTTGCTGATACCTCGTATAAAATCATTAATGCTTCATAACTTATTATTATTCGCATACTTTACCTTGGGCCTTCTTACTTTTACTTGCAAGCCCTTGCTGACATACATTCATGTTTTTGGAATGTATGTCAGATCACGAGACAGGTTGCTAGGAGGACTTGTTTGAGATACCTGACTTAGAGAGCCAGATGTTCGCTGTAGACGCTGAGTTACTCCTAGTGGGGGGGCTAGAGAGTAGAGTGTTGCTGCTTGCCTAGTTTTGTTTTAGTACCCTGTTTTAGTGTTTACTTTCTATTTTGTAGTTCTTTTGGCCATGCTGAGGTCCTATTGTATTATTTCATGTACGAACTCTGGAGGTGGATTAAATTTAATGAAATGTTATTCTTATTGTTCTGAAATGCTTGCAAGAACATGTACGTGTGTTATCACATACGCTTAGTGGGCTCGAGCTTCACGGCTCCAGCCCATTGATTCGGAGTGAATATTGCATATTTAACAGCTCCAGCTTAATTTACCCATGCGGACATTCGTCCCGTTCTCGCTTCCGTCGTTTTGGGAAATGGGGCGTGATAGTTTGAGAGAGTCGGACGTCGGTGGAGAAAAAATGGGATCGCTCTGATTGCCTGTAGATGAGATTGGTTCGGGGATGATTAATTAAGATAAGAAAGTAATAGAAAAATATAACGTATTATTAATTATATCATTAAATGAGGTTAAGGGGGAATAACCTGGCTTAAGAAAATTTAAACGTGAATGTGGTGGCTGCCGACAAATAGAGTTTAAGGGTAAGTTTAAATATTAATTAGTGATGTGTAGAAAGAGATTAGTAAGCTTAAGTAGTAAAAATAATTATACGAAATTACGATTTTTGTCCCTGAAACTAAACGTGTCCGAAACATTACGAAATTAGCACCACATGTTCGTATCTTCGCGAGGATCACGAATACGTAGGCCATTTTCAGATTTAAGCGATGGAAAAAATAGAAAAAAATTCATTTACTCATTTTCGAATTCAATTGAAATCGTTTGAAATACAGAAATACGTGTTAAACAAAAACAGGCCGTTACATAGCAGGTTGGCCAGGAGTACCAGGACGCTGAGATCCACTACTAATGAACAGTGTGCCTTCACAACACATCTGAAGAGTTAGCATTTGTCGTTGTAATCTCATTCAATATAATTTCTTTGATGTAACTGTCTCTAATGGACATGTTAGGCCTTATTTGTGTACATGTAATTCTGGGCACTGACTCTGTAAAAATAATAAGCTGTATTGTTCTGAGTTTGCTTGCAAGAATCTGAAATGTGGTAATCACATATGCTTATTGTGCTTAAGTCAAAGAAGGAAGAAAAAAGTACTTCTTCTTTGATTTAATCACATGCGGATCCGCTCGCGTCCTCGCTCCCAAGTATAAAGGGAAGCGTGGCGTGACAAGTTCAAATTCATGCATGAAAGATTGTCATCAAGACTAATGGTGTCACACACCATTCTCCCAAATACCCTGGGTTTTAGCAAAATTTGAAAATTTACGAGAATGCCATTGGCCAATCCTCATTCACACTAAGCCACATACAAGTTCTTACGACCACATTACACCTTATGACACCCCGAGGGGGTTACAAATGGAGCTCATCCAAAGCCACAAAGGAATACAAATTGGAGAGTACATGGTTAATATAGAAGCATCGAGGAAGCTCAATCAATGCAACTCAAGCTCTAGAGTCAAATACATGAAGATGTGGATTCCAAGTAGCAGCAAGCCACGTCTTTTGTTTAATTTTGATGCATTCTATTTCATGTCTTTAGATTCAATGTAAGGCCTTAAAATTGAAGCTGCGCACACGTAGGAACAAATATTTTTTTATATTTTAAAAATGATTTTAAAATAATTTTAAATAATTTTAAATAATTTTAAAAGATAATCACCGAGTTGTTTGATATATCAATGTATCAGATAACTAATCGATTTGTACTTGTACATGAATCGCCCAGTGATCATTGGTTGCTATCGGGAACTTTCTGTCTCGTTCAGGAACAAGACCCTTCTTCTTGTTCTTGTATTTGGCCATCTCGTTCCATTTGTAAGACTCTTTAGATGGTTTAGAAGGGCATTCAGTAGAACGATGACATTTACCTCTACTATTGAAACACGTAGTATTGTTAGATTTAGAGACAAACTTTGACAAAGACTTAACTTGCTTATCATTTAAGAATGCGTTGAGTTGACTGGCAAGCTCCATGATATCATCATCACTAGCCACATCTTCTACATATGCTTCATTTGAAGCTTCTCGATGGAATTTCTTTCGCCATTTGATTGGCTCGTTCGTGGCAAGAAATGCAATACCCTTTTGCTTCTCCCGCTTCTCGTGCTTAGATGGTTGAATCTCCTTCATATGTTGATGCTTACTTCATATGCCATGTGATTCCAAATGCACTCCTCAACGATGTATTTGGACATTTCATTTGACTCCACAGTTGGCCTTTGACTCCCATTGAGGTGTAAGATAGTCAATGATCTTCTCCACTCAATCCTCTTGAGAAATCACATTCTCAAGTCCTTCCAAAGTATTCACGATATCCGTGAACCTTGTGAACATTTCTGAGATGCTCTCTCCATCCTGCATCTTAAACAATTTATATTTAGGTCTAAACACACTTGGTTTAGATTTCTTTACCTTTGAAGTCCATTCATGAGTAATCTCCAGCGCATGACAAATCTCGTTGGCCAATTTGCACACGAAGATGCTGTTGAACTCGTTGTGAATGATGGCACAACGGAATGCGTTCATTCCCCTCGCATTGGATTTGATCAAATCCTTCCCGCATTTGTCCTTGTAGCCGAGAATGTAGCAGACTTCACAAACGGAGACTTCGTGACGTCCCAAAGTGCTTGACCCTCCAAGTAGATCATAATCGTGATCTTCAAGCTGGATAGTTTGTTTTTATTTGAAGAGCGGGGGTCGATGGTTGATAGATATTCTTCTCGAGACGTTGATGACACGTTGAATGCCATAGTTGTTTGAATGCTTCAACCTCGCTCTGATACCAATTGTAAGAACAGTCTACATTGCAATACTGAACAACACACACAATAGAGGGGGGAATAGTGTAATGACAATAATTGTTTAATTAAAAATTAAACTTGCAAATGCGGAATTATAAGTGCAAGAGGAGAATAATCTACACAATTAAGCAAACACAAACACAAATGGTTTTACCATAGTTTCCCACCTTGGGTACATCCAGCCAACCCAGTATCCACTATAATCATACACAAGGGAGTGAATACAATCCATACACAAGGGATACCATACACAATGACACACCAAACCCTACATAATGGTTAGTCCTACACAAGGAGGAAAACTCCCACAAACGGAGAAGCTAACTCTCACAAAGAGATGTATGGTTTCCAGTAGAATATTAATCAAATAGACTCTTACATATGCCTTAGTGAGATGAACTTACTTAATGATGTATGCAATGCATGTAAGAGGGTATCCAAGTGTTGAGATGAGCTTTGATGCACTTGGATGATTTCCTTATGAGCTAGCTTCAATGTGTGAAAAGAAATAAGCTCAAAATAGGGAAATATGAGAAGATAGGAGTGGCTTATGTTTCTCAAATATATTCAATGATGATCAAGAGTTCTAATAGAACTAATGTATCTCCTGTATATATGAAGCCATAATAACCCACTAAATCCAGGCAAAAAGCCAAAAGAAGCAAATCTGCAACGGCTAGATTTTGGCAGAATACGGCTCGGACATGCGCTTGTAGGCAAAGGGCCAGGCGACTGGTTTAACATCTAGATTTTCAGAACGGCTATAATCTGAGCCCCGACATGCGACTATAGAAGACTACACAGGTGCCTGTACCACTGTGTATGCAACTGTAAATTATTCATCAGGCGACTTCCACACAAGATGGAATTGAGTTGAGAAAAGACAACTTATGCACGTGTGCATTCAGGCGACTGATGAACAACGTTCAGGCGCCAGACGATTGACAGGCGCTTGACAAATGTACTTCAGTCGTCTGTCACACGAGAGGGATTGGAGCTTAAAATGATAAGTTACGCATGTTGGCACACAATGCGACTGTTGAACAATGTTAGGCACCTGGTGGTTGACATGCGCATGTCCTATGTACTTTAGTCGCCCGTATCAACTGCTCAAGTATGAGTCAAGGAAATTTGACTTGAGCTTGTGCAGAACAGTCGTCTGTTGAATGAAGGCCAGGCGCCTGGTGAACACCATGTAATGCCCTACAAGCTACTGCACAAGTACTAGAGGGGGGGTGAATAGTACTTTAAAATAACAAGGAGTATAATTCCAAATTAAATTGCAAACAACTACCAAATCAATTTGCGGAAGCTTAAATTGAATGACAACAACAAAATTAACAATGCAAACAAATGATGTTAATGGGTTCGGATCCACCCAAGTCTCCCCAACTTGTTCCCGGTGATCCTACATCCCAACCACCCGGATCCCCTCCGGATACTTAGGTTAGAAACCCTAACCCAAGATTTCCACTATGAATATCTTGTGAAAAACCTTCACAAGATCAAATCATACAACAACGGCAATAGTGAATCCCACAACCCGGGATCATAACCTTCTCTCACAACCGAGAGAATCAACAAGCAATATAAATGAGTTTATATTGAAATAAGCAAACTTACCACAAAATCCTATACCTTGAGTTTTTCTTACCCAATAGGTGAAATGGAGGATTTGAGGAAGATGAAGTCACCAAGACCTAGCACCAAGGAAATGACCAGCAATCGGTGCCTAGGGATGATTTGGAGACTTGGATCAAGCTATAGCTTGAAGAGCTCACCAAGAACAAGCTTCTCTCAAAATGGATTCTAGATCTAGAATAGTGAGAGAATGGGTTTCTTGTGAGGAAGAGAGCTTTAGATTTGAGTGAGAATGGCTATCTCTTTTGATCTCAATGAATCTCTGAATGGAAGCTCTAACCTAGATAGAAATGACCTAGGTTTGTATTTATAGGGTCCCATAAAAACAAGTTAGGTCATTCTCCAACGGATAGAAATCTGGGAGAATTAGTCGGTCAAAGAACAATCACTGACCGACTAGTTCATCAACTAGTCGGTCAGTCAAACAACGTGGACCGACTAAGAGAGGAACCGAGAAGAGATAGAATTTCAGACCTAGAAATCTAGTCGGTCCAAGAAGACTTTCTGACCGACTAGTTTCACAACTAGTCGGTCAGTCAGTGAACGTAGACCGACTAAGAGGCATAATGAAATAGTCTGAATACAAATTGACTTAGTCGGTCCAAGAACAAAAGTTGACCGACTAGATTGTCAACTAGTCGGTCACCAAACGTTCTTAGACCGACTAACGATAAACAGTAGCTTAGGAGAAATTTAGCATGAACAGTAAGTCACAACTAGTCGGTCAAAGAAGCATCACTGACCGACTAGTTCACAGACTAGTCGGTCGGTGAGTCAACGTAGACCGACTAACTGTAAACAGTAAAGTCCAAGAAATTAAGGAATCAAACTAGTCGGTCCAAGAAGAGTTGCTGACCGACTAGATCACCATCTAGTCGGTCAGTACTTCTTCTTGTACCAACTAACATGCACAAACAAGTCCGAATCGAAGCGCGACGCTTCGAGGAAGTTAGAATGAACTTGTACTAAGATCCTAGAGCTACGATATGAGCGTTATGAAGTTAGAAACGTAAGATATACTCAAGGCTTAACATTCTATATATCGAAGCTAAAAAGACTATAAATAAAACCTTAATAAACGGTCTTCGAGAGCTTCGATTGATTCTTCATAACTTCCAAAACGGCGCAAGAGCTTCAACGAAGCTTTAGGCATGAATACGAGCTTTGGGAAGTGTTGAGATGTCGCTTTGAATGTACTCGTGAATTTGGCGACGATCTCCAATACTGCGCTCACAAATTGTTAGTTCATGGATTATTTATGTTTGCTCATCATCAAAACCAAATCCGGGGAGTCCAATATTCAACATTCTCCCCCTTTTTGGTGATGACAAACCAACATAAATAATAATCAAAATTAATGATTCAAATGTAAAATACTTACTCCCCCTGCATTGATGACACGTTAATTCCAAAATGAATATATATGAATTGCATCAAGCAGACGAGTAAGATAAATAAAGAGAATCGATTTTTGAAATATCGGATTTTGAAAATCCTTATATATATCTTAACTCCCCCTGAATCTAACATATCAAACTAGATTCTTGGAAATTGAGTTAAATTTTCATTTGCGCTATTTATTATCATTATCTCTCCCCCTTTGGCATTATCCCAAAAATGGGGGGCATACAACGACAACAACTAGGAAATGGAAAATCCAACATCGGGAGTCGTAGACAATGACGATGGACCTAATTGACACCAAGGGAAAAATGATGAAATCAAATCAAGGTGTGCCAAATTGTCCATTATCAAAAAGCGATAATCAAAATCATCAAAAATAGTATTTGGTATTTTTTCCATTTATTGAATAATGAAACATACTCTCCAATATTCAATATTCTTGGTTAAATTTGTGCATGGAAAACAATTCAATACAATTATAGAATTTCAATCTATTTAACCAAGCATTTAAGCATCGAGCGACGAAATCACATTGCATGGACATTGAATGAGAATTAATGTGCACGACGAAGTAAATATCACAACATGAACATCGATGTATATATAGATAGAAACATCAAGAGTACATCCCAAAAAGAGATCGATACAACAAATGCAACATACCCATCAAAAAGAAATACATTATATATCATTGATACAACATCATCATGAGAACATCCAAAATATAACACTAACATCAACATCATCCAAAGTACATCAAAATACCCAACACCGACATCCAGAAAACTCAAAAAATACATCAAAAACAACCCTCAAACTCCATCCTAACCCAAAATACTCTCAATAAGATAAGTCATCCAAAGAGTAGTGGAGAGTCCTCGAAACAAACGATCACGAGGAAGTGGCTGGATCTGCAGTCTCCGTGGGTCCAGTCGACGGAGTGGACTCAGGCTCTGCAGGGAGGAGAGGCGTCTCAACAGACGGGATCGTCGGGGTAGGTGTGGAAACAACTGGCTCAACAGCTGGGGTCGCAACAGCAGGGGTCTCAACAGCAGCAGGCTCGTCAACAGGGACAGCAGCACCAGAAGTCTGGACTACTGCAGCAGAAGGCTCTGGAACACCGGAAGAGGTGCCAACTCCAGGAGCAGAAGTGGTAGCAGCAGCAGCAGTGGCCACATCGCCACGGGCCAAGGAAGTGACAAGCTCGTCAATATCCTCATCGTCCATCTCCTTGGCCTCAGAAACTGAAGGAGGAAGATCAATCCCCATCATCTGAGCCATACGGCAGACGACCTCCTCGGTACGAGCCAAGCGCGACTCGTGCCGACGAAGAAGGCGTACGACATCATCTAATGTAGCAGGAGGAGTGGAGGCTGCAGCAGCTGAGGGAGTAGACTGGGAAGCAGATGCGGTCGACCTCTGCACGTGACGAAGCGCCGCTAGAGATTTCTTAACGGCCGTCGCGTTCAGAGGAGTACCCAAGGGACGCTCATCGTCAGGAGGGAGAGGGACTCGGAAATGACGAAAGACAAGGGTCAGCAGTCACGGATATGGAATATGCTCAGATTTATTGGTCTTGCGTATACACTCGAAAGAGTCCATCTTATCGAGTATAACGCGAGCCCAATTAATCTCGCAACCCAAGAAAAGAGCGTAAATGAGCTTCAAAAATGGCTGGGATGGAAGTGAAGATGAGCCGTACTTGGGAAGCAAGCACGACTTCAGAATGAGATTCAAAACCCAGGCATTTGGCTTGAACGACTTCGAAGGAACTCCAATAAAGGCAGGAGGGATCACATGGAAAATATCAGAAAGAACGGACTGATCCAAGGAAGATATATCGTCGACAGAAATGTCCGAAGGAAGGAGACCGGACGACGAACAACCAAGTATCTCCCCCAAGATTTCTGCCGTGAGAACTATAGGAGTTCCCAAGACAGTAGTCTCGATGGAGTGACTAGCATCGTACTGGCCTCGGACACGATTGGCATAGAACAATTTCACTAGGCGAGGATATGGTTTAGGATTGGCCTTAAGATCGTAGCGGAGATAATCAAGGAGACCACTATAGGAGAGGAGGTCAGCTAAGCCAAGGAAATCTGAAAACTGAACATAGTGCTCCAATAGCATCGGGCAGTGTTCAATACGGTTGTAGGCCGCGAGACACATAGGGTCGTCGCGACACAACGATATGTCAACACCACCCGCTGGCATTGGGCCCTTTCCCTTTGGCTGGCGAGTCCTAGGACGAAGTGGAGGAGTGGGTTCCCTATGGCTAGGCTCATCCTCAGGCACAAACTCAGTATCGGAATCAGGAGGAGTCGAGGGTGAGTGGAGTATGTGCTTTTTGGTCTTAGATTTTCGGGGTTTGACGGTCGCCGTCCTCTGCTTCTTCAGAGGAGGCGAAGACGGAGAAGCTTGGGTTGATTTGGCACGACGCTTAGGCTTAGATGGATTCCTAGGGTCTGAAGGCTCTACGCTCATTGGGGAAGCCCCAGATGAAGCGATAGGGATCCGCGTCTTTGCCATGATCGTGGCACGACGAGGACAAGCAAATGACGGAGATTAAACAACCCTAAGCACACAGCCCTATGAAAGGAAATCCGAAATTAATCAAGCCCTAGTTGAAATTCGAAACCCTAGATCACCTAGGAGAGAAATCGAGCTAGATCAACCCTAGAATAGGAAAAAAGAGAGATCTAGGAGAGGGGGTTTTACCTAGGAGGAGGAGTCGACGGCGGCGGACGGCGGGGATGGCCGGAGATCTGGCCGGAGGTCGACGGAAGTTGAAGGGGCTCGAGGGGGTTTGGGAGTTATCGGGCTGGAGATATGAAAGAGACCGACTAAAAGAAATTTTAGTCGAATGAAATAGATTTAAGTCGGTCGGGAAAGCTAAAAGACACATTTGCCCTAACATACTTAGTCGGTCACAGTTCAAGCACTGACCGACTAGATTCCGATCTAGTCGGTCGGTCAATGAGCTTGAACCGACTAAGTCGAAACAGAGGCAAACAGAAGATTTTTAGGGCTAGAATTAGTCGGTCGCAGTATACACACTGACCGACTAGTTTTCAATCTAGTCGGTCGGTAAGTGTACTGTGACCGACTAAAGAAAGAAAATGATAAGAGTTAGATAAAAGCTTGATCTAGTCGGTCTGAGTTCACTAGCTGACCGACTAGATGAGCATCTAGTCGGTTGGCTAATGAACTGAGACCGACTAGAAGAGTCCAAACATTGATAATTGATTTCTCTTCACAAACCACTTGGATGAAACATCTTAACACTCTCATTAGTCATCTAAATTACCCCATAAAACGTCGAAATCTTAAATACGACATTGAAATACGAATTCGATCATAAATTCAAACATATCACATAAAATTCCCAAAAATTCAATAAATCTAGCATGAACGAAATATCGCGAAATAAAATAGCATGCAAGATAATTGAATGAAACATGAATCCTATATCTCGGATTCACCCATAATCCCCAATTCTCGACGCAACCGCACAAAGGAGTCCTCCTTTAGGGGTTTCGTGAAAATATCGGCGATTTGCTTTTGGGTTTCAACGTACACTAAAATGATGTCCTTTTTAGCAACATGATCATCTAAAAAGTGGTGTCGGACATCTATGTGTTTTGATCGGGAATGGTGCACCGGATTCTTTGAAAGACAGATAGCACTTTGGTTATCCACCATGATAGGGCTAGTATCACAGTGAATACCAAAATCCTTCAAAGTGTGTCTCATCCAAAGAACCTGGGCACAAGCGGCACCGGCGGCAATATATTCCGCCTCGGTGGTTGAAAGTGATACGGAATTTTGCTTCTTGGAAAACCAAGAGACAAGAGAATTTCCTAGAAAATGGCAAGTGTCACTAGTACTTTTCCTGTCGGATTTGCATCCCGCATAATCGGCATCACTATATGAGACTAACTCATACGTGCTAGATTTCAGATAAAGTAATCCAAAATCTAAAGTGTAACTTAGATAGCGAAAAATACGTTTTACCGCTACTAAGTGAGACTCCTTAGGTTGAGACTGATAACGAGCACATACGCATACGGCAAACATAATATCGGGCCTACTTGCGGTAAGATAAAGTAAACTACCTATCATACCTCGATATAGACGAATGTCTACATCCTTACCGCCCGTATCCTTGTCAAGATGCGTAGTCGTGCTCATTGGAGTCTTTTTCCCGGAAGCACTTTCCATTCCAAATCGCTTAAGCAACTCCACCGTATACTTCGTTTGGTGGATGAAGATTGCATCGTTCAATTGGCGAATTTGGAGACCTAAGAAATATTTGAGTTCGCCCATGTGGCTCATCTCAAATTGTTCCTTCATAACATTAGAAAAATCTTCGCAAAGAGTGAAGTTAGTAGCACCGAAAATGATATCATCAACATAAATTTGAACTAATAAAATATCATTATTCGCATGCTTAACAAAAAGTGTAGAATCGGCTTCGCCCATTTTAAAATTCAAATCCAAAAGAAAATTCTTTAGGCGATCATACCAAGCTCGAGGAGCTTGTCTCAAACCATAAAGAGCTTTCTTTAGTTTAAAAACATGATTTGGAAATTTTTCATTTATGAAGCCCGGAGGTTGAGAAACGTAAACTTCCTCAACAACATCTCCGTTTAAAAATGCACTTTTAACATCCATTTGAAATAACTTAAAATTTTTATGGCATGCATAAGACAATAAAAGTCTAATTGATTCTAATCTAGCTACCGGAGCGAAGGATTCTTCGAAATCGATACCTTCCTCTTGGCGATAGCGTTGAGCAACTAACCGAGCTTTGTTCCGGACGACGACTTGATTTTCGTCGGTTTTGTTCTTGAAGATCCACTTTGTCCCTATGACTGTGTGGTTCTTCGATGGCAAAGGAACAAGCTCCCATACCTCATTCCTCTCGAATTGAATGAGTTCCTCCTCCATGGCAAGGATCCAAGCACTATCTTCGCACGCTTCAACTATATTCTTTGGCTCTATCGATGAGGCAAAGGCACAATTGGCGAAGTGGTGGACTTGAGATCTCGTCTTGACACTATCATTAATATTGCCAATGACTTGCTCATGGGGATGGTCGCGAACGGTATGAAGCCGCTTGGGAATACCTTGATCACTAGGCACATTCTCAACAACTTCATTAGTCGGGTTAGTCTCAATAGAATCAATTGAATCAATAGTCTTAGAATTTTCAAACGAATCACATAAAACATCCATAGAATCATTATCATTTGAAATTCTAGAAGTAGTAAAATTCTCATTAAAAGAGACATGAAGTGATTCCTCGATCGTAGAGGATCTTTTGTTGTATATCCGGTAGGCTTTGCTACGTGAGGAATACCCAACAAGTATCCCCTCATCCGATCTCGGATCAAACTTGTCCAAATTATCATATGTGTTTTTAATAAAACATTTTGCGCCGAAAACACGAAAATGTTTAACTTGAGGCAATCTACCAAACAACAATTCATAGCAAGTTTGTTTGGTGCCGGGCCTCAAAAGTATTCTATTAAACACATAACAAGCGGTGTGTACCGCTTCCGCCCAAAATTGATAACCAAGTTGACTATCTTCGAGCATAGTGCGAGCACACTCCACAAGCGTTCTATTCTTCCTCTCAACAACACCATTTTGAGGAGGTGCGCGAGGGAAAGAAAACGTGTGAGTAATTCCAAGATCATCACAAAAATTTGAGAAAGACTCATTCTCAAATTCACCCCCATGATCACTACGAATAGTGACAATGGTGGTTCCGATGAGATTTTGTACTTTCTTCACAAATATTGTGAAGTTTTCAAAAGCTTCATTTTTATTACATAAGAAAAATACACATGTAAATCTTGAATAATCATCAACGATGACTAGTCCATATCTTGCATTTCCTAAGGAAGCAACTCTAGTTGGCCCAAATAAATCTAGATGTAATAGCTCTAGTGGCCGTTTCGTAGAAATGCTTTTCTTAGGTTTAAATGAAGATTTAGGAAGCTTGCCACGTTGACAAGAATCACAAAAACTTTTCTTTTCAAAAACGAGCTTTGGAAAACCTTTAATGGAATTTAATTTCGAAAGCTTATAAAGTGTTCCAAAGTTCACATGTCCAAAGCGTCGATGCCATAAGTGTTGTTCACTTGTGTTGGCAACGAGACATTGTTCACATGACTTAGGAAGATCCAAAATATAAATATCTTTATGGCGTGTGCCGGAAAATAATAATTTATTATTATCATTTGAAATATGACACAATCCTTTCGCAAAGCTAACTTTGTAACCTTTGTCACAAAGTTGGCTTATTGAAATAAGATTATGATTTAAACCATTAACTAGATAGACATCACTAATTAAGGGTTTAGAAGGGTTACCCACTTTACCAACACCGACGATGGTTCCGCTCTCGTTGCCTCCAAATACGACGCGATTTCCATTTGCAATGGGAACCACTCTGGAGAGCAATTGAGCGTCACCCGTCATGTGTTTTGAACACCCGCTATCGAGTATCCAATTCCCTTTGGAGATAAATTTAAATTTGTTGCTCCTCTTCTTTTTCTTTTCCTTGAGTACCTAAAGATAGAAACTTTCATATCATGGTACCCAAGGTCATTGGGTCCTCAAAAGTTAGACCTTTGGAAGCCAAGTCCAATTGGACTTTGACTTCCCCACATAATTTCTACTATGCACAACATCCGAAAAATAAGCATTCATATATACTTGTTTTTCATCCATGCTTGTGTCCTTTGGGCTCCAAATAGTGAAAATTTTGGGAGCCATCATCCTATTGGGTGCATGCATGCGACGTTGATTTCTACGTGATGCATGTTGTGGATAGGCATAAGGAACATGATGGAATGGTGCACGACGAGAATTATTCATATGATGAGGTGGGTGAACATATGCATGTGTGGGAACACGTGCGTGAGGGTGTCTCACATGGTGTGCACGTGCCCGTGAACGTGTAGCATAGAAATCATCATATGTGTGAGACGGTGGAGTAGGGCGTGTGTTCCTACGTGGCATGGTATTGGTGTACATATAAGCATGCCCCTTCTTTGGAGGTCCACCCAAAGTGGGTTTCTTTCCAAAAGAGGGTGTGGACGAGGTGGAAGCACCATTGGTAGATGAACTACCAATAGAGTGTTTGCTACCACTCGTAGAGTCACCGGAAGTTGGCCTAACAATAGTTGTGGCCGCTTTGGATGGACATCTCATCGTATACCCCAAACCAATGTGGTGATTGGCCGGAAGTAAGTCACTTAGGATTTTATCCAAATGGTCCTTACCCTTATTGAATTTATTAATTCGGCCTAATGTGTTCTCATATTTCTCTTTAAGAGAACGCATAGAAGTATCCAAAGTGGATACTTGCGATGTGAGCACATAAACACGAGATTTGAGATTCTCGTTCTCAATACTCAAAGTCGAGTTTTGAGAAGTTAAATCCGCTATCCTATGTTCTTCCGGATCATCAATGCTAACATGTTCAAGTTTAGATTTGAGATTAACAATCTCATTTCTTAACTCTTCAACAACGGTGTCGTTGTTGGTGATGATAGTCTTAGGCGAGGTTTGAATGCTAGCTAGGTCATCTTTTACTTTAGTATATCTATTTACTAACTTAGTGTATTTAGACCATAAATGAGAGTTAGCATCCCTAAGATCATCCATAGTTACCTCATCGCCTTCGTCGTCGCTATCATCGGAGGAGGAAGATCCTTGATCATGCTCCTCTCTTGCCATGAAGCACATGTGCGCTTGCTCCACTTTCTCATCGTCCGACTCTCCGCTTGAGGAATCCTCGGAGTCGGTGAATGTTGCTCTGACAAGTCCCTTTTTGTACCCCTTTTTGTACTTCTTTGACTTGTCGAACTTCGGCGCCTTCCACTTCTCCTTTTGCTTGTTTTGAGGACAATCCGCTTTGATGTGTCCTGGCTTATTGCATTTAAAGCACAAAGGTGGAGAGGCGTTAGTAGAAGTAAATTTAGATTTTTGTTTGAAGTTACCCTTTCGGAAGAAGCGATTGAACTTCTTTGCCATGAGTGCAATGGATTCCATGTCCATTTCTTCTTCCGAGTCCTCATCATCGGTAGAGGTGGATGAAGCCGCCTTGAATGCAATCGTCTTTTTCTTAGGCGCGTCTTGGTTCAAGTAGGACTTCATCTTTTCTTGTAACTTCACCTTGCTATCTTTGCGTACCTCGTATGACATCAAAGTACCCATTAGTTGAACTACGGTATACTTATTCATGTCATTAACTTCCTCGATGGCGAAGGTACGTTTTTCCCAAGAAGAAGGAAGTCCTTCGATAAGCTTTGAGCACTTATCCTTTTGAGTGTAGGACTTGCCGAGGGCCTCTAACTCGTTTATTATGTCAACGAAGCGAGCGTAATATTCTTTCATCTTCTCGCCCTGTTGCATATGAAACATTTCGTAATCTTTGTTTACGACTACGAGTTTAGAGTCTCTTACCCTACTCGTCCCTTCATGAAGTATGAGGAGGGAGTTCCAAATTTGATATGCACTCTTACATGTGCATATCTTATTGAAGTCCTCAGGCTCCAATGCGCATTGCAAGGCGTTCATTGCATTGGCATTGCTTACCTCCGCGGCGATCTCCGCGGTAGTCCATTTCTCAAAGTCTTCTTCTTCGGGCTCGATGTATTCCTTCATTGTAGTCCTCCATAAGGATGCACTCCGGAGGAAGGTTTCCATCCGGCATTTCCAGTACCCGTAGTTGGTACCGTTGAAGAATGGAGGCCTCGTAGAGGAATGTCCTTCCATCACCGAAGATGCTCCTTCACGGTTCCTGAAGGTGTCATAGTTGGAAGGTGGACGCACGGTCTTGTTGTCGTTGGCAGACATAGCTAAGTATCTGGCTCTGATACCAAATGTAATGCCCTACAAGCTACTGCACAAGTACTAGAGGGGGGGGTGAATAGTACTTTAAAATAACAAGGAGTATAATTCCAAATTAAATTGCAAACAACTACCAAATCAATTTGCGGAAGCTTAAATTGAATGACAACAACAAAATTAACAATGCAAACAAATGATGTTAATGGGTTCGGATCCACCCAAGTCTCCCCGACTTGTTCCCGGTGATCCTACGTCCCAACCACCCGGATCCCCTCCGGATACTTAGGTTAGAAACCCTAACCCAAGATTTCCACTATGAATATCTTGTGAAAAACCTTCACAAGATCAAATCATACAACAACGGCAATAGTGAATCCCACAACCCGGGATCACAACCTTCTCTCACAACCGAGAGAATCAACAAGCAATATAAATGAGTTTATATTGAAATAAGCAAACTTACCACAAAATCCTATACCTTGAGTTTTTCTTACCCAATAGGTGAAATGGAGGATTTGAGGAAGATGAAGTCACCAAGACCTATCACCAAGGAAATGACCAGCAATCGGTGCCTAGGGATGATTTGGAGACTTGGATCAAGCTATAGCTTGAAGAGCTCACCAAGAACAAGCTTCTCTCAAAATGGATTCTAGATCTAGAATAGTGAGAGAATGGGTTTCTTGTGAGGAAGAGAGCTTTAGATTTGAGTGAGAATGGCTATCTCTTTTGATCTCAATGAATCTCTGAATGGAAGCTCTAACCTAGATAGAAATGACCTAGGTTTGTATTTATAGGGTCCCATAAAAACAAGTTAGGTCATTCTCCAACGGATAGAAATCTGGGAGAATTAGTCGGTCAAAGAACAATCACTGACCGACTAGTTCATCAACTAGTCGGTCAGTCAAACAACGTGGACCGACTAAGAGAGGAACCGAGAAGAGATAGAATTTCAGACCTAGAAATCTAGTCGGTCCAAGAAGACTTTCTGACCGACTAGTTTCACAACTAGTCGGTCAGTCAGTGAACGTAGACCGACTAAGAGGCATAATGAAATAGTCTGAATACAAATTGACTTAGTCGGTCCAAGAACAAAAGTTGACCGACTAGATTGTCAACTAGTCGGTCACCAAACGTTCTTAGACCGACTAACGATAAACAGTAGCTTAGGAGAAATTTAGCATGAACAGTAAGTCACAACTAGTCAGTCAAAGAAGCATCACTGACCGACTAGTTCACAGACTAGTCGGTCGGTGAGTCAACGTAGACCGACTAACTGTAAACAGTAAAGTCCAAGAAATTAAGGAATCAAACTAGTCGGTCCAAGAAGAGTTGCTGACCGACTAGATCACCATCTAGTCGGTCAGTACTTCTTCTTGTACCAACTAACATGCACAAACAAGTCCGAATCGAAGCGCGACGCTTCGAGGAAGTTAGAATGAACTTGTACTAAGATCCTAGAGCTACGATATGAGCATTATGAAGTTAGAAACGTAAGATATACTCAAGGCTTAACATTCTATATATCGAAGCTAAAAAGACTATAAATAAAACCTTAATAAACGGTCTTCGAGAGCTTCGATTGATTCTTCATAACTTCCAAAACGGCGCAAGAGCTTCAACGAAGCTTTAGGCATGAATACGAGCTTTGGGAAGTGTTGAGATGTCGCTTTGAATGTACTCGTGAATTTGGCGACGATCTCCAATACTGCGCTCACAAATTGTTAGTTCATGGATTATTTATGTTTGCTCATCATCAAAACCAAATCCGGGGAGTCCAATATTCAACATTCTCCCCCTTTTTGGTGATGACAACCCAACATAAATAATAATCAAAATTAATGATTCAAATGTAAAATACTTACTCCCCCTGCATTGATGACACGTTAATTCTAAAATGAATATATATGAATTGCATCAAGCAGACGAGTAAGATAAATAAAGAGAATCGATTTTTGAAATATCGGATTTTGAAAATCCTTATATATATCTTAACTCCCCCTGAATCTAACATATCAAACTAGATTCTTGGAAATTGAGTTAAATTTTCATTTGCGCTATTTATTATCATTATCTCTCCCCCTTTGGCATTATCCCAAAAATGGGGGGCATACAACGACAACAACTAGGAAATGGAAAATCCAACATCGGGAGTCGTAGACAATGACGATGGACCTAATTGACACCAAGGGAAAAATGATGAAATCAAATCAAGGTGTGCCAAATTGTCCATTATCAAAAAGCGATAATCAAAATCATCAAAAATAGTATTTGGTATTTTTTCCATTTATTGAATAATGAAACATACTCTCCAATATTCAATATTCTTGGTTAAATTTGTGCATGGAAAACAATTCAATACAATTATAGAATTTCAATCTATTTAACCAAGCATTTAAGCATCGAGCGACGAAATCACATTGCATGGACATTGAATGAGAATTAATGTGCACGACGAAGTAAATATCACAACATGAACATCGATGTATATATAGATAGAAACATCAAGAGTACATCCCAAAAAGAGATCGATACAACAAATGCAACATACCCATCAAAAAGAAATACATTATATATCATTGATACAACATCATCATGAGAACATCCAAAATATAACACTAACATCAACATCATCCAAAGTACATCAAAATACCCAACACCGACATCCAGAAAACTCAAAAAATACATCAAAAACAACCCTCAAACTCCATCCTAACCCAAAATACTCTCAATAAGATATGTCATCCAAAGAGTAGTGGAGAGTCCTCGAAACAAACGATCACGAGGAAGTGGCTGGATCTGCAGTCTCCGTGGGTCCAGTCGACGGAGTGGACTCAGGCTCTGCAGGGAGGAGAGGCGTCTCAACAGACGGGATCGTCGGGGTAGGTGTGGAAACAACTGGCTCAACAGCTGGGGTCGCAACAGCAGGGGTCTCAACAGCAGCAGGCTCGTCAACAGGGACAGCAGCACCAGAAGTCTGGACTACTGCAGCAGAAGGCTCTGGAACACCGGAAGAGGTGCCAACTCCAGGAGCAGAAGTGGTAGCAGCAGCAGCAGTGGCCACATCGCCACGGGCCAAGGAAGTGACAAGCTCGTCAATATCCTCATCGTCCATCTCCTTGGCCTCAGAAACTGAAGGAGGAAGATCAATCCCCATCATCTGAGCCATACGGCAGACGACCTCCTCGGTACGAGCCAAGCGCGACTCGTGCCGACGAAGAAGGCGTACGACATCATCTAATGTAGCAGGAGGAGTGGAGGCTGCAGCAGCTGAGGGAGTAGACTGGGAAGCAGATGCGGTCGATCTCTGCACGTGACGAAGCGCCGCTAGAGATTTCTTAACGGCCGTCGCGTTCAGAGGAGTACCCAAGGGACGCTCATCGTCAGGAGGGAGAGGGACTCGGAAATGACGAAAGACAAGGGTCAGCAGTCACGGATATGGAATATGCTCAGATTTATTGGTCTTGCGTATACACTCGAAAGAGTCCATCTTATCGAGTATAACGCGAGCCCAATTAATCTCGCAACCCAAGAAAAGAGCGTAAATGAGCTTCAAAAATGGCTGGGATGGAAGTGAAGATGAGCCGTACTTGGGAAGCAAGCACGACTTCAGAATGAGATTCAAAACCCAGGCATTTGGCTTGAACGACTTCGAAGGAACTCCAATAAAGGCAGGAGGGATCACATGGAAAATATCAGAAAGAACGGACTGATCCAAGGAAGATATATCGTCGACGGAAATGTCAGAAGGAAGGAGACCGGACGACGAACAACCAAGTATCTCCCCCAAGATTTCTGCCGTGAGAACTATAGGAGTTCCCAAGACAGTAGTCTCGATGGAGTGACTAGCATCGTACTGGCCTCGGACACGATTGGCATAGAACAATTTCACTAGGCGAGGATATGGTTTAGGATTGGCCTTAAGATCGTAGCGGAGATAATCAAGGAGACCACTATAGGAGAGCAGGTCAGCTAAGCCAAGGAAATCTGAAAACTGAACATAGTGCTCCAATAGCATCGGGCAGTGTTCAATACGGTTGTAGGCCGCGAGACACATAGGGTCGTCGCGACACAACGATATGTCAACACCACCCGCTGGCATTGGGCCCTTTCCCTTTGGCTGGCGAGTCCTAGGACGAAGTGGAGGAGTGGGTTCCCTATGGCTAGGCTCATCCTCAGGCACAAACTCAGTATCGGAATCAGGAGGAGTCGAGGGTGAGTGGAGTATGTGCTTTTTGGTCTTAGATTTTCGGGGTTTGACGGTCGCCGTCCTCTGCTTCTTCAGAGGAGGCGAAGACGGAGAAGCTTGGGTTGATTTGGCACGACGCTTAGGCTTAGATGGATTCCTAGGGTCTGAAGGCTCTACGCTCATTGGGGAAGCCCCAGATGAAGCGATAGGGATCCGCGTCTTTGCCATGATCGTGGCACGACGAGGACAAGCAAATGACGGAGATTAAACAACCCTAAGCACACAGCCCTATGAAAGGAAATCCGAAATTAATCAAGCCCTAGTTGAAATTCGAAACCCTAGATCACCTAGGAGAGAAATCGAGCTAGATCAACCCTAGAATAGGAAAAAAAAGAGATCTAGGAGAGGGGGTTTTACCTAGGAGGAGGAGTCGACGGCGGCGGACGGTGGGGATGGCCGGAGATCTGGCCGGAGGTCGACGGAAGTTGAAGGGGCTCGAGGGGGTTTGGGAGTTATCGGGCTGGAGATATGAAAGAGACCGACTAAAAGAAATTTTAGTCGAATGAAATAGATTTAAGTCGGTCGGGAAAGCTAAAAGACACATTTGCCCTAACATACTTAGTCGGTCACAGTTCAAGCACTGACCGACTAGATTCCGATCTAGTCGGTCGGTCAATGAGCTTGAACCGACTAAGTCGAAACAGAGGCAAACAGAAGATTTTTAGGGCTAGAATTAGTCGGTCGCAGTATACACACTGACCGCCTAGTTTTCAATCTAGTCGGTCGGTAAGTGTACTGTGACCGACTAAAGAAAGAAAATGATAAGAGTTAGATAAAAGCTTGATCTAGTCGGTCTGAGTTCACTAGCTGACCGACTAGATGAGCATCTAGTCGGTTGGCTAATGAACTGAGACCGACTAGAAGAGTCTAAACATTGATAATTGATTTCTCTTCACAAACCACTTGGATAAACATCTTAACACTCTCATTAGTCATCTAAATTACCCCATAAAACGTCGAAATCTTAAATACGACATTGAAATACGAATTCGATCATAAATTCAAACATATCACATAAAATTCCCAAAAATTCAATAAATCTAGCATGAACGAAATATCGCGAAATAAAATAGCATGCAAGATAATTGAATGAAACATGAATCCTATATCTCGGATTCACCCATAATCCCCAATTCTCGACGCAACCGCACAAAGGAGTCCTCCTTTAGGGGTTTCGTGAAAATATCGGCGATTTGCTTTTGGGTTTCAACGTACACTAAAATGATGTCCTTTTTAGCAACATGATCATCTAAAAAGTGGTGTCGGACATCTATGTGTTTTGATCGGGAATGGTGCACCGGATTCTTTGAAAGACAGATAGCACTTTGGTTATCCACCATGATAGGGCTAGTATCACAGTGAATACCAAAATCCTTCAAAGTGTGTCTCATCCAAAGAACCTGGGCACAAGCGGCACCGGCGGCAATATATTCCGCCTCGGTGGTTGAAAGTGATACGGAATTTTGCTTCTTGGAAAACCAAGAGACAAGAGAATTTCCTAGAAAATGGCAAGTGTCACTAGTACTTTTCCTGTCGGATTTGCATCCCGCATAATCGGCATCACTATATGAGACTAACTCATACGTGCTAGATTTCAGATAAAGTAATCCAAAATCTAAAGTGTAACTTAGATAGCGAAAAATACGTTTTACCGCTACTAAGTGAGACTCCTTAGGTTGAGACTGATAACGAGCACATACGCATACGGCAAACATAATATCGGGCCTACTTGCGGTAAGATAAAGTAAACTACCTATCATACCTCGATATAGACGAATGTCTACATCCTTACCGCCCGTATCCTTATCAAGATGCGTAGTCGTGCTCATTGGAGTCTTTTTCCCGGAAGCACTTTCCATTCCAAATCGCTTAAGCAACTCCACCGTATACTTCGTTTGGTGGATGAAGATTGCATCGTTCAATTGGCGAATTTGGAGACCTAAGAAATATTTGAGTTCGCCCATGTGGCTCATCTCAAATTGTTCCTTCATAACATTAGAAAACTCTTCGCAAAGAGTGAAGTTAGTAGCACCGAAAATGATATCATCAACATAAATTTGAACTAATAAAATATCATTATTCGCATGCTTAACAAAAAGTGTAGAATCGGCTTCGCCCATTTTAAAATTCAAATCCAAAAGAAAATTCTTTAGGCGATCATACCAATCTCGAGGAGCTTGTCTCAAACCATAAAGAGCTTTCTTTAGTTTAAAAACATGATTTGGAAATTTTTCATTTATGAAGCCCGGAGGTTGAGAAACGTAAACTTCCTCAACAACATCTCCGTTTAAAAATGCACTTTTAACATCCATTTGAAATAACTTAAAATTTTTATGGCATGCATAAGACAATAAAAGTCTAATTGATTCTAATCTAGCTACCGGAGCGAAGGATTCTTCGAAATCGATACCTTCCTCTTGGCGATAGCGTTGAGCAACTAACCGAGCTTTGTTCCGGACGACGACTTGATTTTCGTCGGTTTTGTTCTTGAAGATCCACTTTGTCCCTATGACTGTGTGGTTCTTCGATGGCAAAGGAACAAGCTCCCATACCTCATTCCTCTCGAATTGAATGAGTTCCTCCTCCATGGCAAGGATCCAAGCACTATCTTCGCACGCTTCAACTATATTCTTTGGCTCTATCGATGAGGCAAAGGCACAATTGGCGAAGTGGTGGACTTGAGATCTCGTCTTGACACTATCATTAATATTGCCAATGACTTGCTCATGGGGATGGTCGCGAACGGTATGAAGCCGCTTGGGAATACCTTGATCACTAGGCACATTCTCAACAACTTCATTAGTCGGGTTAGTCTCAATAGAATCAATTGAATCAATAGTCTTAGAATTTTCAAACGAATCACATAAAACATCCATAGAATCATTATCATTTGAAATTCTAGAAGTAGTAAAATTCTCATTAAAAGAGACATGAAGTGATTCCTCGATCGTAGAGGATCTTTTATTGTATATCCGGTAGGCTTTGCTACGTGAGGAATACCCAACAAGTATCCCCTCATCCGATCTCGGATCAAACTTGTCCAAATTATCATATGTGTTTTTAATAAAACATTTTGCGCCGAAAACACGAAAATGTTTAACTTGAGGCAATCTACCAAACAACAATTCATAGCAAGTTTGTTTGGTGCCGGGCCTCAAAAGTATTCTATTAAACACATAACAAGCGGTGTGTACCGCTTCCGCCTAAAATTGATAACCAAGTTGACTATCTTCGAGCATAGTGCGAGCAC
This sequence comes from Scilla litardierei, assembly GCA_030789695.1. NCBI lineage: Eukaryota > Viridiplantae > Streptophyta > Magnoliopsida > Asparagales > Asparagaceae > Scilla > Scilla litardierei. Next base: position 66,446,422 of record CM061141.1, read on the forward strand.
ACTCCACAAGCGTTCTATTCTTCCTCTCAACAACACCATTTTGAGGAGGTGCGCGAGGGAAAGAAAACGTGTGAGTAATTCCAAGATCATCACAAAAATTTGAGAAAGACTCATTCTCAAATTCACCCCCATGATCACTACGAATAGTGACAATGGTGGTTCCGATGAGATTTTGTACTTTCTTCACAAATATTGTGAAGTTTTCAAAAGCTTCATTTTTATTACATAAGAAAAATACCCATGTAAATCTTGAATAATCATCAACGATGACTAGTCCATATCTTGCATTTCCTAAGGAAGCAACTCTAGTTGGCCCAAATAAATCTAGATGTAATAGCTCTAGTGGCCGTTTCGTAGAAATGCTTTTCTTAGGTTTAAATGAAGATTTAGGAAGCTTGCCACGTTGACAAGAATCACAAAAACTTTTCTTTTCAAAAACGAGCTTTGGAAAACCTTTAATGGAATTTAATTTCGAAAGCTTATAAAGTGTTCCAAAGTTCACATGTCCAAAGCGTCGATGCCATAAGTGTTGTTCACTTGTGTTGGCAACGAGACATTGTTCACATGACTTAGGAAGATCCAAAATATAAATATCTTTATGGCGTGTGCCAGAAAATAATAATTTATTATTATCATTTGAAATATGACACAATCCTTTCGCAAAGCTAACTTTGTAACCTTTGTCACAAAGTTGGCTTATTGAAATAAGATTATGATTTAAACCATTAACTAAATAGACATCACTAATTAAGGGTTTAGAAGGGTTACCCACTTTACCAACACCGACGATGGTTCCGCTCTCGTTGCCTCCAAATACGACGCGATTTCCATTTGCAATGGGAACCACTCTGGAGAGCAATTGAGCGTCACCCGTCATGTGTTTTGAACACCCGCTATCGAGTATCCAATTCCCTTTGGAGATAAATTTAAATTTGTTGCTCCTCTTCTTTTTCTTTTCCTTGAGTACCTAAAGATAGAAACTTTCATATCATGGTACCCAAGGTCATTGGGTCCTCAAAAGTTAGACCTTTGGAAGCCATGTCCAATTGGACTTTGACTTCCCCACATAATTTCTACTATGCACAACATCCGAAAAATAAGCATTCATATATACTTGTTTTTCATCCATGCTTGTGTCCTTTGGGCTCCAAATAGTGAAAATTTTGGGAGCCATCATCCTATTGGGTGCATGCATGCGACGTTGATTTCTACGTGATGCATGTTGTGGATAGGCATAAGGAACATGATGGAATGGTGCACGACGAGAATTATTCAAATGATGAGGTGGGTGAACATATGCATGTGTGGGAACACGTGCGTGAGGGTGTCTCACATGGTGTGCACGTGCCCGTGAACGTGTAGCATAGAAATCATCATATGTGTGAGACGGTGGAGTAGGGCGTGTGTTCCTACGTGGCATGGTATTGGTGTACATATAAGCATGCCCCTTCTTTGGAGGTCCACCCAAAGTGGGTTTCTTTCCAAAAGAGGGTGTGGACGAGGTGGAAGCACCATTGGTAGATGAACTACCAATAGAGTGTTTGCTACCACTCGTAGAGTCACCGGAAGTTGGCCTAACAATAGTTGTGGCCGCTTTGGATGGACATCTCATCGTATACCCCAAACCAATGTGGTGATTGGCCGGAAGTAAGTCACTTAGGATTTTATCCAAATGGTCCTTACCCTTATTGAATTTATTAATTCGGCCTAATGTGTTCTCATATTTCTCTTTAAGAGAACGCATAGAAGTATCCAAAGTGGATACTTGCGATGTGAGCACATAAACACGAGATTTGAGATTCTCGTTCTCAATACTCAAAGTCGAGTTTTGAGAAGTTAAATCCGCTATCCTATGTTCTTCCGGATCATCAATGCTAACATGTTCAAGTTTAGATTTGAGATTAACAATCTCATTTCTTAACTCTTCAACAACGGTGTCGTTGTTGGTGATGATAGTCTTAGGCGAGGTTTGAATGCTAGCTAGGTCATCTTTTACTTTAGTATATCTATTTACTAACTTAGTGTATTTAGACCATAAATGAGAGTTAGCATCCCTAAGATCATCCATAGTTACCTCATCGCCTTCGTCGTCGCTATCATCGGAGGAGGAAGATCCTTGATCATGCTCCTCTCTTGCCATGAAGCACATGTGCGCTTGCTCCACTTTCTCATCGTCCGACTCTCCGCTTGAGGAATCCTCGGAGTCGGTGAATGTTGCTCCGACAAGTCCCTTTTTGTACCCCTTTTTGTACTTCTTTGACTTGTCGAACTTCGGCGCCTTCCACTTCTCCTTTTGCTTGTTTTGAGGACAATCCGCTTTGATGTGTCCTGGCTTATTGCATTTAAAGCACAAAGGTGGAGAGGCGTTAGTAGAAGTAAATTTAGATTTTTGTTTGAAGTTACCCTTTCGGAAGAAGCGATTGAACTTCTTTGCCATGAGTGCAATGGATTCCATGTCCATTTCTTCTTCCGAGTCCTCATCATCGGTAGAGGTGGATGAAGCCGCCTTGAATGCAATCGCCTTTTTCTTAGGCGCGTCTTGGTTCAAGTAGGACTTCATCTTTTCTTGTAACTTCACCTTGCTATCTTTGCGTACCTCGTATGACATCAAAGTACCCATTAGTTGAACTACGGTATACTTATTCATGTCATTAACTTCCTCGATGGCGAAGGTACGTTTTTCCCAAGAAGAAGGAAGTCCTTCGATAAGCTTTGAGCACTTATCCTTTTGAGTGTAGGACTTGCCGAGGGCATCTAACTCGTTTATTATGTCAACGAAGCGAGCGTAATATTCTTTCATCTTCTCGCCCTGTTGCATATGAAACATTTCGTAATCTTTGTTTACGACTACGAGTTTAGAGTCTCTTACCCTACTCGTCCCTTCATGAAGTATGAGGAGGGAGTTCCAAATTTGATATGCACTCTTACATGTGCATATCTTATTGAAGTCCTCAGGCTCCAATGCGCATTGCAAGGCGTTCATTGCATTGGCATTGCTTACCTCCGCGGCGATCTCCGCGGTAGTCCATTTCTCAAAGTCTTCTTCTTCGGGCTCGATGTATTCCTTCATTGTAGTCCTCCATAAGGATGCACTCCGGAGGAAGGTTTCCATCCGGCATTTCCAGTACCCGTAGTTGGTACCGTTGAAGAATGGAGGCCTCGTAGAGGAATGTCCTTCCATCACCGAAGATGCTCCTTCACGGTTCCTGAAGGTGTCATAGTTGGAAGGTGGACGCACGGTCTTGTTGTCGTTGGCAGACATAGCTAAGTATCTGGCTCTGATACCAAATGTAATGCCCTACAAGCTACTGCACAAGTACTAGAGGGGGGTGAATAGTACTTTAAAATAACAAGGAGTATAATTCCAAATTAAATTGCAAACAACTACCAAATCAATTTTCGGAAGCTTAAATTGAATGACAACAACAAAATTAACAATGCAAACAAATGATGTTAATGGGTTCGGATCCACCCAAGTCTCCCCGACTTGTTCCCGGTGATCCTACGTCCCAACCACCCGGATCCCCTCCGGATACTTAGGTTAGAAACCCTAACCCAAGATTTCCACTATGAATATCTTGTGAAAAACCTTCACAAGATCAAATCATACAACAACGGCAATAGTGAATCCCACAACCCGGGATCACAACCTTCTCTCACAATCGAGAGAATCAACAAGCAATATAAATGAGTTTATATTGAAATAAGCAAACTTACCACAAAATCCTATACCTTGAGTTTTTCTTACCCAATAGGTGAAATGGAGGATTTGAGGAAGATGAAGTCACCAAGACCTAGCACCAAGGAAATGACCAGCAATCGGTGCCTAGGGATGATTTGGAGACTTGGATCAAGCTATAGCTTGAAGAGCTCACCAAGAACAAGCTTCTCTCAAAATGGATTCTAGATCTAGAATAGTGAGAGAATGGGTTTCTTGTGAGGAAGAGAGCTTTAGATTTGAGTGAGAATGGCTATCTCTTTTGATCGCAATGAATCTCTGAATGGAAGCTCTAACCTAGATAGAAATGACCTAGTTTTGTATTTATAGGGTCCCATAAAAACAAGTTAGGTCATTCTCCAACGGATAGAAATCTGGGAGAATTAGTCGGTCAAAGAACAATCATTGACCGACTAGTTCATCAACTAGTCGGTCAGTCAAACAACGTGGACCGACTAAGAGAGGAACCGAGAAGAGATAGAATTTCAGACCTAGAAATCTAGTCGGTCCAAGAAGACTTTCTGACCGACTAGTTTCACAACTAGTCGGTCAGTCAGTGAACGTAGACCGACTAAGAGGCATAATGAAATAGTCTGAATACAAATTGACTTAGTCGGTCCAAGAACAAAAGTTGACCGACTAGATTGTCAACTAGTCGGTCACCAAACGTTCTTAGACCGACTAACGATAAACAGTAGCTTAGGAGAAATTTAGCATGAACAGTAAGTCACAACTAGTCGGTCAAAGAAGCATCACTGACCGACTAGTTCACAGACTAGTCGGTCGGTGAGTCAACGTAGACCGACTAACTGTAAACAGTAAAGTCCAAGAAATTAAGGAATCAAACTAGTCGGTCCAAGAAGAGTTGCTGACCGACTAGATCACCATCTAGCCGGTCAGTACTTCTTCTTGTACCAACTAACATGCACAAACAAGTCCGAATCGAAGCGCGACGCTTCGAGGAAGTTAGAATGAACTTGTACTAAGATCCTAGAGCTACGATATGAGCGTTATGAAGTTAGAAACGTAAGATATACTCAAGGCTTAACATTCTATATATCGAAGCTAAAAAGACTATAAATAAAACCTTAATAAACGGTCTTCGAGAGCTTCGATTGATTCTTCATAACTTCCAAAACGGCGCAAGAGCTTCAACGAAGCTTTAGGCATGAATACGAGCTTTGGGAAGTGTTGAGATGTCGCTTTGAATGTACTCGTGAATTTGGCGACGATCTCCAATACTGCGCTCACAAATTGTTAGTTCATGGATTATTTATGTTTGCTCATCATCAAAACCAAATCCGGGGAGTCCAATATTCAACACACCAGTCGCCTGTCATGCCTTCAACAGGCGCCTGTTGGAAGTTCAATAACTCCAATCGAGTTATTGGCATGTGTGAACCTATTTGATTTGTTTCTATGATGATCCTAATGTTCACTAAGATGATAAATGCATATGCATGAATGAGTGACCATCTAATCAATACATTACAACGTTCTAGACTCATAAAGAGAAAGGCAAGTAATAAAGTATTACATGTATTACAATTTACTTCTCATATATTCTAAGACCTTGAGCTTGAGTGGCCTTGATTCTTTCCATCGTCTTCCAAGCTTTGGCACCTCTTGTTGAGCTTCTTTTCATCAAGTTCTAAGCTTTGGCAATGCTCCTTTTGGTGTCCATCCTTTAACTAAGCTTTTAGTCTTCAAAATGCTACTCTTCAATTGTTAAACATGAGACTAAAACATTGAGAGCCATTAACAATAACATAATGCTCTGATCAAAATCAAAACTATACTGGTCTAAAAGCCAATACCTATCACATATATTTCTCTCACTTGTTTATTTAGCCACGACTTCAGGAGTGAGCTTATATTCAAGGTCAGATTCAAGAATCATTCCTTTGAGCGAAATTACGCTAAAAGAGTGTAGCGGTGTTTTGACATATTTCTGGTATCCATAATGGTCTATTTAGACCATAGATTCGTGAGCTATCGTTACCGCGAAGTGCTCTTCTTTAAGATGGTAGAAATAGTTTTCGCATAATCCATTCATATTTTAGTTGGAAAAAAGGGTATTTGACATTTTAATTTGGAATTCCGGTTCGATTGTCATTGTAGATATGATTTTTAAATTTTTGAAAATTATAATTAGTTGTGTGCCATAATGCATAATCATAGTTACTGTTATGAACGAGAAACAGATTTGGAGAAGGGTTGAGGCTAGGAAACCCCTAGCCTCCTTTATATAGTATTCATAATGGGTACTCATGTGGGTGGATACCCAATAGGCCCAATGGGTCCTATTCATAACACTTCCCCTTATCCAACCAACGTGGTATACTCGACTTATGAATACTGAATGATTCATTAGTACTACTGAGTATCTTAAGGGGTGGATACTTCTGGATCCAAGTTAAGGGTAACTGCCTCGTTAAAAACCCTTAGCTATGGAAAACCCTGTGGGAAAAACCAATAGCGAAGGGAAAAGAGTACAGCACTCCATAACTTCCCCTGATTTGGGGATGTGTCGAGGGGTGGATACTTCTGGATCCAGAGTCAATGTGGTTGCCTCATTAAAACCTTGACTATGGAAAACCCTGTGGGAAAAACCACTAGCCAAGGAAAAAGAGTACAACTCTACAGTTGACTCCCCCTAATCTGATCAAGCTTCAGGCTTGCAGATCTCCTATATATCTATACATTTATCTCCTATGTGTCTATACATCCATCTCATCTGCAACATTCCGAAAGCAAAAGTAAAGTACAAGCATCACTCATCTATACAAGTTTCACTCATATTAGGCATTAGCTGAAACTAAAGGAGCGCTAGCAAACTTGGTAGACAGCTCCACGTCTCAATCGTCATTGTCTACGAGGTACTTCAGGACCTGGCATTGTATGTTCTTGAACTGCTCCTTGGGTGATGGGCTTCTCGGAATGGTGGAAGGATGTAGACTTGGAAGGATTCTGTGTAGATCTTCAGGAGGTGGACGTCCCTTTTATTCCATTCATTGCGATGATCTGTAACCTGCATATGCAAATACATTTAACATAGAGGATTTTTCCTCGACCCTTGGAGATAGCGCAGAAGCTACATATCTCTGGTCCAGTGGTGCGCTGGGGGCACTGCACTGTACCTGGCTAATAGTTATACTGCTAACGCTCAAAAGAGACGCATGCAGTTGGCCAGGTAAAAGAGTGTTTCAAAGACACTTAAGGTACTTCTGGACCATATATATTCTTCCCCTCTTCCAGCTAACGGAAAGGGGTCTTTTAATGTATATCCATACAACCAAATAGGTATATTTGGTGGAGAAATGAAATTAATGTTTCTTCATCAATCATCATTGTATGAAGTTTACATCTTCGGGATGATTAATTAACGTCATCTTCAGGATGATAGTTCATTTCCAGGATAATAGTTCATCTTCGGGATGATTGTTCATCTTCAGGATGATTAATGTTCTGTTAAGCCTAGAATTTATGCCTATCTAGGGCTTTCATATCATATCATATCTGATAGATAGGGTTTAACAGATATTTCGGTAATTTTCTCTTCAGGAGATCCGATAATATTTTGAGTTATTAAAATAATCTCAATTCTTTTAATTTGCTCTCTTAAGAACAATACTGTTTTTAAGAGGTGCAAACAACAACCTTTTAGTATGAGTCCTTTAAGGATCTTTGTCTAGGTTGTCTTTCCTTTAATCATATTATTAATATGTGTCCCAAAAAGAAAGGAAAGTAAAGAAATTTGTACATGCAGTTGAAGAAATTTTATATCGGTGATGTTGTCACATCCAATAGCAACATCAACCCAAAAATTCCCTCTTTTGCCATTCGTTGGGTTACGCCTTGACATAAACCAGTCGATGCATCAGATTCATCTTGTAAGTGAGTTCAGCTCATCTTACTTGATTACTTCCTGGTTTGAGCGATTTATACCTCTAAAACTATAGCAAATTAAAATGCTTATAGCTAACGATTTTATTTTAATTCTCCTTCAATACTCAGTTATCCCACAGGATTTGATATCATTTTTGATACCAGGACTTCAGGTCCAACACCTCATATTTCATAAGTGAGTCCAGCTCACCTTATTATTGCCTCATTCCACATTATTATAATTTGGCCAAATCTCTATCTTTGCTTCAGGCAAAGCAGAGTTGTGGAAACGATATTTTATATTTAACTGGCAAAATGAAATATGAGAGAATTTGTCGACAAAATGTGTTCTTTCTTGTCCAAAACTCACCCCGTACGTACTATAATCATTTGATTTCTCCCAGAGGTGTCTCCTTCACGACGCGTTAAAGAAGTGAAGGTTCTGGGACGGGTAAAGAATATGGACAGATCCAGAATTGGTCCTTAGCAACCAAGTTGCAATAAGGTTCTGGATTTGAGCTCACTTTCCTGTGGTGGTATTGTTTTTTCGGTCTCCAGGAGTAGATCTCTCTTTTTGGAGCCTAGTGGTATGTCCTCTCATCCATTGAGGATATCCACTTCTGCTACTGGTGGATTGCATCCAATATATTCGGTATGTCAATCCTAGCTGGATTTTTAGTAGCAGGGATGTGAAAATTTTGACAATATTTATATTGTCAGTAACTATGTCTGATAACTGTTTTAACAGTTTCATAAGTGTGGATCTTCAGGATCTCATCACAATTCAAGATAACCAGATCATAGGTATTAATGATTTAAATGGTCATTTGAGCTTTAGGCTCATGGATGATTGTAGTATTTCTGTTGAAACTGATTCTGGGACATTAAAGTTGTGAGGGATCTTCAGGATCTCATCAAAGCTTTAAAATAGGATCATCAATGCACGTCTTAGGAGAAGTGAATTTAAATGCTTCCCCTGTTCAGAGTGCTCAGACTCTATTTATCTGGGATGTTTACTTCCGATAAATAGTTCTGTATTTTGATGGTCTATATTGGTGATATGGGGGTGTCTACTCATCATGGCACAATCTATAAGATGTGCTCTAAACGCTTCCCCCGTCAGGGGTTTTCGGAAAACTGTTTATATGAGGTGATCAGACTCATATAAATAGGTTCTAAGTATGCGTTTTGATGGTTTGCATGTTCCCATGTGGTCACCTACAACTGGATTTTTAATGGATAAGAATTCCATTTAAATCATTTTAATGATTTATCTTACCCATATTTGGGTGTGAACACAAGCTTCAGGGTGTTCGTTATTTTTCCAGTTGTAAAACATTTAAATTTCCTAGTGTTATCCAAAGTTACCACCATTTTATAAAAGAATGTGGTTGGATAATGACCATTTATTTAGAGGATATATTGATGAGTACACCAAAGATACATCATCAGTCCGGTTAAGGGAGTGGACGAAGCCTATTTATATCCCTTAAATACTCTCAAGAGACCTAAAGGTCTTCATTATCTTTAATGATGATGGTATATCATCTTATATTCATTTGAGGAAGGGGAGAGTCAAGGTCCATGTGAATGGAGATGATCTCATTATCATTTTTCCTTTTTGAATAGGACAATGAAAGTTTCACCCTTTTTGAAGAATCTTCGGGTTCGTCTGGTTGATGATGTCTTGCATCATCACTCCAGGGTGATATCGATCCAAAGTTGGTCGATTCTGGACACTTCTGGTGTTCCAAAATAATTCCTCTTTTGAATTTATGTGGCACTTTTGAAAAGTCCATTAAAATGCTCAAGTTAATTTTGTCCGGTAATAGTTGAACTGTGTTCAAACTGTGAAGGATTACATCTTCACTTTGACTATTGTGCGGATCATTTTGGGACAAAGCTTCAGGCTTCATTTATTTCTTGAGTCATTAGGGATTTCGTTTTGACGAATATCCTTTTTTGAAACTGTATAAGTTTCAGAGAGTATATGACATCCTCATTTTATTTTTAGGGGAATTCAAGATAGCAAAACATACGCAGTAAACTAAAATGTATTAAAACTACAAGAGAATAATACTGATGATCAGTCAACAAGTGACATAGTGTGATGTGTGCTCTTGAAAACATACAACAATAATTATGCTCATTTAAGACTTATGTTATGACAATAGATTTGATTTCAAAATTTATTTGTCCTCGGGGAGTAGCAAAATATACATAAGGTCAATTAGACTTTCGTCGTTTTGACTAGATATGTATGTATTTTTATATGGCATAAGTTAATGCACATTCATGTTTGCAAAAACATTATGGCTCTTATCAGAACTTCTGGTCTGATTTTGGTTTGCCATTGCTTACTCCATGTCGAGGTATATCGTATCTTCTCTTTCCAAGACTTCCCCTGTTTTGAGTTTTCCTTCTTTTTATTTCAGGTCATGTTTGATCCTGAACTTCCCCTGATTTCAATATTCCTTATTTATAAAGGACAATGAAAGTTAGTCTTGCTAAGGAGACATAAGCAGGGGTTTGAGCAAATTATTTATACTTCCACTTTTCTAATTAATAAGGGACTTTAAAAAGTCTATTTGAATGCTCGAGTATAGCTTCAGGCCATTTACTTGAGTCGTTCAAATTTTATGTGGATAGTTTACAATGCTCAGAGGGGAACAAATACGTGGGTGTGTAATATATTTCTCACTTATTCATTAAGCCACGACTTCAGGCGTATGCTTATATTCAAGGCTAGAGAAAAAATCTTTCCTTGTAAAAATAAATGAGAGTACTCTTTTAAAGAGTTTAGCGGTATTATGGAAAACTTCTGGTGTCCATATTGGATTATATAGATCATAGATCTTATATATCTGTTTACCGCATAGTATGCATCTTTTATAAAGATAGCAATTTTAATTTTCGCATAAACCATCGTATTTATTTTATTAGGGAGAGAGAGTGTTGATTTTTGAACTTCAGGTTCATTTTGTCAAAGTGGATATTTAAACTTTTTGAAATAATTATTGTCTTATTGTCATAAACATCGTCATATCATGAGCCCATCATACATATAATGTAAAGTTTGTAAACTAAAGATTATGTTCATTTGAATGAAACAAGTATGATGTACACATGCTATTTATATGCTGCAGGCATTTTTAAAGAAAACTTATCGCATGTATATAGTCTAGCAATAGGCGTTGAACTATATTAAAGTGATTTTAGCATGCTTTTTGACAGTTTCATTGTAACATTAACATGGTATTAAAACTAATTAATCAACCACGCAGTTTAATGCAAAAACAATGAAAAACAAAAATAATGACCTTAGGCTATGGGGATCAGCCAGCCGACACCGAAAAATAAATAAAAAGTCCAGTCCGAAGTTACATCAAAAATAAAAAGCATGAAAATAAATTACAACTCGGGAACTTCAGAGAGAAGCCCCTATCTTCATTGAGCGAGACGCCTTCAGCTTCTTCTTGGTGTCCTTCGGTCTTCTTTTTTACATTTTTATCCTCACATACAAAATTTCTCTCAAAAAAGAAGAAAAATTGCGGGAATTTAAAACGGTGTCGGAAACCTGGCTGATCCCTAAAAACATAGCCTAATATGCACATCCACGCAGATAATATATTTGCGATATACAACCACGCAGATAATCAAAAGACACAGGCATTTAAACTAATTTAAAAATTGTGTGTGTCGTGCAATAAACATTTTCTTTCTTTTTTTTTTGAAAAACTTTTTGCCTTTTTGATCCATAATATAATGTTTTATTTTGCCGCTTTCAACCCTTTTAAAGATTTCTTTTTAAATATTTTGGGCTTTTTAGGGCCAAAAATAAATAAAATAATTTATGTGAATGGGCTAATTTTCTGGCCTTTTGGGCCATGAAAACAACCCATTAGGGTTAATGTTGGGCCTCCCCCGGAAAAAGGCCCGTTAGGGTTAGGGTTTCGGGAAACCCTAGGGGGGGCCCGCGGCGTGTCGCCGCGACGGCTGGCCGCGTAGGGCGCGGCCGCGGCTGCGGGCCGCGGTCTGCAGGCCGCGGCACAGGGCCGCGGCTTCAGGCCGCGGCAGTTGGCCGCGGCCTGAAGCCGCGGCCGCCGCGGCTTCAGGCCGCGGCGCTGGGCCGCGGCCTGAGGTCGCGGCGCTTGGCCGCGGCCTGCAGGCCGCGGCGATTGTTCTCCGGCGGCGGCGCAAAGGGCGCGCCGCCGTTCCGCCCTACGGGCGTGCGGATTTTTATTTTTGGATCAAAGGCGGGGGAGGTAAAAAATCGGATTTTTCAACAAATTTGATCGCTAAAAAACAAGTTTTTATTGTTTTAAACATGCAGATCTTATTAAAAAAAATGTTGAATTTAACCGAGTTTGTAAACTTTTTGATCCTAAAACATGCAGATCTAATGAGAAAAGCAAGTTTAGATCTAAAAAGTTTGGATTTTTACCTCTAGATTCGACGAGGAATCTAGGCGACGGTTGGTGAAGGATGCCCATTTCGCTCCCCGTTGAGAAGATTACGATCTTCTTTTTCTGAGCGATTTGTGGATCTCCTTTCCCGCGAGCCGCCGTCTCCTCCAACGAGCGTGATCGTGCTGATAACGTGTTATGAACGAGAAACAGATTTGGAGAAGGGTTGAGGCTAGGAAACCCCTAGCCTCCTTTATATAGTATTCATAATGGGTACTCATGTGGGTGGATACCCAATAGGCCCAATGGGTCCTATTCATAACAGTTACGAGCATATATGCACCAAGTATTTAACGTAGACGATCTAAATTTATGCAGGTAAGACATATTAACTTGTTGTGTGGATCAGCTAGTAGCCATAAAAAAGTACAGACTAAAGTCCATATATAGTCCAAAAAGTACAAAAGATGGGAGGAGAAAAATATGAACCCCCTGTGGGCCCCGTCTACTAGCAAGTTGGTCTCCATCTTCAAGGGATGTGACTCCGGTCTCCGGTATTTACAAAATAATCTGCAATGCATTTTCGTTCAAAAAAGGAGAGAAAATGATAGCAAAAATAAAATGGTGATAAACTAGCTGATCCAAAACCACAATGAAGCGTTTAATATACTTCACATATATTTAATATGCATCAGGCCCTGAATATACATCACATGTATTGAATGGACCAAAAAGGAGAAAAGAACAGTGAATAATTTGAAATCAAAAATTTCTGTTAGTTAAATCTTTATTGACAGGGCGGCCCTTTTATATTTCATGGTTTATATATGTACTAGTCATAACACGTGCCCGCATGCATGGTTAATTTTAAGATTTCCACCGCAAAATCTTTGTTCCCCGAAAAATTATTTCCTCAGCCAAAATTTAACAGAACAATAAATTAGCATAAAAATATTTAGCGGCACGGACAAATTCAGCACGGAACAACAAATTCGGCGTCGAACAACAAATTTGGCGCCTGCGCCTTCGACGCGGAATAATAAAGTAGCGTAAAAAATTTAGCGGGCGCCCTGGCGCCTTCGGCGCGGGCGTGGAACGACAAACCTCATGGTATTTTTACGCTAATTTGTTGTTCCGCTAAATTGTTTTACGCTAATTTTTTTGTTTAATTTAATGGATAATGCTTCTCTACAATCTATACCAAGCCAGTTTTAATTTCAAAGTTTAGGTTCCTAAGGCATTTCTCCCTCCAAATTTAATCTCAACAATCGTTCACAAGACACTTCTAATTTCAAAGTTTAGGTTCCCAATGACTTTCCCCCAAAGTTAATATCCACAATTTTTTCAAAGACACTTCTAATTTCAAAGTTTAGGTCCCCAAGACACTTTTCCCACCAAAATTTAAGTTTTCCAACTAAAATTTTCACAAAATCCAATCTTAACCATCGATTTACCAAGATCAAATCTCAGCCACTCTTTATTTTGTCATAGTCAGCTCTAGAATTCAAAAAACACTGTCAAATGTATAATAGATTTTTGTGTGTGAACTGGGCCGAAACCCATTACAAAATTTAGTGTGCCACTTTCTCTGTGGCCATCCCAAACCCTAACTATGGTTTGTGTTAGGTGGCGTGGAATGAGCGCGACGACGGCTGTTAGGGCCAGGAGGCCGCGCGGGGACGCGTTGGCGGCCGTCAGGGCCGAGTGGCCCTTGCTAGGGCTGCGCGCGCGGGGGGCGTGTCTGTCAGGGCAGGGGAGTACGGTGGCATGCACACAGTGGAGCACAGCGGCGGCCTTCAGGGCCGGCTTTGGCAAAGCGGGCGGCCTTCAGGGCGGCGAGATTGAAAAATCTGGTTCCTTTTTTAAAATTAAAATTTGATTTTTATCGTTAAAAAATCGATTTTGAATCTGCAGATCTAAACATATTCTTTAAGAAAAAGAGGTTTAGATCTAGTTTAGATTGATTACCTCTAAATCCGTCATTCAGATCTAGCGACGGTTGAGATGCCTACGAGAGATCTGACGATTCGTTTTTTGGCCGCCAAAAAATTACCGCAGTTTCTCTCAGTTAGTTGGAGTATACTGAACATGTTAGAAGGATGATAGCTACGGAGCCCATAACATTGTATACATAATTGTATATGTGCCTCATATAGGCCTACATAAGCCGGTTCATAGCTTTTGTTTTCCTAAATTCATACAAGTAATTTTGCCAAAAACAAATAAGAAGTTCAGATAAAAGAGCATATACTTTGACATTTCTGAAAATTATAGTTTGTTACTACAAATACGCCCCAAAAAACAAATCTTTTATTTCTTTGCAGCTTCTTTCAATGTCGATGCCATCGTCATTTCTTTTTTCAACCAAATTTCTCCCCTCCGTTGTCCTCTCCGACGAGGGAGCGGCCCAATCCATATAAAGCCATCGCCTTTAACCGATTAATACCGCCCTGCCATCGTCAACATCGTCAATCTTTTAATGGCGTCATAGGGTTTCCCCACTCGGCTCGCTTGGCTCCGTCGTTCGCGTCTTTGAACTATCCATTTTACCCAACAGATGTGGACGGCGAAATGAAATTTGAGGAGGCCTTACTCACCGGGTACCTCGTGAAGAATCTCAAACCATTGTAAGGATATCCTAAAACCCTAAGTTTCAGTTTTTTCCTTTTTACCATGAATTTGAGAAACCCTAACAAGTTTAATCACCGGTTCAATAAGATTTCGATTGGAACCCTGAGCATCGGTTCCAGATTCGTTTAGATATTTGAAGTCTCTAATAGAATTGTAAACTTTCAAACAGAAGAATTGAGCAAGTAGAGAGGGAGCTTTGAATGCTGGATTAATTGTATTTTGCTTGGTTTTGTGTACTCGACTTGGATACATGACTAAGGGAGGAACTTAAAATGTTTAGTAGAACCATATTTTAGTAATAAATTGAACAAGCTTAAAATTCTAGAAGAGGTCAAAGGTAGCCAGTGGATGACAATTTCTCTGACATTCACGATTCAGCTTCAATTCGCTTGGCCTGATACGGTTCAGCTATGTGAGAATATAGACACATGTTTCAGTGTGGATGGTAGGATGGCTACTTCGATGTAAAATGTAGCTTACAAAAGTATAAGCAGAAATACATGTACTATAATTGTTTATTTTACTTGCACACATTTGAACATAGTGCGATATGCTTGATGAGCAATCTGGTATATGAAAAGTTGAATTAGGTCGTGATTGGACCACCAAACTTTGAAACTGATACGTTCTAATTTCTTAAAAATTGTATAAAGTTTGTGGCCAATTTTGCGGTTAATGAGCATGCTAATATTTACCATGTGAGCTGCTTCTTGGATGATTGCTATCATATTTATGTCGATTTCCTCACATTTTGAAAGTGAATTCCTATTAATTCTTTGGCATCTTGTGGCGTTGCATGTTGCTAATAGAGACAGATGAAACACTGTAAGAGAAAAGAAGATACATTATGGAATATGAGAAGTTCATACACAAAAATTGCAGCGAGGGTTAGAAAATTGATTCTCAATGCCCTAGTTGGACTGCTGTTACATATTACGGACGAGAATACAACAGGACCTTATGCAGAGGGGGTATGAATGTGCTTGACTGTACATATGATTACATGCTAGTTGCTACATGATGTGCATTATAGAATGCATGCTAACATTTTCTTTCGAAACAAAACCTGGCTTGGTGTATGATACATGGACGTTTCCACCACCAGTGAAATTTACCAAGGGCCAGGGGCCACCTAAATGAGTCCGTCAGGAGCAAAGATGGTGTATGTGACTGATTGAGGAAGGGGTAATGTACTTAGTTAAAAGATAAAATACATATGAACAATACAACACATGGACACCTTTGTAGTCACCGCCAGTGCATCTTGTATATTCTATGAAAACTTCTTGTTAGATAGATATGCTCTTGTTCATGTATATTTATACATTTTCCATCCTCATTGACACAATAGGACTGATGCTGATCCTGCAATCCTTGCTAAATATGTGGTGGCATTGCTGAAGAAAGACAAATCTGCAACAGAACTGCAAAAGCTATGCACAGATAACTTGGTTGAATTTTTAGGGAATGGTATGTACTAGCTGATGCTATTTTATTTTCTTCTTCAAGCAGTTCCTTGGTGTTTTGTAGTGTTGATGCTGTGTTATCACTAGTTCAGTTGGTAGACTTTCATGATTGAATTGTTTTCATTTTCTTTGTTATGAGAGCTTAATTTTTGGTGATCTCTTAATTTAATTCATCAAATAGTAAATATTTTATCTGGTTGGCAATTAGTTGCTTTCTCCTTTTTATTGTGAAACAATTTCGAATACCAAATTTTCATCCAAAGTTATATTGACTTGAAACAATTGTCACATATCAAATCTCTAAGGTATCTATTGAGAATATTAATATAAAGACAACAAGCTTGTCATAATTCATCTATGTTGCACAGCCATGAACATGCCACTATGGAAACAGACATGTGACAAGACATGTCGACACTGAACAAATTTTTAAAAGTATACATAAACTAGAAGCTTGTGTCCGATACGTGTGTTCGATACGTATGTATGACGCATGTCTGATGCAACATGGCTCTATAGTTGAAGTGTCCGTCTAGCTACTAGTATTGCATGCACATTTCTAAGGTTGATTTTAAGCCTTCCATTCTACTCAATTATTAATTTGTTTTTGTTCAGATTTATACCAATTCTTGTGCATAAGGCCCTTTTAAGTAGATGTTGTGGATATTCATTGTCTTGATAAGGTACGAATATCAACGTGATTTATGTCTTTATAAATATTTGAATTAAAGCGGGTGTAATAATTTCCTCTTCTTACAAGAATTAAGAAGACTTGATAGGATCCTACTCCAGGGAGCTGAAGTGTAACCAGCAAGGATGTGCTGTTAGCTCCAACTCATAACATAGTGATGGGTCCCCACCCTTGCGGGTTTATACCCGCAAGAGGCCGGCGCGGGCCAAGCCCAAGCCGCCGGCCCCCCTTAGCCGCGCGTGCTCCTAGCCCCCTTGAAACCCTATTTTCCATTATAAATAGAGGGGGCTAGCCGTCGCTTACTTTCTTATGCTATGATTTTGATATTTGTGCGACTTTATAGGTAGACGAGTGCGGACGTCCTCCTTGGCGTCTTGGAAGGAGAATACACCTATTTTGTATTCACTTATCTAGATTTGTGCTATTGTTTTCTATAAAAATTGCATCTTTTCGTTAGATCCTAACAATTTGGTATCAGAACGTGACGATCGATGTCAGCCGCGACGAGATCGAAGGATAAAATCGAGGCGTTGGAGGAAAATTTCATGGGGAAATTGAAGGGGTAAAGAAATCGGTGGAATCTGTGGTGGAATCCATCGAGCAAATGAAGGCAAGTCAAGCGAAGAACGACGAGCAATTTGCAAAGATCCTCTCCCTTTTGACGGCTAATCTCCAAGATGAAGGAAACCCTAATTCGACACCAAAGGCGGCAACTTTGAAGAAGGAAAAGGAAAAAGAAGAGATTTTTTTACCCAAAACCAATCTTATTTCGTGGAAGAATTGGACGAGGAAGGAGACGAGAGACCATGGAAGGTTGATTATCGTGAGGAGGTGCAGCAAAAGGCGGTGGAGTTTCAAAGGGAGAGCGGCGACCCTAGCCGTCCCTTCCGGGCATCGCACGCAAGCGAGGAGGGGCGGCCGACCCCCCAAAATAGTTTTGGGGGCCGGCCACCGCGGGACTGGGGCGGGGACCACCCGCCTGCCGCGAGGCGCGGCAGGGCTGGCTAGGCCCTGTCGCCCCTCGCCCAGGTCTGACGACCTTGCCGGATCCCCGGCCGGGCCCGTCGGCCCTGTCGGAAGTCTGGTATGGCCTGCCACCCCTCCGGCATCCCCGGAGGTCCTGTCGGAGGGGTTCAATGACTGGGAGACCCCTTGGAAGCCGCCAGGGGGAGACGCGTGGACAGGCCTTCGGAGGACTTTTCGAGCCTTCGGGGCAGCGACAAGCAGTGGAGGACCAGTCGTACAGATGCAGACGCGGGAGAGACCATTATTATGACGGCGAGGGAGGCTACAAGGTTGAGTTCGGCGATGATGCAGGTTGGGATGACTTCGATGGCAGACGTGGAGGTCACCGAGGGGACTATGGAGGTCGGAAAGGAGTGCCATCGAGACAGTACAAGACCCAGGATGAGAGACGACAACACTACCGTTCGCATCACCGAGCTGAGGGGAGGCCCGATCAGGGGCACTTTGGGGGAGGCTGCAGGGCGCGGAAGTTGAAGATGACACTATTTACGGAGGAGGATCCACATGCCTGGTTGTTTACCGCGGAGAGGTATTTCGCAGCGCACCACATGACAGATGCACAGAAGCTGGAGGCAGCAGCTATTTGCATGGAGGGGAGAGCATTGGGATGGTACCAATGGAAGGAGAGAAGGCAACAGATTCGATGCTGGGAGGAGCTGAAGGATCTCGTATTGGAGAAGTTCAGAGATCCTCGCTTGGGAAACCTTCACGAGCAGTTATACGCCCTCAGATAGGAGGGACCTGTGCGGGAGTACATTGAGAGGTTCGAGACCTTGGCGGGGAGAGTACATGGCGTGTTGGACGAGTCACTGGAGGGCACCTTCCTTAAGGGGCCGAGGCCCAGCCTTCGAGCTGCAGTGAGACCCTACAAGCTCAGGGGGCTTTCTGAGGTCATGGAGATGGCGCAGATGGTAGAGGACGCTCAGACAGAGGATATGCGAGTCAGGAGCGGCTACAGTGGCCAGGTACCGAGGGGCACCCCCTCGGGAGTTGGAGGAGCAGGGGCCCCCACGGGGGCGGTCCAGACGAGCAGGGAGAAGACGAGGGAGAGGAGTAGCACTACCCCAGCAGGAGGATAGTTCAGGCAGATGACAGACGCTGAGATGATGGAGATGCGTCAGAAGGGTTTATGTTTCTGGTGTGATGAGAGGTTCATGCCAGGCCACAGATGCGCGGAGCGCAAGTTGTAGGTTTTGCTGTTAGAGGATGACGACGTGGACGGGGACGTCGAGGACGAGAGCCCTGAGCAGGAGGAGGAGCCTGAGGAGCATTAGCTTGACGTAGCAGAGGTGTCCCTTAACGCCGTGGTAGGGTTCACACCGAACCACACCATGAAGTTGAAGAGGGAGATCGGCGAGCAGGAGGTAACCGTGTTGATAGACAGTAGGGCGACCCATAATTTCATCACAAGGAGAGTGGTGGACCAGCAGGGACTGCAGTTGACTGACTGCGAGAGCTTCAATGTGATGATGGGTACGCGAAAGGAGAGTAGTCGGGGAGTCTGCAGGGGATTGATGCTGACCTTACAGGGGATACATGTGATGACGGACTTTCTGCCTCTAGACTTGGGAAACACTGATGTCATCCTGGGCATGACTTGGTTGCAAACACTTGGGGAGATGACGGTGAACAAGAAGCTTCTGCGGATGGAGTTCCAGGATGAGGGGAGAGCGGTCACCCTGCAGGGAGCCCCCAGTCTTTGTAGAGCGGCAGTGTCATTGAAGACCATGTTGAGGACCTTATAGGCTGAGGACGGCGGTTACCTGGTTGAGCTGTATACCATGACAGAGGGAGGAGACAGAGACCAGTGGGGAGCAGGCCGTGCTGGGGGTGGTGCATCAGATGCTGGCGCAGTTTGATGAGATTTTCAGGAGCCTCGGGGTCTGTCATCGCCGAGGGACCATGAGCACGCCATTGTATTACGAGAGTGGGTTTCTCCCATCAGCGTCAGACCCTATCGGTACCCAAGCACCAGAAGGACGGGATTGAGAGGATGGTAGTCGAGATAGTGGTTCAGCCTAGTGTGAGCCCATTCTCTAGCCCCGTGCTTCTGGTGAAGAAGGATGGGAGCTGGTGCTTCTGTGTGGACTACCGAGCCTTGAACAAAGAGACATTGCCAGATAAGTTTCCCATACCGATGATTGACGAGCTCCTGGACGAGTTATATGGGTCAGCCTGATTCAGCAAGATAGATCTCAAGTCATGCTACCATCAGATCAGGATGCGACGGGAGGATGTACCCATGACGGCGTTCAGGACGCATGTGGGCCACATGAGTTTCTCGTCATGCCTTTTGGCTTGACGAACGCACCCGACACCTTCCAGTCCCTTATGAATAAGGTATTCTGTCCATATTCGTACTTGTTTTCTTTAATGATATACCAGTATACATCCGCACCCTGGAGGAGCACTTAGACCATCTGCAGGTGGTGTTTACAGAGTTGCAGTATCACCAGCTGGTGGCGAACATGAAGAAGTGCCTATTTGGACAGCCACAGGTGGAGTACCTGGGACATGTGGTGTCAGCAGATGGGGTGGCAGCAAACATGGGGAAGATTGCGGCGATGCTGGATTGGCCGCGTCCTACTACTCTCAGGGGGGCTACGGGGGTTCATAGGGCTGACAGGATACTATCGTAGGTTTGTGGAGGGATATGGGACCATCGTCTGGCCGTTGACCGAGTTATTAAAGGACCAGTTCCATTGGGGGAGGATGTGGATGTATACTAGTATATCGTCAAATAAAACAAGTACAAATCGCCTCAGGTATGGACGGAATACCTTATTCATAAGAGACTGGAAGGTGGCCGGTGCGTTCGTCAAGCCAAAAGGCATGACGAGAAACTTGTAGTGGCCCACATGCGTCCTGAACGCCGTCTTGGGCATATCCTCCTGTCACATCCTGATCTGATGGTAGCCTGACTTGAGATCTATCTTGTTGAACCAGGCTGACCTATGTAACTCGTCCAGGAGCACCGGTATGGAAAATTTATTTGGCACTGTCTCTTTGTTCAAGGCTCGGTAGTCCACACAGAAGCGCCAGCTCCCATCCTTCTTCTTCACCAGGAGCACGAGGCTAGAGAATGGGCTCACACTAGGCTCGGTACTTGCTTACTTTCTTATGCTATGATTTTGATATTTGTGTGACTTTATAGGTAGACGAGTGCAGACGTCCTCCTTGGCGTCTTGGAAGGAGAACACACCTATTTTTATTCACTTATTTAGATTTGTGCTATTGTTTTCTATAAAAATTGCATCTTTTCGTTGGATCCTAACACATAGTTAGCTCCAACTTATAACATATAAGCAATAATCCCAGGCACATTATCTATATTTATTTTGCAATTTTGATGAAAGTCTTGGACTTATATTAATCATTTACCACCAATGAACTATCTACATAATCAAGAATCCCATTTTTATCAGTATCCGTTTCTAAGGTTGTTTAGGTGATGCTCCAGACCCAATCAAAAAATGCTGAATTGTTCCAACAATGGGCTCTATTTGATTGTAATTGTTCTGCTGTTCTAGTGTTAACATTTACGAATTTATCTAGTTGCTTCCTATTTGTGACTATGCCATAATAAATTCTTTTAAGCATGAATGCCATTTAATCTCATAGAATTAGAGATTAACAACATTGAAGGGGGGGTCCACGATGAGTCAAATTGGTGAGGACATAATAATATTGACCAGGACACTCTTACCTAAAAAACTTAAGTAGGCCAAACATTATCAAATTTATGTTTCTAGCTGTTTCTATTTATTTTCCAATGTCAGATTGTTTATCCTAAACACTTCCCCTTAAACTTAAAGTGGATTCATCTTTAAGTTTGTAAAGCAGTAACGTGGCATGAAAGCAAGACCATAAAAATATTTGTATCATAATAGAATAGTAGTACACAATAGCAGGTATTGTAGGGGCCCACAATGACTTAACTCTGTGAGGAAATAATATAGGTTGAGACACTTTAATTCCAAAACTTGAAATATTAGGTAGAGACCCAACTTCAAATATGTGTTCCTCACTCTTTTATTTATTTCCCCAATGCGGGACTATTTTTCTTAACACACAAGTTATGAGGCTTGGCTA
The DNA here is from genome assembly GCA_030789695.1 of Scilla litardierei. Lineage (NCBI taxonomy): Eukaryota > Viridiplantae > Streptophyta > Magnoliopsida > Asparagales > Asparagaceae > Scilla > Scilla litardierei. Next base: position 66,468,340 of record CM061141.1, read on the forward strand.
CTTCCTCTTCCAGATTGCATATTAATAACAATTTCCTTTTGACGTTTGGCAAGACCTAACATCAGTTCTATCACTGAATTCGGCAGCATGATACTTCAGAAGCCATGTGAATAGGCTTAGTAGCATCACTTTTCATGGGTAGGTTTCGAAATGTTTATTTGTATCATTTCAATAGTTCTGCATGGATCCATATGAGTACACACATATACATTTGAAGACATGTTAAATCACCTTGCATTTTAGTAGGTAGAATGCCTTGACCTCATGCATATTCAACAAATAAAAAGAAACTGCATTCATACGAAAATTGAACATATAAATTAAATAGCAGAGTCCAAACATTAAAGAAAATAACCCAAATGTTGGGAACACCAAGCTTTAACACAGAGAAACCAAAAGCTAAAGTAAACAGATCATGTAAAGAAGTAGATTAATTAGTTTTAGCACCTGTCCTAACCATCATAAATGATTCTCCCTTGTCTTATCCTCAGTTGGACCAAACCATCTTAAGTGATTCTTCCTCATATTATCCTCAGTTGGGGTTGCATTCACATCCTTCCAAAATCACTTGTTTCTTATCTTTGTGGTGTGTATATATCAACATTTTCATAGAAGCAGCCATCATCTCTTGAATTTGTTTCTCAATTACGTTTTTTATTCCAGCATATCTGAATGTATAACTATCTTATAAAATGTTTGTCAGTCTCATAAGCATCCAATCGTTACATGGTACTAAAAAAGCACTTCCCTGTAGCCCATTTCCATTAATTCTACCTGCAACATCCTCGTCATCATAATAAAGTGTTCGATTTCAAACAGCAAGAGGGCTGTTACCTGGCTATATATGTGGACAATTCTCTCCCTTTTCTTCTCATAGCTCTTCTGAAGATACAGTTCATAAATTTCATTTCTATCCCATGGATTCCAAATTGTTAGATTCTAAAGCATCTCTCTACCTTTCTACTTTAGTAATTATACCTTCTGTTGTCTCACAAACCACTACAATATCATTATCAAAGAAAATGCACTACTTAATGTATATGCCTAGTTAAGTTCAGCTTGAACTAAAGCAAATATATAGGGCATTACCGTCCTTCCCTATCTTAAGTAGGGATCAATAAAAAAAGTCAAATCCCCTATGATACACCAGATCCGACTCGGTTCTTGATAGAGTGAATACATCTGCCATATCTTAAAAATTCTCTTTTGATTCAAAGTCGTGGTATAACATGTCCCGTCCCATTTCCGGGTGTCGTGACGGCTATTCATACTATTGCGGTCTTGCTGGTTTCCAATGAAAACAGAATAGGATAAAGCAGACATATATCGAATGTAAAATATAGCAGTAAGAATGGTCTGGTCTCAAAACTCAGTGTACTGTATAGTAAGTATAGTAAGGTCTGAAGCTAAACTACGAACATTAAAGTCTTCTCGTATACCTGTTCATCACCGAACAGAAACAAAAACTTGCATTGCTAGCTTAGAAGTAGATTAAATCTAATCTAAGCATACGAAGTTTAAAAAATGGTATTGAAATTAAACAAAAAAGAACTGTAAAGTATGACAGCACTAAATGACAAGCATACAAGACATGGATATTATTATTAAACAATATGGCAACAGTGACAATTGACAAACAATACATGGCCAAAGGTAAAACGTATCTCACTAGCAAACAATGATTATTTATGTAAGGCAACCGAAAACTATAGTAGTAGACCAAGCATGAGATAGACTATTCTGTAATGCCCTACCAGCTACTGCACAAGTACTAGAGGGGGGGTGAATAGTACTTTAAAATAATAAGGCGTATAATTCCAAATTAAATTGCAAACAACCACCAAATCAATTTGCGGAAGCTTAAATTGATTGACAACAATGAAATAAACAAAGCTAACAAACGATGTTAATGGGTTCGGATCCACCCAAGTCTCCCCGACTTGTTCCCGGTGATCCTACGTCCCAACCACCCGGATCCCCTCCGGATACTTGAGTTAGAAACCCTAACTCAAGATTTCCACTATGAATATCTTGTGAAAAACCTTCACAAGATCAAATCATACATGCAATGGCAAAGTGAATCCCACAACCCGGGATCACAAACTTCTCTCACAACCGAGAGAGCCAATAAGCAATATAAAGAGTTTAAATGAAATAAATACTCTTACCACAAAATCCTATACCTTGAGTTTTTCTTACCCAATAGGTGGAATGAAGGATTTGAGGAAGATGAAGTCACCAAGCCCTAGCACCAAGGAAATGAGCAGCAATGGGTGCCTAGGGAAGAGTTGGAGACTTGGATCAAGCAATAGCTTGAAGAGCTCACCAAGAACAAGCTTCTCTCTAGATCTAGAAATGAGAGAGAATGGCTTTCTTGTGAGGAAGAGAGCTTTAGATTTGAGGGAGAATGGCTATCTCTTTAGGGCTCAATGAATCTCTTAATGGCAGCTCTATTGAAGATAGAAATGACCTAGGTTCGTATTTATAGGAACCCAAAAACATAAGTTAGGTCAATCTCCAACGGAAAGAAATCTGGGAGAATTAGTCGGTCAAAGAACAATCACTGACCGACTAGTTCATCAACTAGTCGGTCAGTCACAAAGCATGGACCGACTAAGAGCAGATCAGAGAAGAGATAGAATTTCAGACCTAGAAAACTAGTCTGAAGGCAAGTTGACTTAGTCGGTCCAAGAACAAAAGTTGACCGACTAGATTGTCAACTAGTCGGTCATCAAACGTTCTTAGACCGACTAACGGTAAACAGTAGCTTAGGAGAAATTTGACATGTACAGTAAATCACAACTAGTCGGTCAAAGAAGCATCACTGACCGACTAGTTCACAAACTAGTCGGTCGGTGAGTCAACGTAGACCGACTAACTGTAAACAGTAAAGAACAAAGATTTAACTGACTGAAACTAGTCGGTCCAAGAACAGTGGCCGACCGACTAGATCTCCATCTAGTCGGTCAGTACTTGTTCTTGTACCAACTAACATGCACAACAAGGTCCGAATCGAAGCGCGACGCTTCGAGGAAATTAGAGTGAACATGTGCAAGAATCCTAGAGCTACGAAATGAGCGAAATGAAGATAGAAACGTAAGATATACTCAAGGCTTAACATTCTATCAATCGAAACTAAAAGACTATAAATAAAACCTTAATAAACGGTCTTTGAGAGCTTCGATTGAATCTTCATTATTTCCAAAGCGTTGCATGAGCTTCAACGAAGCTTTAGGCTTGAATACGAGCTTTTGGAAGTGTTGAGATGTCGCTTTGAATATTCTCGTGAAATTGGCGACGATCTCCAATACTGCGCTCACAAATTGTTAGTTCATGAATTATTTATGTTTGCTCATCATCCAAAACCAAATCCGGGGAGTCCAATATTCAACATTCTCCCCCTTTTTGGTGATGACAAACCAACATAAATAATAATCAAAGATAATAATTCAAATGTAAAATACTTACTCCCCCTGCATTGATGACACGTTAATTCCAAAATGAATATAAATGAATTGTATCAAGCAGACGAGTAAGATAAATAAAGTGAATTGATTTTTGAAATATCGGATTTTGAAAATCCTTATTTGTATCTTAACTCCCCCTGAATCTAACATATCAAACTAGATTCTTGGAAATTGAGTTAAATTTTTCATTTGCGCTATTTATTATCATTATCTCTCCCCCTTTGGCATTATCCCAAAAATGGGGGGCATACAACGACAACAATTAGGAAATGTAAAATCCAACATCGGGAGTCGTAGACGAAGACAATGGACCAACTTGACACCAAGGGAAAAATGTGGAAATCAAAACAAGGTGTGTCAAATTTTCCATTATCAATAAAAATCAACGATAATCAAAATCATCAAAAAATACCAAATGTTTATTCATGTCTTGAATAAAGAAACATACTCTTCAATATTCAATATTCTTGGTTAATTTTGAGCATGAAAAACAATTCTATAAAATCCATTTAACCAACTTTTTATGCGTCGATTCGATATCACATTTCAAATATATTCAACGATGTTGCACGACGAATAAAAGATAAAGTGATCGATGATGAACATATATATACATAGAGACAACATGAGTACATCCAAAAGATATCACATCGAATATAAGAGATACATCATATCAAGTGCTACATATCATCAAAAAGAAATACATCATCATCAACATATCATACAATCCAACACCGACAATCAGAAAGCACAAAAGCAATACAACAAGGCAACTCTCAACCCCATCCTAACCCAAAACTCTCTCACTAGAATACATCATCCAAAGTGTATATGGAGAGTCCTCGGAACAACGATCACGAGGAGGAGGCAGGATCTGCAGCGTCCGTGGGTCCAGTCGACGGAGTGGACTCAGGATCTGCAGGGAGAAGAGGTGTCTCAACAGATGGAATCGTCGGGGCAGGAGTCGAGATCTCAGCAACAGGCTCAACAACAGCAGGAGTCTCGACAGAAGCAGCAACAGCAGATACATGAGCAGGCTCGGAAACTGGATCAGCAGCAGATGGCTCTGGAACACCGGAAGAGGTGGCAACTCCAGGAGCAGAAGTGGAAGTACCAGCAGCAGCAGAAGTGCCCTTGGGGGCACGAGTCGAAGCACGACAGATCTCCTCAACGTCCTCCTCATCCATCTCATCCATCTCCTCTCCCTCAGACACGGAAGGAGGAAGCTCAACACCCATCTGACGTGCCATACGGCAGACCACCTCCTCGGTACGAGCCAAGCGGGACTCGTGACGAAGAAGTATCCGGACGACGTCATCAAGGGTGGCAACGGGAGAAGCAGAGGCAGTGGCTGAGGCAGGGACAGACGCTGAAGGAGTCGTCCTCTGAACGTGACGAAGCACCGCAAGAGATTTCTTGACGGCCGTCGCATTCAGCGGAGGACCGAGGGGACGCTCATCGTCACGAGGCAATGTGACACGAAAGTGACGAAACACGAGGGTCAACATGCAAGGAAAAGGAATATGAGCCGATTTATTGGACTTTCGAATACACTCGAAAGAATCAATCTTGTCGAGTATAATTCGAGCCCAATTAATCGAGCTCCCCATGAAGATCGCATAGATAAGCTTCAAAAATGGCTGGGATGGTAAAGATGAGGAGCCGTACTTGGGAAGCAAGCACGACTTCAGAATCAAATTTAGGACCCAAGCATTTGGCTTAAAAGATTTAGAGGGCACGCCAATCATAGCAGGAGGAATCTGATGGAAAATCTCTGATAGGATGGTCTGGTCAAGAGAGGAAATATCATCTACCGAGATATCAGAAGGAAGAAGGCCAGACGAAGAGATACCCAGAATCTCTCCTAAGATTTCCGCAGTGAGGACTATAGGAGTCCCCAAAACGGTCGTCTCAATAGAGTGGGTCTGATCGTACTGACCCCGGATCCTATTGGCACAGAAAAGCTTCACTAATCTAGGATAGGGGCGAGGATTCGCCTTCGGGTCAAATCGAAGGTAATCGAGAAGACCCGACGACGACAGAAGATCAGCTAGCCCTATGAAGTCGCTGAACTGGACGAAATGCTCCAGAAGCAGCGGACAATGTTCGATACGATTATATGCCGCAAGACACAAAGGGTCATCGCGACATAAGGAAATATCGACACCGCCCACCGGCATCGGAGCCTTTCCCTTAGGCTTTCGAGAAGACGTACGAGGGTGGGTGCTAGACTCGGGATGAATAGGAGGAGTGGGTTCCCTATGAGTCTCGGTCTCGGGATTATACTCCGTATCGGAATCGGTAGGAGTATGGAACGAAGAAGGAGAGGCAAGAGATTTGGCCTTTGGCTTAGATTTGACCTCTAGGCTTGGCGGTCGTCGTCCTCTTCTTCTTGAGAGGAGGCGAAGACGACGAAGGATGGGTGGTCTTGGCTCTACGCTTCGTAGGGGTTGGATGCTCGGGATCCGAAGAGGTTGGATCAACGGTCATCGGAGAGGGGTTAGTGGAAGGGATCGGAATGCGTGTTCTTGCCATAGTCGAAGCAAGACACGAGATCAAATCAACGAATCCTAGCACAACCCTAGAAATCCGAAACCCTAGAGGAAGAAATTTAGAACCCTAGGCAGAGAAACCTAACCCTAGAGCTGAAAACGAAACCCTAGATAGGAGAGGGAGGAGGTAGGTTTACCCTAGGAGGAAGAACGACGGCCGGCGACGCCGGAGATGATCGGAAAGAGGCCGGAAGTCGATCGGAAGGGGAAGGGTCGGGGTTTTGAGCGGAGTGAACTGAGTTTTCGATCGATTAGAATGGAAATCGATCGACTAAACTGAGTTTAAGTCGGTCGATTTCCCAAATGACCAAACAGCCCCTGGCACAACTAGTCGGTCACAGTTCAAGCACTGACCGACTAGTTCACAAACTAGTCGGTCGGTAAATGAGCTTGAACCGACTAGGTGCAAACAGTGGCTGAATCCAAGAAGACTGACAAGATTTAGTCGGTCTGCGTTCGATTACTGACCGACTAGATCTCAATCTAGTCGGTCGGTCACTGAACATGAACCGACCAAAGAGTCAAAAACTTGAAAATTAAGTTCTCTCCATAATACGCTTGGACGAAAAATCTCAAAACTCTCAATAGACATCTAAACTACCCCATTAAACATCGAAAAACAGAAATTTGACGATTACGCACAAATCGAACGAAAAATTAAGATAACACTTAAAATTCTCGAAAAATCCAATAATTCTAGCATGAATGAGATATTGTCAAGAATAATAGCATGCAAAATTATTGAATGAAACATGAATCCTATATTTCGGATTCACCCATAATCCCCAATTCTCGACGCAACCGCACAAAGGAGTCATCCTTTAGGGGTTTCGTGAAAATATCGGCGATTTGCTTTTGGGTTTCAACGTACACTAGAATGATGTCCTTTTTAGCAACATGGTCATCTAAAAAGTGGTGGCGGACATCTATGTGTTTCGAACGGGAATGATGTACCGGGTTCTTGGAAAGACATATTGCACTTTGGTTGTCAACCATGATAGGGCAAGTATCACAATTTATACCAAAGTCTTTAAGTGTGTGTCTCATCCAAAGAACCTGAGCACACGCGGCACCGGCGGCAATATATTCCGCCTCGGTGGTTGAAAGTGATACGGAATTTTGCTTCTTGGAAAACCAAGAGACAAGAGAATTTCCTATAAAATGGCAAGTGCCACTAGTACTTTTCCTGTCGGATTTGCATCCCGCATAATCGGCATCACTATATGAGATTAACTCATAAGTGCTAGATCTCGGATAAAGTAATCCAAAATCTAAAGTGTAACTTAGATAGCGAAAAATACGCTTTACCGCTACTAAGTGAGACTCCTTAGGTTGAGACTGATAACGAGCACATATACATACGGCAAACATAATATCGGGCCTACTTGCGGTAAGATAAAGCAAACTACCAATCATACCTCGATATAAACGAATGTCTACATCCTTACCGCCCGTATCCTTGTCAAGATGCGTAGTCGTGCTCATTGGAGTCTTTTTCCCGGAGGTATTCTCCATTCCAAATCGCTTTAGCAACTCCACCGTGTACTTCGTTTGGTGGATGAAGATTGCATCGTTCATTTGGCGAATTTGGAGTCCTAAGAAATATTTGAGTTCGCCCATGTGGCTCATCTCAAATTGTTCCTTCATAACATTAGAAAACTCTTCGCAAAGAGTGAAGTTAGTAGCACCGAAAATGATATCATCAACATAAATTTGTACTAATAAAATATCATTATTCGCATGCTTAACAAAAAGAGTTGAATCGGCTTCGCCCATTTTAAAATTCAAATCCAAAAGAAAATTCTTTAGGCGATCATACCAAGCTCGAGGAGCTTGTCTCAAACCATAAAGAGCTTTCTTTAGTTTAAAAACGTGATTTGGAAATTTTTCATTTATGAAGCCCGGAGGTTGAGAAACGTAAACTTCCTCAACGACATCTCCGTTTAAAAAAGCACTTTTAACATCCATTTGAAATAATTTAAAATTCTTATGGCATGCAAAAGACAAAAGTAATCTAATTGATTCTAATCTAGCTACCGGAGCGAAGGATTCTTCGAAATCAATACCTTCCTCTTGTCGATAGCCTTGAGCTACTAACCGAGCTTTGTTCCGGACGACGACTTGGTTTTCGTCGGTTTTGTTCTTGAAAATCCACTTTGTCCCTATGACGGTGTGGTTCTTCGAAGGCAATGGAACAAGCTCCCACACTTCATTCCTCTCGAATTGAATGAGCTCCTCCTCCATGGCAAGTATCCAAGCACTATCTTCGCATGCTTCAACTATATTCTTTGGCTCTATCGATGAGGCAAAGGCACAATTGGCGAAGTGGTGAACTTGTGATCTTGTCTTGACACTATCTTGAATATTGCCAATTACTTGCTCATGGGGATGGTCGCGAATGACATGAAGTCGCTTGGGAATACCTTGATCACTTGGAACATTCTCAACAACTTCATTAGTCGGGTTAGTCTCAATAGAATCAATAGACTTAGAATTATCAAATGAATCACATAAAACATCCATAGAATCATTATCATTTGAAATTCTAGTTGGAACAAATCCTTCATTAAATGAGACATGAAGCGACTCCTCGATCGTCGAGGTTCGTTTGTTGAATATCCGGTAGGCTTTGCTACGCGAAGAATATCCCACAAAAATCCCCTCATCGGATCTCGGATCGAATTTGTCCAAACTACCATATGTGTTCTTAATAAAACATTTCGAACCAAAAACACGAAAATGTTTAACTTGAGGCAACCTACCAAACAACAATTCATAACAAGTTTGTTTAGTGCCGGGCCTCAAAAGTATTCTATTAAACACATAGCAAGCGGTGTGTACCGCTTCCGCCCAAAATTGATGGCCAAGTTGGCTATCATCAAGCATAGTGCGAGCACACTCCACTAGCGTCCTATTCTTTCTCTCAACTACACCATTTTGAGGCGGTGCACGAGGGAAAGAGAAGGTGTGAGTAATACCAACTTCATCACAAAATGTCTCAAAAGACTCATTCTCAAATTCACCTCCATGATCACTACGAATAGTGACAATGGTGTTTCCTAAGAGATTTTGTACTTTCTTAACAAAAATTGTGAAGTTTTCAAAAGCTTCATTTTTATTGCACAAGAAAAATACCCAAGTAAATCTTGAATAGTCATCTACGATGACAAGTCCATACCTTGCATTTCCTAAGGAAGCTACTCTAGTTGGCCCAAATAAATCTAGATGTAATAGCTCTAGTGGCCGTTTTGTAGAGATGTTTTTCTTAGGTTTAAATGAAGATTTAGGAAGCTTGCCGCGTTGACAACAATCACAAAAACTTTTCTTTTCAAAAACAAGCTTCGGAAAACCTTTAATAGAATTCAATTTTGAAAGCTTATATAGTGTTCCAAAGTTCACATGTCCAAAGCGTCGATGCCATAAGTGTTGTTCACTTGTGTTGGCAACGAGACATTGTTCATATGACTTAGGAAGATCCAAAATATAAATGTCTTTACGACGAGTTCCGGAAAATAATAATTTTTCATTATCCTTTCTTAAAATATGACACAATCCTTTCGCAAAGCTAACTTTGTAACCTTTGTCACAAAGTTGACTTATTGAAATAAGATTATGATTTAAACCACTAACAAGATACACATCACTAATTAATGGTTTAGAAGGGTTACCGACATTACCAACACCTATGATGGTTCCGCTCTCGTTGCCTCCAAATACGACGCGGTTTCCATTCACAATGGGAACCACTCCGGAGAGCAATCGAGCGTCACCCGTCATGTGTTTGGAGCACCCGCTATCGAGTATCCAATTCCCTTTGGAGCTAAATTTAAATTTGTTGCTCCTTTTCTTTTTCTTTTCCTTGAGTACCTAAAGATAGATAAGTTTCATATTATGGTACCCAAGGTCATTGGGTCCAAGGGATTAGACCTTTGGAAGCCAAGTCCAAGTGGACTTAGACTTCCCCACATAATTCTTACTATGCACAACATCCGAAAAATAAGCATTCATATATATTTGTTTTTCGTCCATGCTTGTGTCCTTTGGGCTCCAAATCGTGAAAACTTTGGGAGCCATCATCCTATTGGGTGCATGCATGCGACGTTGATTTCTACGTGATGCATGTTGTGGATAGGCATACGGGACATGATGGAATGGTGCACGACGAGAATTATTCATATGATGAGGTGGGTGTACATATGCATGTGTGGGAACACGTGCGTGAGGGTGTCTCACTTGGTGTGCACGTGCCCGAGAATGTGTTGCATAAAAATCATCATAAGTGTGAGATGGTGGAGTAGGACGTGTGTTCCTACGTGGCATGGAATTGGTGTACATATAAGCATGCCCCTTCTTTGGAGGTCCACCCAATGTGGGTTTCTTTCCGAAAGAGGGTGTGGACGAGGTGGAAGCACCATTGGTAGATGAACTACCAATAGAGTGTTTGCTCCCACTCGTTGAGGCTTCGGAAGTTGGCCTAACAAAGGTAGTGACCGACTTGGAAGAATTTCCCATCATATACCCCAAGCCAATGTGGTGCTTGGCCGGAAGTAAATCTTTTAGGATATTATCCAAATGGCCTTTACCCTTGTTGAATTTGTTGATTCGGCCCAATGTGTCCTCATATTTCTCTTTGAGAGAACGCAAGGAAGTATCCAAAGTGGATATTTGCGAAGTGAGCACATAAACACGAGATTTAAGATTCTCGTTCTCAATACCCAAAGTCGAGTTTTGAGAAGTTAAATCCGCTATCTCATGTTCTTCCGCATCCTCAATGCTAACATGTTCAAGTTTAGATTTGAGATTTACTATCTCATTTCTTAACTCTTCAACAACGGTGTCGTTGTTGGTGATGATAGTCTTAGGCGATGTTTGAATGCTAGCTAGGTCATCTTTTACCTTAGTATATCTATTTACTAACTTAGTATATTTTGACCAAAGTTCAGTGTTAGCATCCCTAAGATCATCCATCGTTACCTCATCGCTTTCTTCATCACTATCATCGGAAGAGGAGGATCCTTGATCGTGCTCCTCTCTTGCCATGAAACACATGTGTGCTTGCTCCACGTGCTCATCGTCCGACTCTCCGCTTGAGGAATCCTCGGAGTCGGTGAAGGTAGCTCCGACAAGTCCCTTCTTGTTTCCTTTCGTGTACTTCTTGGACTTGTCATACTTTGGCGCCTTCCACTTCTCCTTTTGCTTGTTTTGAGGACAATCCGCTTTGATGTGTCCTGGCTTATTGCATTTAAAGCACAAAGGTGGAGAGGCGTTAGTAGATGTAAACTTAGATTTGTGTTTGAAGTTACCCTTTCGGAAGAAGCGATTGAACTTCTTTGCCATGAGTGCAATGGATTCCATGTCCATTTCTTCTTCCGAGTTCTCATCATCGGTAGAGGTGGATGAAGCCGCCTTGAATGCAATCGCCTTTTTCTTAGGCGCATCTAGGTTCAAATATGACTTCATCTTTTCTTGTAGCTTCACCTTGCTATCTTTGCGTACCTCATATGACATCAAAGTACCCATTAGTTGAACTACGGTATATTTGTCCATGTCATTACCTTCCTCGATGGCGAAGGTACGTTTTTCCCAAGAAGAGGGAAGTCCTTCAATAAGCTTTAAGCACTTCTCCTTTTGAGTGTAGATCTTGCCGAGGGCCTCTAACTCGTTTATTATGTCAACGAAACGAGCGTAATATTCTTTCATCTTCTCGCCCTGTTGCATATGAAACATTTCGTAATCTTTGGTTACGACTACGAGTTTAGAGTCTCTTACCCTACTCGTCCCTTCGTGTAGAATGAGGAGGGAGTTCCAAATTTGATATGCACTCTTACATGTGCATATCTTATTGAAATCCTCGGGCTCCAATGCACATTGCAAGGCGTTCATTGCCTTGGCATTGCTTACCTCCGCGGCGACCTCCGCGGTAGTCCATTTCTCAAAATCTTCTTCTTCGGGTTCAATATACTCCTTCATTGTAGTTCTCCATAAAGATGCACTTCGGAGGAAGGTTTCCATCCGACACTTCCAGTACCCGTAGTTGGTACCGTTGAAGAATGGAGGCCTCGTAGAGGAATGTCCTTCCATCACGGAAGATGCTCCTTCACGGTTCCTGAAGGTGTCATAGTTGGAAGGTGGACGCACGGTCTTGTTGTCGTTGGCAGACATAGCTGAGAATCTGGCTCTGATACCAAATGTAATGCCCTACCAGCTACTGCACAAGTACTAGAGGGGGGGTGAATAGTACTTTAAAATAATAAGGCGTATAATTCCAAATTAAATTGCAAACAACCACCAAATCAATTTGCGGAAGCTTAAATTGATTGACAACAATGAAATAAACAAAGCTAACAAACGATGTTAATGGGTTCGGATCCACCCAAGTCTCCCCGACTTGTTCCCGGTGATCCTACGTCCCAACCACCCGGATCCCCTCCGGATACTTGAGTTAGAAACCCTAACTCAAGATTTCCACTATGAATATCTTGTGAAAAACCTTCACAAGATCAAATCATACATGCAATGGCAAAGTGAATCCCACAACCCGGGATCACAAACTTCTCTCACAACTGAGAGAGCCAATAAGCAATATAAAGAGTTTAAATGAAATAAATACTCTTACCACAAAATCCTATACCTTGAGTTTTTCTTACCCAATAGGTGGAATGAAGGATTTGAGGAAGATGAAGTCACCAAGCCCTAGCACCAAGGAAATGAGCAGCAATGGGTGCCTAGGGAAGAGTTGGAGACTTGGATCAAGCAATAGCTTGAAGAGCTCACCAAGAACAAGCTTCTCTCTAGATCTAGAAATGAGAGAGAATGGCTTTCTTGTGAGGAAGAGAGCTTTAGATTTGAGGGAGAATGGCTATCTCTTTAGGGCTCAATGAATCTCTTAATGGCAGCTCTATTGAAGATAGAAATGACCTAGGTTCGTATTTATAGGAACCCAAAAACATAAGTTAGGTCAATCTCCAACGGAAAGAAATCTGGGAGAATTAGTCGGTCAAAGAACAATCACTGACCGACTAGTTCATCAACTAGTCGGTCAGTCACAAAGCATGGACCGACTAAGAGCAGATCAGAGAAGAGATAGAATTTCAGACCTAGAAAACTAGTCTGAAGGCAAGTTGACTTAGTCGGTCCAAGAACAAAAGTTGACCGACTAGATTGTCAACTAGTCGGTCATCAAACGTTCTTAGACCGACTAACGGTAAACAGTAGCTTAGGAGAAATTTGGCATGTACAGTAAATCACAACTAGTCGGTCAAAGAAGCATCACTGACCGACTAGTTCACAAACTAGTCGGTCGGTGAGTCAACGTAGACCGACTAACTGTAAACAGTAAAGAACAAAGATTTAACTGACTGAAACTAGTCGGTCCAAGAACAGTGGCCGACCGACTAGATCTCCATCTAGTCGGTCAGTACTTGTTCTTGTACCAACTAACATGCACAACAAGGTCCGAATCGAAGCGCGACGCTTCGAGGAAATTAGAGTGAACATGTGCAAGAATCCTAGAGCTACGAAATGAGCGAAATGAAGATAGAAACGTAAGATATACTCAAGGCTTAACATTCTATCAATCGAAACTAAAAGACTATAAATAAAACCTTAATAAACGGTCTTTGAGAGCTTCGATTGAATCTTCATTATTTCCAAAGCGTTGCATGAGCTTCAACGAAGCTTTAGGCTTGAATACGAGCTTTTGGAAGTGTTGAGATGTCGCTTTGAATATTTTCGTGAAATTGGCGACGATCTCCAATACTGCGCTCACAAATTGTTAGTTCATGAATTATTTATGTTTGCTCATCATCCAAAACCAAATCCGGGGAGTCCAATATTCAACATATTCTACCAGCACTATCTTGTATACTAGATTGTGATGTCCTATGCTAGTGCTGTGACTCATATGGAAGAGCACGATATGCAATTCGAAGACCACCTTGTACCACGAAAAGCTATCTCGGGCTGAGTCCTTACTTGAAATGGACTCTGGATTTATCTAGAAATCCATCAATAAACTGTGATCAAGAAACTGTGATGAAGCATGACTCCAGTTGCCCTCGCACTCTTTAATATAAGTTACCCAAAACCCGAGCGAGATTTATACACCACGTTCAGTGTTGGTAAGATATGTCAAGTCCAATGTCATGTCTAACCATGGTTTAAGGTTTCGCCTGATACCCTTCGGTGTCGGGCATTACGTCTTGGTTTCGGTGTAGACCGAGATGAAACATGGGTTGTTTCTTGGTTTCGGCCGGAACCGGTCGGAATGGCGCTGTTCTGGCCAAAACGAAAGGGAAAAATGAGTAAAAATTACAGGAATCCGATGAAAACGCAGTAAACAAAAGAAGAAGTGAATGTTAAAAGAAATAAAAAATAAAATGAAATAGAAAAATAAAATAAAATAGAAAAAGTGAAGAAGACTTAACTCTTCCGCCACCGCCACCGCCGCCGCCACCGCCGCCAAGCCCCCGCCTTCTTTTCCACTGCCGCGTGCAAAAGGGAAGAAGAGGGAAGAGGGAAGAAGATAAGAGATCGTGAGGTGAGGGTCTAGCGTAGGGAGTGGTGCAGGGTACTAAGTGTGCTGCTACTCGTATTACACATTTTGCTAAACATACTTCATTTATTTACAAGTTTGCTTTGCTAAACATACTTCATTTATTTACAAGTTCGCCATGGCAAACTTGTAAATAAATGAAGTATGTTTAGCAAAATGTGTAATGTGAGTAGCAGCATTAAGATTTTTTTGGGGCTTGCTATGCGAACCAACCTCTTTGCTCGGTACACAGACCAACTTATTTACAAGTTTGCCATTCATTCTTTACAGGTGGCGTGCCATTCATTTTTTAGTTTTTATTTCAATTATTTTTGTTAGCTATATTTTCTTATATCATGTTATGTTTATGTAGATTGAAGGGCCCCAGACTTCTAAAGAAATGCTTAATAATATTAAGTTAATATCATCCAACGAGTTGTTGAAGAGTGCATCACATCTCTTGTAGCACATCTCGTGTAGCAGTAAGGCTCGAGGAAGAAGAAAAGAGAAACAATTGTAGGTTACGAGAGGATCATGATGCTGCATATAGAGCAAAATATATTTAGCAAAAAAATGTAATATATTTTTATATATTTTGCAAAATGTGTAACTTGTAAAAAAGTATTTGATGCTTTAGTATTTGTTAGTATTTGATAGGTATTTAAGTATCTGAAACTATCGATACAGACGAAACAAAACCTACTTCCGAAACCATCGAAACGGGCGATGTCGATACCGAAACCTAAATTTTCGAACGATCGAAACCGAGGCCGAGACATAAAACCTTGTGTTTAACAATGTTTTATCTGGTACTATGCTAGTTTTGAATATAAACTTAGTAATGGATTCTAGAGATGACTTCCATGGGTGCAAAAGGCGGCCTTCAGTATTTCAGTGACATTTTGTCCTATGTAGCATTTATTTCCCAATCATGGACATGTAAAATATCCAAAGTCTGTGATCAATGTGTAATAACAGTGAACAATACAACATCAATATCAGAAGCATGTATTAGTGTATGATATTCAAGCAAGTGATTCATTGCATACTGTCCGTTGTAACCATATCATTTAATTGGATCAAGCACCTTATCATAGTCAACTGTTATCAGATAATGAACATGTTAGATGTGAGCAAGAGCTTTTCAATGTACTGTCATTTTATGTCAAGTATAATTGTTTAGGTATTGTAACGATTTTCTAGTTGTCTAGTTGTTCTCAAGGTGTCTGTGTTTCATGTTATCTTAAATTACATAGTTAGGGCTATATGCATGAAGTCTATGTTTCAAGCTCATGTTCTCAATAATTACATATGGCCTGTGTTCAAGTACTGTTATTAAGCCCTAATTCAATTAATTCCAATATTATATATATATATATATATGCACAACCCCTAATTACGTAATTACAATATATTGCAACAGTTCCAATTGTGCGCATCCATGTCAAGTAACTCCATGTCAAGTAACTCCAAATTTTCACTAGGGATGATGTCATAACATGAATTAATCACAAGTTTTTGAATCATGGGTTTAAGTATTCAAAATATGATGAAATAAATTTCTATGAACATATCACTTAAATCTGAAAATCTTTTAAAGCTGCTTTCTAAAAATAATTAGCTGGAAGAAAGGCACATAAATAATGAGATGGGATCAGATTCATGTTCGACATCCTCCAAAATTAATTTTACAATCTATCAGACCGGAGGGGTTTTGCCGCAATTTAGTAATGAACAGTAACAAGCCTACGATCCCAACAACAAACCACTCAACTTTTGAACTACAAGCACAACGACTGATTCAATCAGCCAAGGAAAATAGTCCAATAGGGCAAAAGTCTGTGGGCCAAAGCCCACAATAAGACAACAGTCAGTGGATTGACTTTAAAGGTCCAAAAACATTCACACGAGCAATGACCTATAGGGAGGCTTAACCGCAACCAAAGAACACAGACAGCAAATTAGCAATAACAAAACATCCCAAACAACCACAGGCGAAAACTCCATATTCTTACTAAGGACGATGTCATATCATGGATTAAATTACAAGTTTATGAATCATGGGTTTAAGTCAATTCAAAATATGCCGAAATAAATTTCTATGAACATATCACTTAAATCTGAAAATATTTTTAAAATTGATTTTTAAAAATAATTGGCTGGAAGAAAGGTAAATAAATAATGAGATGGGATTAAATTCATTTTTGGCACCCTTTAAAATTAATTTTACAGTTTTCCAGTCTGGAGGGGGTTTGCTGCAATTTAGTAATGAATAGTAACAAGCCCACAATCCCAACAGCAAACCACCCAACTTTTGAACTACAAGCATAATCTATGATTTAATCAGCCAAGGAAAATAGTCCAATGAGACAAAAGCCCGCGGGCCAAAGCCCACAATAAGATAGCAGTCAGTAGACTGCAAAGGCCCAAAAACATTCACACGGGCAACATCCCATAGGGAGGCTCAGCCGCAACCAAAGAACCCCAACAACAATGGCAAAACATCCCAAACAACCGCATGCGAAAACCCAAGCAACAACATTATGAAACCCACGTCACAACCACGTCAAACCCACTCCGGCAGCCAACTATTTTTAGCGAAAACTCAAACAACATAAGGGATGAGGAAGACATCTGGTGAGGGTCGTCGAAAAAACCAATGAGTTGCTAAAAATTATAATCTCACATGGAGAAATCACTTGAGGAATTTTGTATATCATCACGTCCATCAATTAACCCAAAAATCTCACAAGAAAATATGCAACAATTTCTAATGATTCAAGATAACTAAAGAACTTGGGTTTAGAAATACTTTACGGTTCACCTTAGTTGACTAAAATTCACGAATTCCTCGCTCAAGCCCTCCACCAACGATGATGGTTGTTTGGTCTACACGAGGAGAGGCGAATCAAGCAACTCCACGAGAAATTGAAACCCAAATCCAAAGAAATCAAGATCCAAATCCAAAGAAATCAAGATCAAAAGCTCAGGAATTTTAGAGGAAAAAAATATAGTTTTTGCATAAAAATCTCAAGAAGAAAAGAGAGAAGAAGATAGAGATGCTGGAGGAGGCCGTTGGGAGTGATCGTGGGCGAGATCGTGAAGGATTACACGTGTAACCGAAGGAGAGGTGTCGGCTTTATGGGGTTTAACTTTTTTTCCGTCGAAAGGAGGGGGCATCCGTGTGTTGGGTTGAAGGGTAGTTGGTCTGAGGGGAAGGAGAAAAGTGGGTGGCTTGAGGCTTTTGGGATTGTGAGCTTATTTTAAGTGGGGGAATTATGAAAAGAATAAGAAGAGGAATACTAATGGGCCGTGGGAGAAAAGAAAAGAAAAATAGAAAAGAAAGGAGGAAAATGGAAAGAAAAATATAGAAAAAATAATTTAGAAATATTTGAGGAAAAATTACAGAAAATCCCAATAATCTTATTGAAATTTTCGGGCCATTACATCATACTATCCATTATAATCATGGAATAGATGGAAATGATGAAATAAATCCAAAACTGGTTCATTTTCCCTTCTTTTTTATTTTAATTTTTAACAAATAAATAATTGTTCCTACGGAACCTTCTACCAAGATTGACGGTTGATACACAATCCAAACCATTATTTGTTCCAAAGTCAAAAGAGCGATCGTGGAGAAAGACCTCCTAGGGATAAGAGACGTGGTTGAAGAGAGCCAAAAAAGATCTTTCGTGCATAATCTTGCATAATCTCGAATACTATCAGTTTCAATACGTAGACCAAATGATACAATGCGAGCATTCTTTGAGAATTAGAAAGATTCTTTCCGAGTTTGAATTTGTTCATTTAGAATATGTGCTCTTCTATTTTCTACCTATATTTTGTTTTATTCTTTATTTCATTTTGATTTTCTTTCACCCTCTGTTCTTTTTATTCCCTTCCCTCCCTCCCTCCTTAAATCCCATGGTATCGTGGATCCTATAGAATCTTACCCATTTTCTCATCGAGCGAGGGGTACAAAATAATTATCATACAGACCTTTTGTTTTATCAATATGACAGCCCTCTTCTGTCCCACCTCATAAGCTCGTCTAGATCAATAAATGATACACTGGGTCTCTTTATAATTTTTAAATCTTTCCACGATTTTCCTTGCTTCATTGCTACAAGCATATGGCATATCTAAATTTTAGCTATGTTGGGAGTCCTGTGTGGGTATTCATCATGTTAAACAGCCAAAGTGCATTAATCAGGCTCCTTGTTTTAAATGTGTAGCGAAAAGAGAAGCCAGTTGAATGGAACATTTAAACTGCCAATAAAAGTGAAATAATTTGATTACTATCTAAATATTATGCGACATTTGGCATGCTTCATGATCTTCCCGATCAGTATTCTTCTTTGACTAGCCTTCGAATTGCTTGTGCCGAACTTTTGATTTGTCATGGGTCAATTTTGGTTGCTCTCAGTAGTTTTGATACTCATTCTACTGCGTAAGTGGAATGTCAAACTTAATAGTTTATCAGACATTAGCTTTTTGTTTGGGCGATATTTGGTCATTCTTTGTGTGGATGACATTAATAAAGCACAACTAGATGGAAATGAAATGTAATCCAAGTTGCTTCTCGTTCAATTGGTGGAAAGATGACCTAGAATTAAAAGGAGAATGCCAATAACGTGAGACAACACAAAATATGAAGTAACAACAGAGCCATCTCATCTCTGTAGTTTGGTTGTAGTATCTCTCAAGTCTAAGATAAAGCATATGAGAAAATTGTCTCAGATGGTTTGATATTTGAACATGCATATGGGTGTCAATCAAATTTGTGGTTGGAATGAGTTTATGCTATAAGATGCTTGTGTGATGAGGGGCGGTCAACGAACTGGGGTATAGACGAGCAAAACAAGAGGTTGCTTAACGAACTTGGGTTTATATAGAAGCAAAATGGTATGTTACACAAATATTTATGGGGAATATGATGTAATTGTTAGTGGTTGTGCCCTAGGCCAAATATTTGGACCTTTATGTTATGTCATTTTCATTTATAAAATGTTTCTCGTATTATTGTTATTATTATATTGCTGGCATGTTTCTTTATAATAATGTTTGAATAGTTGTTTTATGCTATTCTAAGCATCCCTAGTCATTCATCATTAAAGGTTTAATAAGAATTAAGACTAGTATGAGTTTGGTAGATAATTATGAGATAATTATATGTATGGTGATACAAATCAAACTTATAGGTACTTGTTGGAGAACATGTACTGGATAGACTCGCTATGAGATCATTACATGGATTAGTGTAATAGATAATCTCATAATAGTTATGTCATTGAATCCTTAGACCCGAGCTCATCACAGTTTCTACATAAGGAACATCATATTTTGACATAATCAAACGTTATCTTTAATCAGATAATCATAAAGGTTATGATCGAATATGATGTGAATTATACAGAGGAAAGTGAATGAACAAGATGGAATTTGTCCCTCTCCTATGAGAGAGATATCTAATGGGCCCCTCGATAAGTAGGACTGAGAAATGTATGGCCGTGCTCAAATAAATGTCATTTGATTTTATCAGTCTACTTAGTAAGCGAGATATTAATTATTTGAACAATGTAAGTATGACACTGTTCGTGACTTATGTTCAAATAAGATATCGTGTGACAAAAGAATTATGATATGTTCTATTGGTTAGGTTAATATCGGACTAACGATATTCATATTAATTGGGTAGTCATAATGTCTTGCTAGAGACCAATTATAACTTGTGGGCTTCTAATGAGATTAGGCCCACTGCCAATTTAATATGAGCCAATTGGGTCGCACACAAAGAACGAAATGGATAGGGTAGCGTTTAACATGATTTCGAATTTGATTCGAAATTCGCAATAAGGCGAAATATCTTAACTGACAGATATTGTATCTCGTTAAGATATTATCCCTAAGATATCGCCGTGTAACAAAACGCGTTAAATTGTTAACATATAATATAAAATATTATCCTAACGATATCTTTTGTAACTGAAATGCGTTAAGGGGTTAACGTGGGATTCTATATAAGATATAGAAAGAGGATTTTCAGTTTTACGTTTTTCAATCTATCTCCTCCATTTTTGAGAAAAACAAAGAGCGAGAGAAACCCTAGTTGCGGCAAAGGAGCTAGCACCCTCGCAAGTCCTGTTCGTGACGTTCGCGTGTGGATACCGATTGAGGGTGGTCGTTCGTAGAGTAGCACATGTAGTCTGACGGATTCAGATCGTCACAAAGGTTAGTAATCAATTCGAATCAATTAGAAACACATGGATCTTGGTAGGTTTCTATTTTCCGCTGCGTATAAATTAGTTATGCATGATAGAAACCCTAACAGTAATATGAGGAAATTATTGGGTATTGGGTTCCACTAATTCATGTTTTGATGAGGAGCAAACATTATTCTTGGACTAATGTATGTAGATTAATGTATTTATACAAGTTGTTAGTATATTGTTTTAGGATAAAAAAGATCAAGCATAGATAGCTCAAGCATGAATGACAAATCAAGATCAAAATTTAAGCTTGACATGATTGTGTGACAAGCCAAGGCATCAAGATGACTTGAATAATTCTATATTAAGAACTTGGAGCTAAAGGCTATATCAATCAAGAGTTTGAAGATAATCTATGTAATTGATGTATTTATGTTTTTTGTCTTAGAATCTTTGTTAAGACCTTAAAGATGTCACACACTCATGAAACCTTAGGAAATAACTTAGAATTAATAGGAAATTAATAATAAATAAAATCCCTAGGTTTCATAGCCAAGCTGTGCATATATATCAGTATTAGTTGATCGACTAATAATTGTCTTAAAACAAACTAGTTTGGCTTGTCTGATTAGCCGACCAGAGAGTACTGACTAGTCGACTAATCAAGCATTAGTTAACTAACAGTTGAACTCTAAACGACTAATATACAACAAAGACTTCAACAAATTCTTGACATAACTGGCTAGTCAAAAGTGAAGAAGTATAAGTCAATTAACTAAGGATTAGTCGACTGATGATATAACATTAGTCGACTAATGCCTGTTAGAAAACTGGCCATGATTTCTAGACTGCAAATTAGTCGACCCGAGCTATTCTATTAGTCGACTAATGGCCATTATTCGACTAATAGATATAATTTAGTCGATTAATAGACTAGCCGTTACACAAAATGGAATTTATGCAACTAGCCATTTTAAGCCATTTTAAAGGTATGTAGGGAGTCTCTTTTGTGGGTTTTCATGCCTATAAGTTGAGGATCTCTTAGGGATTTTTAGATAAGAAAAATACATGAGAAGTGAAGAAGAAAAAGAAAAGATAATCCCATTTGCCTGTAGAGCTCGTCTCCAACTTCTATCTTCTTAAGCCAATAGATTTCTATTCTCTGTTGTCATTTGTCAAAATCTTTAGAATATAAATCCTAGTTCCTTAGCCACATTTTCAATGCTTCATCTTCCATTGTCTTTTGCCAACATCTCTAGAATAGAAATCCTATTTCCTTAGCCACCTTTTCAATGCTTCAAGGCTATATGGATTGTTGTATTTTGCTCTACAAAGTTTGCCTCGGGTGTTGAGGTAGTTGTTACTTTCAGGTTCGAGAAAGTTTACGATCTCAGGTTTGTTCAGGTTGGGTTTGCAATTGGCAATATTTGTTTGCCAAGTTATGGGTTGTACTATTTTTCTGGGTTGGGAAGTTAATAGTGGAAGCTCGAGCGGGAATTGCTTAAGGATTGGCCGTAGGTCGGGAAGACCGTACTAGTATAAATCGTCTTGTGTTTGTGATTAGTTTGAATTTCTTATTTGCAATTATTTGTGTTATAGTTCTGATTATATTATTTCTTTGCATCTTTTATTTGAGAATTACTTGTTATAAGTTTATCGCTAACCGCAATTGTTTAGTATTAAGCGTCCCATCTATCATCACACACTACAATTGGTACCAGAATTGGTGAACAGATGGCGTTAACAAGCTACACATCCTTGAAGGACACTCCACGACGCAACCCCTAAAGTTCATGGCTCTAATTACAACAATTGAAAAAGACCAATGACGATGTATATCAAATCCATAGACTTCGACTATTGGAACTTCGTGGAGATGCCCTATCATAAATCCGTGGAGATGCCCTATCATAAATCGAAAACACCCACCTCACATTGGACAATTGAAGAAAAAGAAATGACAACTTGAAATATAAAGGTAATGGATATTTTGATTTCTTCTTTTAATAACAAAGTGTTAAATCATGTGTTAGATGTAACAACTGCAAATCAACTATGGAACATGATTAAGGAGCATGAAGAATCGGCTTCCGAGAAATCATAATCTTCAAGATGAAAACGGACAACAAAAAGAGACAAATGTGTTAATGACACATAGCAACAATGAGGTAACATCTAGTTTAGATTCTGATTCTGAAGATGGTAATCTTTTGGAAGCTTTCAATGATTTATTTAATAATAATAGAAAATTAATTACGATTTATAAATCATTAAAAGTTAATCATGAAAACTTGAAAAATAAGCATAACATTATTTTGTCTAGTTTAAGTTATATTCAAGTGGGTAATGATACATTAGTGTTTAAAAATAAAAATATTAAAGAAGAGCTAGATAAAATCTTTTTGAGTAATAAAAATTTAGTTGTGAAAAATATAAACTAAAAATGGAAATTTTTTTACTCAAAAAGGAATCTCAAAGTTAAAATGTTAAAATTGAAGAGTTTGACAAAAATATTCTTCAATTAACTTGAAACATGAAGAGATTGCTAGAAATGTTGATAAAAGAAAAGATACAAATCTCTCATGTCAACATGTTTCTAGCTCTAAACAACGATTAGTTTTAATATAAAGAAACATGTTAATTTGCATGCAAATAAAGTTCAGAAAAATTGGTGCTTGGGTCAACTGTAACAACTGTAACCCAACACACACCTAATGACCCTTCTGGCAATGATGAAGCAACTGGGAGCGGCCCACAACACGAGGGGGATTATACTATTGCTATTCAGAGGCTTCAGAAATTAGTGACTGTGAAAAGATTTCTATATATCCTGAGGTGTAAACGTGGAATACCTAAGGTTCCTGTCTGTTTGGGGCCGGTTTCATCTACAGCTTAAGGCTCAAGTCCCGTCTCATCCCCGTGTGGCCGGAAAGAAGTACCGGCAGATAAACTAATATCGTCGGCTAGTCTCCCGCAAGAACCATTGTATGACAACCCTGAATGGGTTGAGGAATTGAAGGCTCTGTTGAATTCAGTGGATGCCCCAACACAGAAGAAGCAGGATGTCTCTCACCCTGTTCCTGCTACCCGTCGAAGCTCAAGGCTGAAGTAGGGGAAGTATTCTCTGAACTCACTCTATATTATCTATCATGACTATGTTGATTTGGAACCCACGTGGATTAAATAATGCTGTGAGGCGTAGGGATCTTCGTGATCGGATTAAGAATCTTAATCCTACAATTTTAGTTCTACTGGAGACTAAACTTATTCCTGAATCTATTAGTGCTAAGTCGTGCATCCCAAAAAATGGAACTTTATACACAATTTCCAGACTCATGGAGGCGGCCGAATCCTTTTAGGCTTTGATCCTCTGGTGTGGCAGTTGAGCGAGATTTCAATGTCATTTCAACACATCAGTGTGCTTTGTGCTAATGTGGGGGGCTTCCAGTTTGCATTCTCTGCAATCTACGGACAGTAACAGTGCTTCTGGTAGAAAGCTTCTGTGGGCTCATCTTATATGTGATGCGGCTAAACTGAGAAGTGAGGCATGGATTGTAGGAGGGGATTTCAACCGTATCTTGTCGGCCAAAGATAAAGTGGGAGGGCTTAGAGTTGATGCTCACAAACTACAAGACTTCAACAACTGTCTTACTAAATGTCGACTACAGAATCTAAAAAGTACTGGTCAACGACTAAGTTGGTGCAATAAACGTATGGGGTTGCACCGCATTTCAGCTCAATTGGATCGAGTACTTTGTAATGATGTATGGCTAAACATGCTGCCAGACTCTTCATTCAACTACTTGGATCCACAGACAAGTGATCATTCCCCTATGTTCGTTCACCTACACCGTCAGGTACATTTTGACCCTAAGCCATTCAAATTCTTCAATCACTGGATAAATTTGCCAGGTTATCAGGCCTTGTTAGAATCTTCTTGGGAGGAAAACTTCAGAGGAACCCGTATGTTTTGTCTTATAAGTAAAATGAGACGGGTTAAGTCCAATCTCCGAAGCTGGGCTAGAGAGTATCACTCTTCTAATCCTATATATCTATGCCGCAAGCAGCTTGACGAGGTTAGGAGTCAGTTGGCATTGCACTCTTCGCTTGAGCTCCAGGAAAGAGAGCGGCAACTATCTAATGATCTGGCATGCCAATTGGGGATGGAGGAAGACATGTATCGCCAAAGGAGTAGGCAAGATTGGCTGGATCTGGGTGACAGAAATACTAGATTCTTCTATAATGCTATGAAATCACGGCAATCCCGCAATAATCTAAGGCATATGGTGGACATCCATGGAGTCCAGAGTAAAACCTATGAGGACGTCAAAACTGAAGCCGCTTCCTTCTATGAAGGCCTTTATAATCAAAATCACTACTGGAATGTTTTTCCAAAGCTTGTGCCTAAGAAGAAGATTAAGCAGGAAACATCTGAGTGGCTTGAAAGAAGTGTGACTGCTGATGAGGTCAAAGATGCGGTTTTCCAGAGTGGTGCTTCCAAAGCACCTGGACCTGATGGTTTTAATGGATTCTTCTTTCAACACAATTGGAATATAATTGGTAAGGATGTTGTGGAGGCGGTACAATCCTTCTTCAGATCCGGTTCGTTGCTGCGGCAGGTAAACCACACATTCCTCACTTTGGTTCCCAAAGGATCTAATGCTTCTTCCTTGGGAGATTACATGCCTATTGCCTGTTGCAATGTAATTTACAAGATTATCAGCAAGATCTTATGCAACAGACTACAACATTTTGTACAAGATCTTGTATCTCCAAATCAATCGGCTTTCCTACAGGGGAGATTGATCTCTGATTGTGCCCTACTTGCCCATGAGCAAATCAGAGATTTCAGCAATCCCATGGGGTCCCGAGCCTGCCTGAAACTTGATCTCAGAAAGGCATTTGATAGTGTGAACAGGGAATTTGTGTACTACATTCTGCATCAGATGGGTTTTGGGTACAAATTTATCAGCTGGATCAAAGAATGTATCTCCACGGCCTCCTATTCCGTCATGGTAAATGGCTCTCCTGTGGGTTCTTTGGCGGCAACAGAGGGCTCCGGCAAGGTGATCCACTATCTCCCTACCTCTTTGTGATTATTATGGAATGTTTCACGCTTCTTCTTGATAAGGCGATCATTAAAGGAAGCATCCAACCTATGAAACGAGTCGGGACTATTTCTCATCTTCTATTTGCAGATGACTTGTTGGTTTTCTGTAGGGCCAATCAGAAATCATTTAAGGGCCTAAAAAACCTTGCTGGAGGATTTTCAAAATTTCACAGGCCTTGAGATTAATTGGGGCAAGAGCATCTCAATGTTTAGTAAAGGGGTTAAAAACCCGGGTGAACTTGCTGAATTATTGGGGGCACGTCATGCACATACGATTACTACGTACCTGG
Source organism: Scilla litardierei (assembly GCA_030789695.1). NCBI lineage: Eukaryota > Viridiplantae > Streptophyta > Magnoliopsida > Asparagales > Asparagaceae > Scilla > Scilla litardierei. The sequence continues at coordinate 66,494,504 of CM061141.1, forward strand.
GGCTTCTCTTGTCTTCCAAATATCCAAAAGCTCGGATGTATAACAGGCTCATTGATAAATGCAGGAATAGGTTGGGTGGTTGGGCATCGGCGTCACTCTCCTTAGCAGGCCGTATTGAACTTGTTCGCACTGTGATTTATGGCATGATCAACTTTTGGCTCCAGGTTTACATATTCCCGACATCAGTGCTTCGCACTTTAACTTCAATGTGCAGAAAATTTATTTGGGGTACTTCCAAAGCCTGGTCTTGGAGTGATTCTTGCAAACCAAAAGAGGAGGGGGGTGTGGGCTTAAGATTACTTACGGATTTGAACCTTGCTGCTGGAATTAAACTAACTTGGAGGCTCCTAAATCCTAGAGGTCTCTGGGCGAAATACATGCGCACCAAATACAAGGACTCTGAGAAATTTTATGAAGCTTCTGTTACGGCGACCCAATCGGGAACTTGGAAGTTCCTTCTCCATTGTCGCAATCTCTCTCAGGGTATAATTAAGAGAAAAGTTGGAAATGGGAGGGATACACTTTTCTGGCATGATAATTGGCTCCCGTGTGGTCCACTCAAAAAAATCTACAGCATCCCTGATGGAGCAAGTAGTAAGAGCGTTCCAGACTACTGGAATGGTGTTGCTTGGGTGGATGATTCCGAGATTGATATGCTAAGACCCCATCTACAAAGCCACGGCCTGACACCATCCATGGACAATTGGGAATGGAATTCTGGTGTTTCTTTCAAATTCCATGATGCATGGAACCTGGTGCGCAACAAAACATCCCCATTCTTATTTCATAAATTGATTTGGTATCCTAAATCAATACCGAAATACTCAATAACCCTGTTGCGGGCTTTCAAAAACAAGTTACCAACCAAAAATCGTCTCGAGCAGTGGTGTGTCATCTCGACCAACATTTGTGAGCTGTGCACGGAAGACTGGCCGGAAACAATTGAGCATCTCTTCTTCCAATGTCCGTACTCGAACTACATCATGCGGCGAGCTTTACTTAAACTTGGGGTTCTGGGTCCTACATTGCTCTCCCTCCCTGAGATCGGGAACTTCTTCTTGGCTAATTTCAGTAAGAAAGGGATGCTTGGGCTCCTGGGGCAAACAGTCCTTGCTGCGGCTGTGTGGCATCTATGGCGTGAGCGTAACAGGCGGGTGTTTGAAAACAATAAGAAATCCAAAACTATTCTGTTCGATGAGATCGCCGCAGACGTTCGCACTGTTCTTCGTAATCCTGAGGAAGTGGATGATGAGGCATATTCGGCATATGCTAATTGGGATATTATAGACACCGGTTGACTAAATTTAGTTGGCCAAATTCTGTGGATGTATTTAGCTGAGTATGTTGTTTTGTCTTGATCTTTGGTCCTGTGCTTGGATGCTTGACTATTTGATCTAGGGTGACGACGCTTGTGTCCTCTCCCCCTAGTCACTTGGGAATGCAGTCTAAAGCCAGACCCCTTTGTACTCTATGTATATTCCTCAATATATTCTAACTTATCCTGCAAAAAAAAGTTCAGAAAAATTATCTATTTTTTTAATAAAAAGTATGCATGCAATAAGAATGTGAAATCCACTATTTTTTAAAATGCTCATTATAAATATTTTAAGGAATCACATGGAGAGAATTATGCTAATCACATTAAAAGTACAAATATAAATATGCAGATTCCTAAAAATTTGAGTAATCAAGACAAAGATACATATGTTAACAAGTTTATGAAAAATGTGCATTTTTTGAACAAATATATGTATGTTTAATCAAGGAAATCAAATTCAAAATGGATTTGGGTTTGTAATAAATGATTATCTTGAACCCAATAAAATATGTGTTTCTCCTTTTCAAATGATCATCTCTTGAATACCCAATACTGATGGTAACAAAGAAATCACTTAATCAAATTTTTTAATATGGACATGAAAATTTGAGTATCGATATGTTAATATCAAATTAATCGAGTTAATTAAATTTGAGATATTGAATGTTTTAACCTTAATGACTAAAGTCAAGGAACCAAAAATGCAAAGGGTACCAAACTTTATGAATACTTTTTAGGTACCCAAATGAAAAGGGAAAGAATACATGACTAATGTGACTTCTATAGAACGAAAGGGGGAGACATGCTATCAACATTTGGTAGTGATCCCATCTTTTTGTTGATTCCAAAGGAAGACAAATTCTATGACTTAGTCAAAATCAAAGAGGAAGTATCAATTCAGGGATGCATATAGTCAGGGGAGTATAATTTTAAGTTGTTAAATTTATTAAATATTTAATTTTGGTTTGTATATGTTTGTCATCATCAAAAAGAGAGAGAATGATGGGTATTGAATTTCCCAATACCTTGGACTAATGTATTTGTATAAGTTAGTATATTCTTTTAGGATCAAAAAGACCAAGCATAAATAGCTCAAATCTGAATGGTAAAGTAATATCATAATTCAAGTTAGACATGATGGTGTGACAAGTCAATGCATCAATCCGACTTAAAGAATTTTATGGCAATAACTTGGAGCTTAAGGCGACAATAATCAAGAGTTTAAAGACAATCTATGTAATTGATATATTTTTGTTTTCTTGTCTTAGACCCTTTGTTAAGATCTAGAAGATGTCACACACATACTCATGAAACTCTAATAAATAAGTTAGAATTAATAGGGAATTAAAAATCCTAGGTTTCATAGCCAAACCGTGCATTTATATCAATATTAACCGACCAATACGTGACCCATAGTCAACTAATAGTTGTCAGGAAACAAATTAGTTTGGCTTGTCAGATTAGTTGACCAGAGAGCACCGACTAGTCGACTAATCAAGCATTAGTCGACTAACAGTTGAACGTTAATCAACTAATATGAAACATAGACTTTAACAAAATCTTGACATGACTGACTAGTCGACCAGAGAAGAAGTACACATTGACTAACCAAGGATTAGTTGATCATTGATATAACACTAGTCGCCTAATACCTGGTAGAAAATTGGCCGTGACTTCTGGCCTGCAGATTAGTCGACCCGGGTCATTCTATTAGGGCCTCAGGCCCTTAGTCAACTAATGGCTATCAATGGACTAATAAATTAGTAGTCGCACAAAATGAAATTTACGTAACTAGCCGTTTTCTAGCCGTTTTGATGACATTTTAGAGATTCACTTTTGTGTGGTTTCATGCCTATAAATTGAGGATCTCTCATGGATTTTTTGGATAACAAAAATACATGAAAAGAACAAAGATAAGAAAAGAAAATTCCATATTGCCCTTAGAGCTCTTGCCTGCAACTTCTATCTTCTTGAGCCAATAGATTTATATTCTCCTTTGTCATTTGCCAAAATTTCTAGAATAGAAATCCTATTCCTTTAGCCACATATTCAATCACAAGCTTTATTTTCAAGGTTACATGAATTGTTGTACTTTGCTTTACAAAGTTTGCCTTGGTGCGAGGCTAAGTCTCGGGTGTTGAGGTGGTTGTTACTGTTGAGTTTGAAAGGGTTTACGATCTCAGGTTTGTTGAGGTCGGGTTCACAATTGACAATGGTTATTTGTCAAATTACGGGATTGTAGTATTCTTTTAGGCTTGGAAGTTAACAGTAGAAAGCTCGAGGAGGACTTGCTTGGGGACTAGACATTGGTTGGGAAGACCGAACCGGTATAAATTGTCTTATATTTGTGATTGCTTTGAATTTCTTTACTTGCAATAATTTGTGTTATAATTTTTATTATAATATTATGTTGCATCTTTTATTTAAGAATTACTTGTAAGCTTATCGCTACATAACTGATTAGTGTTAAGCATCCCATCCACTGTCAAGTCACTCTACAGAAATATTCTTTTATGATCATCAAAACATTCAATCCCCACATAATTTTGGAGGATTGGTACTGTTTAAATTGATCTTTAAATTTTGAATTCCCAGAATAACAAAAATTTAGTGAACCTTTAGTTTTTTGCTGGTTGATGTATGGAGTTGAACATGTTCTATTATGGGTGAAAACGGTAAATTTCTATGATTCGATTGATGTGCAGACATGAGAATCATATGATTTTTTGATTTATGTATGTTTTAGAACACGAACGGTGCTGAAGCTCGAAGTAAAATTTTTGCCAGCAATAAGAGAATTCTCTCCGAATAATTTCCTCCTTTTTTCACACACACACAAATAGAGAGAGAGAGAGAGAGAGAGAGAGAGAGAGAGAGAGAGAGAGAGAGAGGTAAAAATTTTGCTAGCCACAGAAGAAAATTCTCTCACGTGATAATTTCCCCATTTCTTCATAGAAAATTCTCACCCACGATGGTTTCCCCCACTTTTCATATTTATATTTATATTATAATCGAGGGAAGAATCTTGTTGACGGGGACAAATGGATTGGTAGAGTGGTGATCAGGATTTGGCCACGTCAGTATGGAGGGGATGGAAGGCTTGGATGTGTTTTTACCGGGTCCACCGAGGTGTGGATTTGGCTCTGGGTGTTGTCTTGGATGCATGAAGTTAGGGTTGGGTGATGAGAGGGGTGTGATGGGAGATGATGGGAGAGGAGAGACAGGTAGATTGATGGGGGTGAGGTGATGAGTTTGATGGAATTGATGTGATGTGGGATGGGGGGTGTGGACCAGCTAAACTTATGCACACAAGGCCACGTCCACACATATACCCACCCTTCTCACATGATCCCATGCACCCATTTCCGCACCCACATAAATACCCATCTCCAGGTGGGGCCCGCGTCATGGGATGTGGAGCGGGGTTTGCCTTAGGACAAAGAGGTTGATATAGCGGTGTCTATGGTTTGGCCACCTCATCATGTGTGTCACACCTCGCCCATTCTCATAAAGCTCCATGCACCCAAGGCCAGGCCCACACATGCACCTACACTTCTCTTTCACCCAATTCCATACCTACAAAAATACCCACCTCTGGATGGGGCCTGCGTCATGGGATGTGGAGGGGGGTTTGCTGGAGCCCGTGCATTTAATGCATGATTTTTTCTGTGTGTGTGTGTGTATATATATATGGGGAAACTAAGGTAGGATATTTTCCTATGTTGAACCCAACAAGTTCACTTCTTACATCTTTCTTAGATGATTAAAAAATTAAAAACCTTTCATGTTCATCTACATTTTAAAACCCAAAATACACCAAAGATCTAGGAAACCACATCTCTTTGCTTCTTTATCTATGTGCAAAAAAATTTTCAACAACTCGATACGTATGCAAACAATATGGACATGATAAGAATTTTGTACCCATGTTTTTAGGACATGGAGATCAACATTAATGGTTTTGCTTAATCGAAGAAAGAAGCAAAGAGTGGGATTTTATGGTGTAGTGTAGGAAAGTTTCATATATTGCAAGCACATATTTCATTATTGTGTGTGTCTGTATGTACATATGTACGTATATATAGGCATCATTTATGAGAGGGAGGGGGAGATGAAGATGAGAGAGGGAGAAAGATGTGTATCGGCTACCTAAGGAGGATGTTTCTATTATGCTTGGTCAAAAAGTCTACTCTCCATAATATATTGGGATGATTGGCACCGTTCATTTTGGTGAACCCAAATACACCAAAGATTTAGTGAACCCAAAGTATTTTATTCATTGATCTAGTTGTTGTAATTTAATAGTTTTGCAATAATGAAATATTTTACAATAACGAGGAACAAGCAAAACACTTTGTGTTCAGTTGATCTTTTGATGTATTAGGGCTTTAGATTATGATGATCAAAATAAATGGTGATAATTGTCTAAAAAATAGCGGAGAGCGTACTTTTTAACAAGAACATAAGAGTGAATTCCTTCATAGGTAGCTGACACATGCATTTTACACACACTTATATAGCACATATGTATTATTCTTTTGTGTTTACATGAAATGAATATCATATGACATATGAGTAAGTTTACTCATGCACAACGACATGGCGCAATCTTTTCCATAAGAGAAGGGTCAAATATGGGGTACTTTTTAACTTACATGTGATTTTTTCTTATAAATGAGATTTCACCACATTATCGTTTATAACACAATTGCTCATATGTTATATGATACACATCTTTATATATATATGATGTTTTGATTGTCACTAAAAAATTTCAGTCGTTTTGTACCTATTCGGGAGGAACTGTACAAAATTGGCCCTAGAGATTGGTTTTGGCCGAAAACCCTTAAAACTTCTTTAAAAATTAAAATTGGTTTCAGATTCTACAAATTGATGATGATATAAGCAAAATCCCTAAAGAAATTTTGGTAAAAAGATGGTAAGTACAGATTAGAAACACAAATTTTCTTTTCAAACACTTGTTTAAAAAATAAACGAAGAAAGGGTGAGAATGAAGAGAAGAGAGAGGCCGACAACTTCCATAAGTTGTTGCAACAAACATGCCGATGACTGCTAGTTCGATTCGAAGGATGATGCCACTGCTTCGATATGGAGGAGGTAGCCGTCAAGATTGTGCCGGGGGTTTAGTTCTTTTAAATCATTTATATGGATTTTGGATATCTAAACACAAACCCAAGTCAATTTACTTAAAATTTTATATTAAATTTCCTAATACCAGCCTTTAAAAAAAATTTAATTTTCGCTTCTTTTTTTGATGATTAACGCCATTGATCTTCATATGCTCACATAGATATTCCAATAATTTTATGGTTTTCAAATTATTTGTATATGAATCTGATCATTGGAAATTGAACTATTTATCACAATAAAAATTTTGTCATCCTTTGATCAATAAGAACAGATCATGTGTTCACTAGATTTGTAGTGTATTTGGGTTTTAGTATAAGAAAATCCATATGAATGGTGCAAATCGTCTAATAAACTATTGGGAAGTAGATTATTTAAGAGCGAGTGTATGAAATTTTTTACATTGGTTACCTAGCTACCTTAACGAGGCACACACGTGCTCTTAACATCGGCCTATGAGCTTTCTATCCAAACCGTCTTGAAACACCAACCAATGAGTTTGACATGCATGCACGCCGACGTGCATGAAAACCCTGGAGGTGCAAGGGAGCTGATGGTGGGACCCTCCTCCTTGGCTGCCTCACTGACCGACCCCATCTTACATGGGGCTGATGTGGCTGATGTTGAAAGTTTTCTACACTGTCTGTTGCTCTACCTCAATCTTTTAGCCGCATGTAAAAAAATATACCTAAGGTGTCCCCTTAGATAATTTATCTAAGAGATGCCTTAAAACATACCATTGGCAAATCCTATGAATAGTATTCATTTTGATCTACTTATCTCCAACTGTTGGTTTACAAAAAAAATCATGTATTTTGATATGTTTTAATTATGCTTTAAGTGGTTACAAAATGAGTGGTTTATGAACTACAACAGAACAAATAAGATTATTTGATCAATGGTTAAAATGTTTAAATTATATGATATACATAACCATTTTAGATCATGGAGATCATGATGTATGGAGCGGATCACCCATAACGGTGCTTGATGTTGTGATTTTAGGCTGTCATCTTAGATAAGTGTCCAAGGAGACACATTAGGAACACTTTTCCATATAATGGCTTCACTGCAGGTGGTACCTATGGTTTCACCTGATGCCCCTTAATCTGTACACACGTGACATCGGAGAAAGGGTCATTGTCTCAGATGTGCAATATTGGTTGTGTCCGGCAAAATGACAAGATTATTATTATTCTGTATAATGCACTTCTGTTTTTCATATCGTTTGGTAATTAAGCTACGATGATAATCTTTATAAACTATTCATTTTCAGTTTATTCGAAGACTACATTGCTTAGCTGGTGACCATATGTTCTTTTGTATCTATAGTTTAGAATCTTTAGATATGGGTCTCTTTGGTCCTTGATGCCACCATTGTTTGTCATGTTTGCAGGAGCAAATTCATTTACTGCAAAGTTGTTTGAGGCACTCGAAGATGGTTCAGTAGCAAATGTAGATAGGACCTTGGATCCTAACCAGAAATCAGAACCATCTCTGGCTCCCATTGCAGACAGAATTCATCCGCTGAAAAATTCATCACCAAAAGGAGAACATCTTTCCTCTTCTTCAGAACCATCCAGTGATCCTGAAGACAAAGAAGTCAGTGACGACGACGACGACGATCGCAACCATAAACATCGTAGGAGGGAGGCTCGACGAAATTCTTTTGAGACAGATTCTCAAGAGCAATTTATCAGGAGGCATAACAGGAAGCCGAACAAGCCTTATGATAATGGGCAAGTATACCTTGATACTGATACCCAGCCAAGCGAGATTCAAAGAGAATACAACCCTACTTCAGAGAGGAACGTCCCATCAAAGTTCAACAAGCGTCATTCCGATCTGATGCCACCCTTTCGGGCTCCTTTAGATTTAGGGACCCGTACAAGATTCAGCCTACCACTTCACAATGATCCTGGTTTTCGCTTTGATTTCTCCACGTCTATTGGTCGCCCTGTAGGTAGAGGAAGAGGAAGAAGTATGTTCCCTTGGAATCAACACGACTCGAGTTTCAACCCCCAGGATACTCTTGATTTTGCTTCACAAATAGCTTCACAAGGGCCTACACGTCCAAGCATATTTGTTGGATCTGGGTTACCAAGTTCGGCTAGTACACAAAGCTCATCATGGGGTGGATTTGGTTTCATTCCTGGAATGTCCAATGTGATAATGGATCCACTTAATCCGTTAGGTTTACAAGGATCCTTACGGACTGCAATTAACACTCCTTTAAATCTTGGCATGCCACGTCAACGTTGTAGAGACTTCGAGGAGAGGGGATTTTGCCTGAGAGGAGATATGTGCCCGATGGAACATGGCTTGAACCGAATCGTCGTGGAAGATGTTCAGGTCTGTACTAATTCTTAGTCTATTGCACCTGACATTTCAAAGCTCATGTGATATCAACATTAATCATTTTTTATTTCTCAAATTGTGGATTTTGGCCTTTTGCATTGTTTACCTTCTTGAATTTACGGTATTTTCTCTTATTCCTATAGTTAAATCCTCAATGAATGACCATATCATTGATGCATTTGATATCCATAAATTTAGGCTTCTTAGTGTTGCTGTATGCAAAAATATTGCCTCTTATCTTAGGACGATATCTTTTCTCTCATTAGTATAGATCATAAAGAGCTAGTCTCTTGCATGTTATCTTTTAAGTACCATGTTTCATCAGTATATTTCTTATCAAGCTGCTCCTTTTATTATGGATGCATCCAGTTTACAGATCCATAATATGCTTAATTTAATCTGCCAGTTCTGTCAGTTTGCTTTGTTTCCAAAAATACAAATTTCGTTCATTCTGTCTACTGTTGCCCATCGCATGTTTTGTTATCTATTATACTGTATAACCAACTATTCACTTATTGCAGAGCCTATCTCAATTCAATCTTCCTGTTTCTATTCCAAGTTCACATGCATTAGGGATTCAAGCTGGTTCTGGTTCTTTCCCTCCTGTTCCTCCCCCTTCAGGCCAATTGGCAAACACAAAATCTATATCCAGTAAAAGTAGCAAATCTGGAGCAGTGGATGATGCAGTAAAACTGGACAATGTTCCTTCGACTTCTGGTGGTGCTGATGCAGATGTTTATGATCCTGATCAGCCATTGTGGAGTAATGACCGTCCCGATACATCTGTCCCTCTCCTTAGGCTTCCACCACCAAATATTGAAGATGAACCTTCATGGGATGGTGATTCTTCTACTCGCCCGGGCTTCAAGTCTGATGGCATTGAAAGTGAACTTCCAAGCAGAAGAGTCGCTGGTAATATTGGTTCACAGAATACCAGTTCCTCTGTTTGGGGTCGAATTGGTTCTGGAAACAAGTCAGATACATGCAACATAATCGATAATGTGACTGCAGCAAGTCATCATGGAGAGGAGACAAACAATGATCATGGAGAAGCGATACACCATGCCAGTGCTATCAATCAACGCAAAAATGATAGTAACACAGACATTGTTTCAAAATCAACAACTGGAAAATCTTTTGCTAGGGCACACACAGACTCTGGGCATAAGACTGGAAGGGCATTTCAAAAAGCTTTACGCACCCTCTATGTAAATGGAATTCCTCAAAAAAGTAATAGGCGGGATGCGCTTCTTTCACACTTTCAGAAATTCGGTAAAGTTATTGATATTTATATTCCTCTGAACAGTGAAAAAGCATTTGTTCAGTTCTCTAGAAGGGAAGAAGCGGAGGCCGCACTTAAATCTCCTGATGCTGTAATGGGTAACCGCTTCATTAAATTATCATGGGCTAATCGTGATAGAATTTCCGATGATGGACAAAGTAGTGGTCAGAATACGTCTGTACAGTTCCCTAGTGTGGTGGCTACTGCTGCTCCGTCTAAGCAGCTCAATGCTAATGGAGGAAACGAATCCCCACCAATCTTATCTCAAAGTAGAAGTAATATACCTGCTGCTGAAGCACCAATGCCTATCGATGGGTCTGTAAAAGGTCTGTTGAGTAATGCCCCCAAAGCAGCACCTCCTGCACAAAAGAAGCTGGAGAGTTCCAAACTTTTGGTAGAGCTTCGTAGGAAACAAGAAAGTTTGGCTAAGAAACGCGATGAATTCAGGCGCCAGTTAGATAAATTTGAGAAACAAGTAATATTCTTTTAACTCGTTAAATTTATGTCTTTGACTTGGGCTGGAAATAGAACACGTCATTTTCCTAGGATATGACATGGTAACATTTGTCAATTTTTTGTCTCTACATTATCTTTTTAACTCTTAACAATTTCTAAAAGCCTGCCAGGCCAAACTTGACAGCAGGATAGTCTGGTTATAAAACTGAACGAACACCGTTGATTAACTCGATCCGCTAATTCTGCCATCGGGGAGCATCAAAAGGATTCTACTAACTGAGATAGCTTTCGATTTAGTATAAAGTTACTGTGGACCTGTGGTGCTATTTTCAAATGTTCTTTTTGTTTCATATAATCAATTTAAATCTACAGATTGTCATTGGAATCACACGCTTCAAAATATCAGAATGATCTTCAAGGTAGTAATTTTTGATCGTTAAGAGGACATCTGCAAAGCTAAGAATGTCAAATATGATTTTCCACTGAAATGTCTTATTTTATTTTATAGTTTTCTTTAAATGCATGCAAATTTGAAAAAAAAATCAATTAACAAAATATTATTATCGCTTGAGTGCATTCTTTATGTTAAATCTAAAAGTATATTTATCATCTTTAGACGGAATTGTTTTTTGCTTAGAAGCAGTGTACAGACCATTATAAAACGCTTCACTATGTCTGGTCAGATTAGCAACTTAGAAATTACTGCACTTGAGCTCCTATGTTTAATAGTTTTTGTTAAACTTCCATTATGTTTATTTAGTCCAAAATAAGTGGTGTCTCTACTGCAGGCTATTTCAAACAAAAAGGCGGATGCTGTTTCTGAGCAGGCAGCTAAAAGGCAAAAGGTTGATACCGGTATTGAAGCTGAAAAGGTTGCTACGCCCAATAACTTGGGCCAGGAGGCTGAGAAGACAATAGAGAGAAGGAATCCTGAAGGCGTCCTTATTTCGAATGGTTCAAAAGCAAGTTCAAGTAGTTTGCAGCAGTCCTTGAAGAACACATATCAAACAAGTGCTCTCCCAGTATCATCACCAAACAGATTTAAGCTGGACAACCGTTCTACTTCATTTAGAATACTTCCTCCTCTGCCAGCTGGTTTTGCAAGTGTAAGCTAACCCCTCCAGTCTTTCATCTTTCCCATTCTCTTTCTCTTCTTCCCAGTTCCATCCATCTACTTTTTCCCCAGAGATGATCATGGATGGCATGTCAGCTGGGATATTTCTATTTCGGCACTTAATTGTCTTTCACAGTTTAGTTTATCAGTTATTATGGGGTACCATAAGTTATTTTCTTTGTTGTTCTCTAAATCAGGCATGTGGGTTGGTTTCCTAGTCATTGTGGATGTTACATAAATGAAAGGAGTTCCAACCACAATATGACAAATTTAATATTGTTAAGTGGTTAAACGTGGTATCAGCATACCATGGCAAATTGAAGATTGGCTTAGCTAGGTTGTATTAATTTTGTTATAATCTATGTGTAGATACACCTCTTTCGATGCATGATGGAAGCATGAAGGGATGTGGGGAGTTGGGGAAGAAGGAAATTAGGGATTTGATAACTTTTTGGACCGTGCATCCCGGAGATCTAACAATCACCGACTCGCACGTCTCATACGCGTAAATTTTTCAGACCCCTCACCGAGACAACCAAGTCTACTCTCTCATTTCAGTGTAAAAGATTTGATTTTTATAAAAAAATTGAAAGTTTACATTAAACTTTTTATTTATTCTTCATTGATAAAAAATAAATAACTTTGTTGGATTTATATAGGCTTACAACGTGGCTTTTAAAAATCACATATAATATGAAATTTTTTCTAAAATAACTAAAGCACTCTAAAGTAAATAAAAGACTCAAAAAGACTTCTAAATAAAATAATTAAAAAACTGAAAAATAATTAGAAGACTCAAAGAACTTACTATACTTATCTCAAACATTAAATCTAAAATAATATGGACTCTATTTGAAATTTAAACTGGATGAATCTTTAGCCTTCTACCTAGCTTGAGAACTTCACTAGCTGGTGAATGGCGACATGAATAGCATAATCGAGTAAAGGTCATGATACGCTCCATGGTGACACATGTGAAGGGTGAATAATAAATTATGCTGATGAATATATGTCTTCTAATTTTTATGAAATACTCGACTCAGTTATATCAAGATCATCACTCGGTAAATCTCATCGAGAACTTGTATGGTGCATGCAAAGCTTTCCTTATTACTTCTAAGATGAAACTCTTCAGGTAAACACTAATAATCTCGTCATCCATAGTTGTAAATTTCTATAAATTTCTCTTTGGTTCTACACTAGACTTACGAGTATCGTTATTAATTGTAAGAATTTCATAAGTCTTAAGATACAAAGCATGTAAATCATATGCAAAATGCTTAATAAGGTCAAAACCTAACTCTAAGGAACCGAGAGTCACACGATGAGATATTTGAGCATGTAGCTTATTAAGGATTAACCCATTTTGACTTTCAATTATGCTCTTGGGTCTACAAGTGGTCAATATAATTTTATTTTCTCCAAATATAAATGTGTGAGTTGACGCTATCAAAAGGTGTAATATCTAAGTCATACAACCAAGGCCTACCTAGCAAAATATGTGTCGCGTCTATATGTATGACATTACAGCAAATGCTATTGTGATAGTTCAAAAATTGGATGTGCACTAGACAACATTGGATAACAGAATGTGAGTTGTCATCAGCCTATGTAATGCTGTAAGGCTGCCGATGAGGTTTACCTTTCAGTCTCATCTTCTCAATGGCTGATTTGGTGAGTAAATTAGTACACCTATCTCCCTTAATCGTCATTTTAACTTCAATTTTAATGTAGGTAAAAATATTGGTTCTTCATCAATCATTCTCACTCCTAGATGTAGTATGTAGACACCTAATGACTTGTAACCAAGCACATATCATTATCTGCAACATCAGTTTCTCAGATAGAATGTAGTCATTTTCAATTAATTCATCCTCGTTATTAACATCTCATTTAAGTCGGCTTCTATTAGGATATTAACTAGCAAAATGACTAAAGCTATGATATTTGAAACATTGCATCTTTTTATGTTTTTGTTGTAATGGTCACCAACCTTAATCCTTTCAGTTATCTCTTTAACGACATTAGTTTAAGATTTAGTTATGTTGTCATTTAATCACTTAATTGCTTATCGGTTTTAATAGTAGGCTTCATGTCTATGTGGATTTTCATGGATTTTAAATTTAAGGCTAGGTTGAATGCTTGTTGTACATTTTCTATAGTGTGAGGAAGCATCTCATGCCTAATGTCTGTTCTTAATTCAGAACGAAATCTAATAAGATTATATAGATTGATTGTTGTAGCTCACTCCTAACAAATAGGTTATTGAACCTCCACAATCATACTTGACATAGGTCATTTAGTTTTTTAAGTAGGAGATCTTTATATGTAGAAGGTAAATATTTTTCTTTGACTTTGATTTTTATTTCATCCCAAGTTTGCATATGCCTTAGTTGCTCTCACTTATTGTCTCTATATTGGTATCAAATTTTTTGATAGATCTTATCAGTTTTATCTTAACAAATTGGATCTTTCGCTCATTTGATAACCGATATCATTCAAACAAATGTTTCATCTAAGTCTAAACCAGGGGATTATATGTTCTATTAAAGTTAGGAGCATATAGCTTAATCCAGAGTGTAATGTTATCTCAACCAAATTATCTTTAAAATTCTTATCTTGATCATTCTAGGTTCATCATCAAAAATGCTGTGTGCTTCATCCTCAAAATTTTGTTCTTTAGTCGACTTGTTCTCACGGGCTTTTAGGCTATCCTCTATTTGATTTGTGTCAACTTTTATATTTAGGTATATCTTTTGAAGTTGATTTTCTAGCATCTAAATTATATTATTATTTAAGTCTGATCCTAATGTTTTTCCACTACATAGTAACATGCAATATCAATCAGTCACACAAATACAGATGTATGACCCTAAACACCAATTAGATATATGCGTTAATTATACAAATAAAATAAAATCCTAAGGTCCAAGCCTATATGGCAAAATGCAATCTTAAATATACTAATGCAACATAGATCAAAACTAGAAAATGATGCAATATCAATGATGTCAACTAGCCGGAACAACTTCAAATAGAGATTTTTTTTTGAAAATTTTACAATTAAAGATTTGATTAGAATAGAGGTTATCTGGAATGAAAATCTACTTTGTAGCATCACTTAAGGCATCTAAAACTTATACAGCTTTAATCCAGATGATATGGTTGAAACTTCACGTGAAAAGCTTAAAAATCATCAACATATATTGATAATTCAGCTGAAATATCGTTGAAATATTGAAAAATCTAGACAATCTAAGAAAATAAGAAGTCGTACTGTGTCGGGCTCAGTTCGGCTGGTTATCGGTTGGGTTGAGCCGTTGACTAATCAATGGCTTTGTCGGCTTGGGTCAGCTCGGGTTGGTTCACTCTGATCTGGTTCGGCTCTACGAAGCCGACGAATGGTGTCGCCTCAGCTGGGCGTATGAACAATGTTGACGTGTGAGATTGACATTGTACAACGGAAACGACTCGATGGAGATGCTATTGTAGGAATTCGATGCTTATGGATTTTCTGGCCAACTTCACTAGTGGTTTTTGTTAATTCGGGTTGTGTATTTCCCTTGGTGTGATGCACCTAATGGAGGGATCGGCGGGGACACATGTAGCGGTGGCGGCGACAAACTTCAGTGAAGATGGCAGTGGGGTGGCGAAAGATGGCGACGACGGCTTGGTCTGCGGGGTGACAATGACAAGACAGATGTGGGCGGTGGCGGGGCTAGGATTGGAGTGGCTGGAAATGGTAAAAAGTCATTTTGTTTGTTTCTTAGTCTTATTTTCTCTTTTTTCAAAATAAATTCTTTTATCGTTTTTAACAATTTCTTTTTATCTCTCTTTTTGGTTTGTTTTTTTAATTTCTCTCTTTTGATTTTTTATCTTTCCTTTTTATTTTGTCTTTAATCGATCTCTCTCTTTTTGATTTATTTGAACCTAAAACTCTTAAAGACAAGAAGCTGATGATCAAAAAGATAAAAAGATAGAAAATGTAAGATTTTTTAACCTTAGATATAAAACTTAATTAAAATAAAAATATTTTTTTGACAAGAAAAAAAGAAAAGAGGACAATTGTACTCTGGAGATCCGATGATCACCAACTCAAATGCTTCACATGCGGTGATTGATTTTTTTGAACCTTTCATCCAAGAAACTCAACCTACTCTTACACTCCAATGCAAAAGATTTGATTTTTATGTAGAAACGGAAAGTTTACATCAAAATTTCTATTTTATTCTTTATTGATGAAAAATAAATAAGTCTGTTGCCTTTTATATAGGCTTATAACTTGGCTTTCAAAAAGCACATCAATATTGGATAAAAACTCTAAAGTAACTAAAACATTCAAAAATAACAACAAAAGACTGAAAATGACTTAAACTTTATCCTAAATAAATAACCGAAAGACCTTAAATGACTAGAAGATTCAAAGGACTCAAATTTTATCTCTCTCAAATAATAAGATTTAAGATAAAAGGAATCTATTTGAAATTTAAACGGGATAATCCTCATAATCTTTTCTATAATTCATTAGGACAAGTCATCAAAGCATATAATGCAATGAAGGGTTATTAACATCATGATGTTGTCTGCAGTATTGCCATATGGATCTTATATATTCATCATTCATTATTTCACTGTCAAGTATGGACAACAAATGTACAAAGGTGAGTAATAAATGTACAAAGTTTGTATATTATTGGTAGGTCTAGCAAATTATAATGGCTAAAGGTATTGATTTTAAGCAAGTGTACCTAGGTTTACGAACCTAATTTTGATCTTGGTTGAGACGCTTGAATGAAGAGCGGGCTTCCGTATGGTTCGTATGGTTCGGTTTTGCGTTTGGGTTTTGGTATTGGTGAGAATGCATGCATTTACATACTAAGTCCAATGTGTTTTTGTGTGTACTAATATAGTCATTTGGAAATATATACATATTATATGTGAACGTTTGCTTATGTATGCATTTATATTTGTATCTGCAAATTTATAGACACATTTATATCTACACTTGTTATCATTTTACGTCTCCTTTTCATAGATTTGTATAAGCCGTGGGCATTGTTAGAACATGAAACAAGACTAAGTGGGGCCCGTAAGTAATATATTGATGAAATTATAAATTAGTAACTAAAACCATATGGCACAAAAAATTAATCCAATGGCTAGGGGCTTAATTCCTAATTTATGGTTATTAACTTCCCTAATTTTTGGTTATCAACTTCATTCAATTTTTTCAATATGGTTTTATAATTCTTAACACCATCCTCAAACTTAAAGATGTTCCTTAAGGTGGAACATCTGAGTATGTTTTATGCCAGAAATAGGACATGACCATGTTAATATTTATTTGTTTCCGAGTAAATCATTACAAACTTGTCAAGGTCAAAAATGACCTAAACAATCGTGTTGCTGACGTGGATCCTTCTTGAGGAGTCAGAGCCTCGTCAGCCAGTTGAGTGGGATCCTAGATGGGAAGAACCATGGTCATTGATGGATGATGGTTGACTTGCGATGCTTGATCGACCCTCGATCGGTTTGTATATCGATCGATCGAGACTGAGAAGTTCTGGAACGACCCTCGTGTAAGGTCTAAACTGGAAGATCTGCACCACAAGGAAACGTCAGAAGGGTCAGATCTGGGTTCCGACCCAAATCCCCTCCGATGCTTAAGTTAGAATGAGAACTTAAGGGAGTGAGCTTGGAGCAACTGAGATCGACCCACAGAGGTTTCTCTCAGATCCGACGTTATAAGCTCTTATGTGGAAGAGATATACGATGTAAAGTGTAGAGTCTATGTATTAGATCTCATAACTTGGAAGTTGGAACATCCCTGTATTTATAGACCTTTTGGGTCTTTTAAGTGACGTTGGGGGATAACCGTCACCAATCATGGTGCCATGATCTTCCCCTTTAATATGAGTAACCGTAGCCCACGCTCCCGCTATTTATGAGCCTGCATTCAATCCCACGTTCAATTGATGGGAAGTGCAACGGGCGACTGGAAAGTGGGCCTTGACTGGGTCTGTGTCAAGCTTCTTTCGTGGGCTTTGCAGGCCTTAATCGTTCGTCGGACAAGCCATCTCGAGTGCCGGCCAGATGGCTCAACAATGGTCACCGTCGCACGACCTCAGAGAGTCTGTCTGTTGGGGTCAAGCGACATTACATCACATTAATGGGACACTGCAGTCAAGGAATTAGTACTCAAGTTTTAAGTGCCAAAACGCTACTTTGTTGATTTGGATGATTCGCCGGTTCGAAATCCAAGATGCTTAAAGCATCAGATTTTCGACACGTGTTTCATCACGCCGCTGTCGTCTCGTCGATATAAGACGGTTCCAGTGCGGGAATTTGAAGATATCGTCTTCGTCATTCCGGATTTAGCTTTCATCCCTAAAAAATTTTTTCATCCTCCGTTCCTGCTTCTGAGCGAAGTTTGGTTACTGCCATGCAGAAGAACAAAGATAGGGCTATGGAGCCTGGTCTGCTCGCCAATCTAAGATCCAAAGTTGGGGATGATCAGATCTCCGAATTTTAGAGGAATTATTATATCCGGGTGCCGGGGAAGGACGAAAGGGTTCATCGTCCAGGTGACCGGGAAGTTGGGGTTTACGTCAAAGCCTTCTAACATGAGATTCGATTCCCATGCATCTTTCCACGCGCTACTTTCTGAGTACCCTGAATCTTTCTCTCTATCAGCTGATGCCAAATGCCATGGGTGCATTGGTGGGCTCTATCGCTCTGTGCGTGATGAAGGAAATTGAACCATCGATGGAATTGTTCAATTACTTCTTCTAGATTTCTACTCTCAAGACTTCGGGCTGGTACATGATAACGGCCCATCGAGACATGAAGCTATTTGATGACCTCCCTTCCTCTAATTCAAACTGGAAATAGGAGTTCATGTTTGTGGTCTTTCAAGGAGAGGCGAGCTTTTGCACCGGATGTGGTGTTCCTGACTTAGGCCCCACCGAGGACAAGCCTTTGTCGGGAGCACAGGAGGCCGCTGACAAATTGATGAGTCTATCGGAGAATGTGAGGAAGTCGAAGTGGCTGTGGTCCGACTTGGTGTTGCGCCAAATCGTATGGACGAAAGGTCGATTCAATCGTGCCATCAACTGTTCGATCTTCGTTCTCTGACCCAAAATGTTTTTCTTCTGCAGGCATGGTCGGGCTGGAGTACCAGGTGGATTCTGCTCTGAAGGAAGGAGTCGAGGCTTCTTTCAGAGAAGCTGAGGAGAGTATGTTATCTCCTTGGATGTCTTCTATGAGAGAAAGGACATCTCGATCGTCAGAGGAACGACCCATTGTCGCTATGTGGTTACTCAGTTGACCCGTATACAACGAAAGAAAAAGGAGAAGCCCTCCACCGAATTTGAGGTGGTCGCTGTTGAAGGAAGAAAGAAAATACGCCGACTTTGCCTTAGCGACTCGGAGTCATCTGGGTCGATTGAAGTCGTGGAGCGGCCTGGGCCTTCAGACGCGAGTCAGTGGTGCGGCGAGACCCATAATCACGAGCAAGTGCGGGAGACTCTTTTAGAGGGAGACTCGGGCGCGACCTGGGCCCCTTCAGAGCTCCTTCTTCATGAGGACTCCTGGCCTTGGGGAGGCTTGTTCTCACCAGTTCCTCTGTCTGAGGACATTCCCAACGAATTTTGGCTGATTTTGCTGGAGAGTCGGTCGCCTCAGGCTCCATTTGATTGTTCTGCAGAGGAACTCATTCAAATGGAGTTTTCAATGAAGAGAGATGATTCCGCTCTTTTGGAGTGCAGGACCGCCTTTCCGATTGCTGAAAACGCGACCCTACCACGGGATATGGCCGTTGTGGAGAGGGTTGATTATGAGCGGCTTGCGTCGATGGTCGTCCATGCTAATGTCCATGTAACTACTGCTCCAGCCCACATTGTATGTGATGCCAGCATGAATGTTGACCATCGTGTCTTATTTGTAGGCTCTCGTGGCCACGACTACGTTGCGTCGACGTGCACCGGTGGTGGCTAATCATGAAGTCACACTGGAGGCCGTTAAAAAGGTCGTGGAGAAGTCTCAGGCTGAGCTGGATAGAGTGGGGCTTCTGTGCAGGCTGAGACTAAACCACATTCAGCAGCTCGAGCATGAGTTACACGAGTCTCGCAAGAGAGAAGCCTATCAATCCGCCTCGAGGGAGCGTGCGGAAAAAGCTCTGCTGGAGGAGAGGACCAGCGTCGAGGCCATAACAGAGAGGACGGTTCAAGAATTCAAGGATTCATTTCCCGATTTCGACAAGATGTATACGCAAGGCTACGAACAATGTCGATCGAAAGTGAAGGACAGATTCCCTGGTCTCTGTACTTAGATCGAGCAGATCCTGTTGATGTTCTCGGATATCGATGACGATGATCTGAGTCAGGGTATGGGGGAGGCCGCTCTTACTGGCGAAGTCGTCATCCTGGCGGGTGATGACATGGGCGCTGGTGCTCCGGAAGATCGGGATCATGCTGCTGCGTTTGAGGAAGATCAAGGGCATAACAACTCGTTGTAGATTGTTGATGCTTTGCTTACCCCATTAGATTTATTTTTCAAATGTATAGGGGTGGTTGAGGTATAAACGTGGACAACTTTGTAATATAAGCGCTAGAAAAAATTGGCTTGTATCTCATTGTTTGTCGTCGCTCATACTGTGTGGTCGTAATGCCTGATGGCCCCTTCCAACAGGTTAGATCCTTGCCAAAGATGGCCGGGGTTAAGCCTGTATGAACCATGTTAGAAATAGACCACTTCGTTCAGTGGCGAGGGAGTGATTTTCTTTGACTTACGGCAGCCGACATGTTAGGGTCGTTCAGTGGCGAATGAGTGGCCCCTTTTACGGCTGACGACACGAGTGGGTCGTTTAGTGGCGAAGGGGTGGCCCTTCGACTTACGACTGACGACACGTCAGGGTCGTTTAGTGGCGAAGGGGTGGCACTTCGACTTACGACTGACGACACGTCAGGGTCGTTCAGTGGCGAAGGGGTGTCCCATTCGACTTACAGCTGATGACACGTTAGAAGAGTCGTTCAATGGCGAAGGGATGACCCTTCGACTTACAGTTGACGACACGTTAGAGAGTCGTTCAGTGGCAAAGGAGTGACCATTCGACTTAAGACAGATGACGCGATAGGGTCGTTCAGTGGCAAAGGGCGGCCCCTTGACTTACGGCTGACGATGCGATATGATCGTTCAATGGCGAAGGAGTGGCCCTTTGACTTACGGCTGACGACGCGTCAGGGTGAGTCATTCAGCGGCGAAGGAGTGTGCCCTTCGACTTACAGCTGACGACGCGTCAGATGAGTCGTTCAGTGGCGAAGGGGTGGCCCCTTCGACTTACGGCTGACGACACGTCAGATGAGTCATTCTGTGTAGAAGAGTCGTTCTGTGGCGAAGGGGTGGCCCCTTCGACTTACGGCTGGCGACGCGTTAGAAGAGTCGTTCAGTGGCGAATGTGTGGCCCCTTCGACTTACGGCGGACGACACAAGCGGGTCGTTCAGTGGCGAAGGGGTGGCTCTTTTTACTTACGGCTGACGACACACGTGGGTCCACACGGGTTTCATCAATATGAATTCAGTTCATCTAGACTTCCCCAAGGATCAAATCCTTTTAATGTGGAGTTTGATGGGATAGCTTTTATAGAATTCATAAATGCTTTGTTTTGAAAAGGAAGCAAAATTTTACTTGATGAAAAACATGCTTTATTAAAGAAAGTAAAAAGCATACATGTATTTCCGAACTTCATCGGGGGTTGCTTTCGTCCCACGCTTTTTATTCGACTATGAGCTCAGAAGCTCGCTGGTTGACCACCTTGGTGACAGGCGACCCCGTCATCTTGCCTATCCGTTTCGAGTGCCCCTCCTTACTGGATTGATCGCTGGTCGGGTTTTTGGGATGCTCGTGCTTGACAAGTGTATCGATCTCCTTCTTGAGCGTCCAGCAGTCGTTGGTATCATGCCCATAGTCGTGGTACTTGCTGAACTTGAGGTCGTCTCTTTTCTCATATTTGCCTTTCTTGGCAGATTCTTGGACAGTTCTTCTCGTGGGGCATAAGCGAGGACCTCCATCTTGGATGCGCTTGGCCTAGCATAAGTTGGAAGCTCCTTGTTCCGAGGGCTCCTCTCTCTCGGTCTCTTGTCTTGAGTTTCCTGGCAAGAGGTTCCTTGAGTTGGTTTTTTCCGCCTGGTGTCTCCACAGCGGGTGGGGATGCCTTTTCTAGTAGTTTCAGTCGGTTCATTTGCTTCTTCGGAGATGATGAACCGATCTGTTATATTAAACATTTCCGCGAGGCTGTTAGGTGGGAACTGGTGGAGCGCCCTTCGCAAGTGTTTGTCCCGCACCGCTTGAGTGAGAGCCGCGATGACAGTTACATCCGGCGTCTCCTCTACTTCGAGGCCTTCGTCGTTGAATCGTTGGACGAAGGCTCGAATTGATTCCTTATCCTTCTGCTTGAACGTAAAGAGGTGTGATGATTTCCTCGTGGGACGTCGACCTACGATGAATTGCTTGCAGAACAAATCAACCAATTCGTCGAATGACCTGAAACAGACGTTGGGTAATCCGTCGTACCAGCCTTCCGCCCTTTTGAATAGGGTAGGGTGGAAAGCTCGGCAGTGATACGGCTCATTGGCCCCATGAAGCAGCACCATGTTTAGATACTTGCGGATGTGCGACCACGGGTCACGTCCATTGTAGGGTTTAGCTTAGGAATCAGATGATAGCACATGATATAGCCTTTCTGATATGATGTTAGAATAGAAAACAAGATTTAGAGGGTGCTCGCAATTAATATTGGTAAAATCATAAATTAGTGACTAAAATCATATTTGACCCAAAAGCTTAAGCTAATGGGTAAAAGAATGTTAATATATATGCTAAGGTGTTTTATGGAAACAGATTTAAGCGGGTTTAAAAAATTTACCAATATCTATTATACAAAAGAGGACCTTGTCCTACTATGACGAACTCAATAAGACAAAGGATTGGCTTAGGCTTTGCCACCTCATCATGGTGGGGGTCACTTGGGGGTGGATGTGATTTTGGGCTTGCTTTGGGGTGTGGCTTTGAGAACTTGGGTTAAATGCCCTCCAATTCCCCTTATTTGTAATCTTGCCATTGATTCTTTATCAACCCCAACTGCCCCTCCCCTTCCAAATATTTACGGATTTGCCATTGAGATTGTTGCACTGTGCCCTCCCAAGGTTTTTTGCGGTTTAGCCACTGATTTTCCCCTTACCCCCGACGATGCACACCCACGCTTCTCGCTCATTTTCGGTTTCGTGCGTGAACCACATCCTTTCCGTGTGGGTTTTTTTTGATGTTGTGCACTGTGTGCACGAGTTATTTCTAGTCTATTATACAAATGGGGGATGTTTACAAACCTTTGTCACACTAGGATAAAAGTTTGTCCTATGTGGCAGGTGGAGGAGTGTGCTACCTCACCCCCTACATGGGGGTGAGGGGGTTGGTGCAATTTGGGGGTTGTGTGGAGACCCAAAACAAAAGGCCTTAATTTCATTCTTGCCATCCATTTTTCATGGAACCAAAGAAGCCCCGCCATCTCTACACTATTTTCATTCTTTTCAAATTTTCTTATTTTTACCCCATGCTTTTCACATTTTTATCCCACTTTTGCATTTTGTGTCCGGGTGATGACTGTCTCTGTTCGCATTTTGCACCCAGGTGACGACTGTCTTCGTGCCATCCGGGCACAGACATTTACTAGTTTATTATTCAAGTGGGGGATGTTTACAAACCTTTGTTACACTAGGACACAAGTTTTTCTTTTGTGGTGGGTGGAGAAGTGTGCCACCTCATCCTCACATGATGGGTGAGGGAGTGTGTGCAATTTGGGGTGTGGGTGTGGGTGTGGACACCCAAAACAAAAGCCCTCCAGTTTTCCTTAATTTCATTCTTGCCATCCATTTTTCATACAACCAAAAAAGCCACTCACTCTCTACTCTATTTACAACTACGCCATTGCCCTTTATGCATTTTGCCTTCCGGGGGGTTTTGCTCTCAGCTCGTTCCCTTTTGCATTTTCACATTTTGCCCACTGCTTTTCACATTTTACCTCCTTTTTTATATTGCGTCTGGATGATGACTATCTTCGTTTGCACCTTTTGGTTCCGCGGAAAGCGGTAAAGTGCGAGTGCGGGCTCGATCTCGTAGCTCCCAAGAGGGAGCGGGGAGAGGCATCGCTGGAGTAATTGCTCCTTGGCGCCATCCCTTTTTCATGGAACCAAAGAAGTCACTTCCTCCCTACACTATTTACAACTCTGTCATTGTCCTTTTTTGCACTTTGCTCTCTCCTCCTGGGGGTTTAGCTCTTAGGGCCCAGCTTTTCGCCTTTTCTCATTTTACCACCTGCTTTTCAATTTTTTACACATTTTGCACTTTGCCACCGGGTGACGACTGCCTCTGTCTGCACTTTGCGCCCGGATGACTACTTTCTCTGTGTCCTCGGGAACATGCATATACTAGTAGTATTATAAATAATATCAAGGTTAGAGAACTCAATTTCGATTTTGGTCCCTTTGAAATTTTAGTTTTGATAGTTTTGTTCATTTAACTTTAAGTTCTAGATTTATCTATATTTTTATGTATACGTCATGGATTTATATGAATTTATATGAATTTATTTTGGATTTGTATGAATTTATATGAAGTTACTTCGGATGTACTTGGGATGTATACGAACTAAATTTATTTTGGATTTATAGCTATAATTTATGTATATACTAGTCATAACTCGTGCCAGGGGCACGGTTCATTTAAGATTTCTCCCGCGAAATCTTTGTTTCTCGAAAATTATTTCCACATCCAAAACTTAATATAACAATAAATTAGAGTAAAAGTATTTAGTGGCACGTGCAACTTCGGCGCGGGCGTCTTCAACGCGGAACAAATTCAGCGCAGGCGCCTTCGGCGCGGAACAACAAATTCGGCGTCTAACAACAAATTTGGCGCTCGTGCCTTAAGCGCGGAACAACAAATTAGCGTAAAAAAATTTGCGGACGCCTTCGGCGCGGTGGATCATGATTCACCACAATTTTCCAAAAGCACTTTTAATTTCAAAGTTTAGGTTGCTAAGACACTTTTATTTCCACATCCAAAATTTAATAGAACAATAAATTAGCATAAAAATATTTAGCGGCACGGACAACTTCAGCGCAGGCGTCTTCGACGCGGAACAAATTTGGCGCAGGCGCCTTCGGCGCGGAACAACAAATTCGGCGTCTAACAACACATTTGGCGCCCGCGCCTTCGGCGCGGAACAATAAATTAGCGTAAAAAAATTAACGGGCGCCTTTCGGCGCAGGCGCCTTCGGTGCGGAACAACAAATTCGGCGTCTAACAACAAATTTGGTGCTCGCGCTTTCGGCGCGGAACAACAAATTAGCGTAAAAAAAATTAGCGGGCGCTTTCGGCTCGATGGATCATGATTCACCACAATCTTTCCCAAGGCACTTCTAATTTCAAAGTTTAGGTTCCCAATGCACTTTCCTCCAAAATTTAATTTCCACAATCTTTCCCAAGACACTTTTAATTTCAAAGTTTTGGTTTCCAAGACACTTTTTCCACCAAAATTTAAGTTTTCCCACTAAAATTTTCACAAAATCCAATCCCAACCATTGATTTATCAAGATCAAATCTCAGACACTCTCTATCTTGTCCTAGTCAGCCTTAGAATTCAAA
The DNA here is from genome assembly GCA_030789695.1 of Scilla litardierei. NCBI lineage: Eukaryota > Viridiplantae > Streptophyta > Magnoliopsida > Asparagales > Asparagaceae > Scilla > Scilla litardierei. The sequence continues at coordinate 66,519,879 of CM061141.1, forward strand.
AAACGTTGTCAAATGTATAATAGATTTGTCTGAATATGCATTTATAACAATTGAGTTACATTTTAGTTTTCTAAACCCAACCCTAAACACATACTTATATTAAAGTTTCAATTATGTAAAACCAAACCCTTTTGTATTAAGTTTTTGTTTTAAATGTGTTCTGTTATTTAAACCTGAACACATACTTTATTTAAATCCAAACCCAAACCTAAATACCATAAAACAAACCCAAACACTTATCCAATTCATATTTTCTCTCACCCAATCTGCCAATGGCGGCTCCTACTCCATCAATAAAATCTTGCTGCTATAGTAGTCGACAACGATAATGGTTATGATGGCTGTCACCAGGTAAGCTTTCTTCCTCCATTTGCTTTCTTATTTGGTTTCTTTAGAAATCAGAAGTGCTCGGTTGGTCTTTTTGAAGAATTTTTAAGGGATATTATTTGGATCATCGTCAATTTGATGTTTTAGGGCTAATTTTGAGTTTTCACAGCTTTTATGAGGTCGTTGTTTGAAACTGAGTTTGGCATAGGTTCGTGCTGTTCTCCAATAAAATCGGAATGAAACTGCCGAAACCAAGTTGTTTCGGTCGAAACAACATACCTTAAATAATAGATTCTAAGGAGATGAAAATCAACTAACTCTCCTTAACATTTCCCCTGTCTTTGATTTTTACACGATATCAGAGCCATAACCTTAGATTAGATTAACCCACGACTAGATTAGTTTAATCCTTTCCCAAATCCTATCCTCATCTTGATAGTTTTCTTACGCCACTAATCCTAACCCTAGCTCAATTCGACCCCATTACCGACCTCTCATGGTCCAATGGATCTCGTCGCTGCCCCCGCCACCATTGATTCGATAACGAAATTAAAAAAATCATCCAATTGTTAATCTGTCACATACAACTTTGGCGAGATTTAGACCCGAGTGATCCAATGCTGATGACTACTTGGCGACGCCTTTTTTATGACGATTAGGCGGTTCCGAAGCAGCTCCAAGGAGATTTTGCTCTCCATAGTCGATGAGTAGATCCAGACCTTTTTTGGTGACGACGAGGTCATTGCTGTCCTTCGTTAACTTCAATAGTTGCTGAGAATTCTCTGTATAGATCTGACATCTTTGAGCTTCTCCTGCTGTAGACAAGTGTCTTTCACTCAGATCCGATATCGATGGCCTTTCCTAGAAGATGATGAGCTTGCTTGATTACCTCTATAATGATGACAGGCTCACTTGAGTGCCTCTCTTCTGCTGGCAAGGTTGATTCGATAATGACGACCTCATATGACTACGACCACCACTTCTGATAACTCGATGGCTGCAACATCCTTTGCTGCATCTGCCCCTTAATCTATTCTTTCTCTGCATTTTCTTTAGCTCTGATTCGGTTTCCCTTTATTTTCCTTTATTTTCCAAACAGTAAACCAAGTTAGTAAAAAAATTGCGGGGGTATACTAAATAAATTACAGTGTTCGGTAACAATATGGTAAAAAAAAACCCTCGTTTCCATCTATTCTTCTTTATATGTTTGAGAGTAATCTTTGGTTGTTTGGCAATTGGCATCCGAAAGTTTTGCGTTTGGTAATTTTTATATTTGGTTACTTGTTTGTCAGGTAAAAGTTTGACGTTTGGTGATATTTGGCATTTAGGAGTTTGGCATGTGGTGATGTTAAATGTTAAGGAGTTTTGAGTCTAAAGTTCAGCATTTAGCTATCTTTGGTGTTTGGGAGTTTGGTGTTTAAGTTTGATGTTCGGTGATCTTTAATGTTTGGGAGTTTGATGTTTAATGATTAGGAGTTGGTTAGTTATTTTTTGTTGGAAGAAGTAGGGAGGTGCTAAGGTACTTAGATGCGGATTTGAAATTAGTGGTGAAGTCCAGAAATATTCAGATGTCTGTTGATAAGTAGATCCAGCATCAAATGTTTCAAAAGTTTCGAAAAGCTTAGTTGTATTCATCTCTACCATTATAATTTCAACTAGTTCAGGTAACCCAAGTGTATGCACTTTCACATTAAGTACTTAGACTTATGTGATAGATTTATGTGCTTCTGATAATATAACTGGAAATCAGGTATATTTTTCTCTTTTTATCCATCTACTTGTAGACAGATGGTAATACTATCAGATAGCTCCACCTCCACGTCCATTGTTACGAGTATTGGTTCTGTTAATGTCAATTTTTTTCTTCCAACATTCATTTTATATCTGCCCAAATTTTCATTTAATATGCTCTTTGTTAGTCCATTGATGTGTTTAAACTGCTTTATAGCCTTCTTTCTTAATCATTGTGTGTTCTAGAAGATTGTAACGAAGGAACACTTGGCACATAGTATGCGGTTGAATGTCTTTATCACTTGGATGTACAGATTGGATCAATGGCTTGCTCTGGTGTTTCTTATCCTTTCACCACATACAGCACTTATCCTTGCATCACATACTGCAGATTAGGTCATTCAACTCTTAAAAATTTAATATTTTCGCATTCTGAGTTTCATAATTTGTCTTGTCTATAGTGAATCTTATCGATCGAAAAAATATCAGCGAGTGTCTTACCAATCACGAGTCAAAAATTATGCTCAGAAATCCTTTAGTTAGTCCATTCAGATGTATGTGGACTTTGTTGTGCCGTGTCTAGGTCTGAATTTAGGTGGTTTATCATATTATTATAGATGATTGTTCATGTTCGATCTGGGTCTACTTAATGAAAAACAGATTTAAAGTGTTTGCTATTTTAAAGAATTTTTAGCCTAAAATAAAAAATCATTTGGTATTTCTCTTAAAATTTTGCGAACTTAAAATGTAAATGAATATTTTAGTACTTAGTTTGCATCTTTCATGTCAGAATGTGAAATTATTCATCAATCTTCATGTGTACATGTCCAACAAAAGCGCAAACATTTTTTTACATATGAATGTTTGGATGCTTTTCTAGGTTGATGCTATTTTAGTTGCTTTTCATCTTAGTAATCATGTGCCGCCCTCCAACATACTTAATGGTAAAATTCCTCATCAATTGTTTTCCTAAGCAGAGTTGTTTCTTTTGTTACCTCAGATTTCTGGGTGTGTTTGTTTTGTACATAATTTTTTCTATGGTGATTTCAAACTTGATTCATATTCCTTACAATATGTTTTAGGTACTCTTCTACACAGAAATGTTATAAACATTATTGTTTTAAGACGGAACAATCTTTTGTGTTTGTTGATGTTAATTTTTGAATCAGTATTTCTTCAAATCTAAAGATAATGATCAATTATTGAGTACTGATGTTGATGATGAATATTTACTTTATTTGTTACCATCAAGAAAATATGAGATTACACATGTGTTCCAATGATAGAAAACAATCAGAACTTTGTTGGATCTGGATCCTAGCCTAGAGGGGGGGGGGGGGTGAATAGGCTAATAAAAAATTCTCGTGCAACCCACGAGAAATCACACACAGTTAAAAGCACAACCAGAGCAGACACAGAGTACACAGCAGATTTACCCTGGTTCGGTCGTCCCAACGACCTACTCCAGCCCCCAAAGCTAATACTAGATTGAATAGTGCAATATGTACAAAGTCACAAGTTAGAGCACGCTCAGAGCACCCTCTACGTCCCTACACTCGCCAGACTCTCAGTACCCCACACACAGTGTTTCCTCTCACTATCAATCCTAGCAAAGCTTTCTACCAGCTAGTCCCAAACTAGCTGGGTCCCACTTGTCTAGTCCCAACTAGACAAGTCCCAAAATAGTCCACAAAAATAGATAAAGTTTTCCCTACAGTGAACGTTACACTAAGACACAAATAATAGAGTTTAAGAGTTTAGAAATGCTCAGTATGTGTCCGTGTAGGCGTCTCTGTCAATCAGCACGTCGTCAGCTCCAATCTGACGCAAACGGTGTCTCAATCTGACTCCTGGATTGCAAGATACACACTGGTCTGTGTATAAAGAAATTCAGTTCAATCCTTTATAATCTGTCGGTCTGTGCGCGTAGCAGCTCCTTAAAAATAGCAGTCGGTGCGTGTAGCAATTCAGTTCAATCTGAATATTTCAGCGGGCTGTGCGCAGAGCAATTCCCAATAATTTTTCCCGCCACGTCAACACCGTAAAACTCCGCTTGGGCTAAAGCAACTCCGATCACAATTGATCCCGCCTTCGTTTTGATTGCACGGTCGGATCAAACGCCACGTCAGCACGATGTTTGAGCTCGCAGCAGACTTCTCCTCCGATGCTAGGGCATGCACCGGCGGTCTCTTTTGTTGGCGGCGACGGCGATGGTGTGCGGCAGCAGCGGCGGCGGGCTTCTTGTTATAACAGCACGAGCACAGCGTCGTCGGGATCACCTTCGCGACGGCAGCGGCTTCAAGATGGCGAGGGTTCGCAGCGGCGGCGGAGCTTCGTCTTCTCCGACGACAGCGGCCTCTGGTGGCTTCAGCAACCTCGTCGACTTCTTCCGAGCTTCTTCGAGCGGAGACTTCGGTGGCGAGTTCTCTAATGAATTGGCGGCCTCTTCACTCGACGACGGCCACGAACGGCGGCGGCGAACTCCGATGAAGACAGCAGCAGCTCCTTCGTCCTCGTCTTCTTCTTCTTCGTCTCAATGAGCACTGCGCCGTCGGCAACTTGTGGGATGGAGACGGCTTCGAGCTGGCCACGGTGGGCTCTGTTTCGAAACAGGGCAGCGACGAGCTCGTCGTCTTCTCTCCGTCTTCGGCGATGCTCGATGAAGACGCCATCAGCAACTTCGATGGCGGTCTTCTTCAACAGTGAACGTTGACGGCGAACAGCAGCTCTCCGACGGATACGATCTCGACGGCTGCTCCTTGGTCTGGGCGGTGAACTCCTTCGATGGCGATAGATCCTTTCACTGGCAGCAGCGGTTGATAGGGTTCGTCGACGGCGAGCTTCTCCGTTCTCTCGACTTCGAGATGATCTCCGCAGCTTCTTCTTGAGGCGGTGTCTGTTTCACGATGATGGATAGGTGATGCGGCAAGGAGATGGGCTTTGATGGGCAATGGATAAGGAGGCAAGGGTTTCTACGATTGCTTGGTTTTTAATTTGTGGCCATGCCTAAAAAAAATGTTGTAGCCCTGAAAAATTGTATAAACGATTTATTGCCGCATGCCAACTTTGATAAAATAATTGCCGCACTCTCTTTTTTTTGTGTTTGCCTCCCTCAAAAAATACTTGATAGCCGCGCACGCTCATTAGGGTTGAGAGGAGGGCTTATATAGAGTATAGAAGATGAATTGTCAAAGATAGGATCCCTAGTATTTAGAAAAGATTTGGGGCTATCTTTGAATGGGAAATCAAGTAGGATTTGAATAGGATTGGAAATACGAATTTTGGATTTGATCTCCATGGCAATTGAGATTGAAAATACAAAGTGTGAATTCGAATTTTACTAGGAGTTGGTATTGGCTAAGATATTTGTATAGCCATAGGATATATTCCAATAACCAAATAGGATTTGGCTCCATCTCTTCATGTTGGACCAAGTCCAACTGTGATCCCTATTGGCCAAGTCAAACTTCTTTGTGCACACACACTCCCTCTCTCCCAATATGCTATACGAATAGCAATTCCGCCAAATGTCGAAAGTATATTGTTTCGCCTAGCCTGAAACACACTGAGCACACACATTAGATATACCGACACGTTTGTCATCATCAAACCAAGATCCTAGATCGTTGCTTCCAACAATCTCCCCCTTTTGGTGATGACAACCTATAAAAGATTTGATCAATAAGTATGGGTGTGTGAAGTGTGTTGAAGGGTGTGATGCAATATGAATCATGAGATGAATATTAGATGAATATTCAAGCACAACAACATGGCATGCACAACCTAATAACAAATACAATAGCATGCTCCCCCTTCTTTCAAGCTCCCCCTTCAACATTATTTTTCATGCTCCCCCTTCAACAAATAATATCGACAAATCTTCGACAAATCTTTTCTTTCTCCCCCTTTGTAATCACCAAAAGTGGATTAATGAAGTCACAAAAATACCATGCAAAAATAAATCATTATTAGAAGTCGCGTGCAATTTGCATGAGTATTCCAAATAATAGTCAAGATCAAGTTCATAGAATTTCATACCAAGACTTCTCCACCTTTGTGTAAGTGAAAAGATATAGGCAATAAAGTGCAAGAGGAGATTCAATATCAGAAAATCAACCAAAAACAATCCACATTTTCCATTTTTCATGAATATCACTAGGATTGACTTTTCCCACCTCATCAAAGATGAGTTCAAGTTACCAAACCCCGAAACATGGCCTAAAAGGACTTTTAAATGCGGGGTGGCATTGCTTGACGAGTTATATACACCAACGCTAATGATTACCCATGTAGCACAAGTTGGATACTCGTGGGTTGTGTTTTAGCCATGAAGTGTATCCATTTTTCATACAGAGCAAATATCGTTTTTTTTTCAATTCTTTTGTGCTCAATTTTAATTCATGGCTAAACACATCATATCCCTTAGAAATTTCAGAAATTAATCATTCCTACATTCACTTTCCATTATTCGTCAAAAGAATCTCCAAAAGCACTAAAAAGTCAAATATCGTGAGAGTGCAAATGTAGGTGTAGAAGTCAAGTTTGAAACTTATGAGACATGTCATGGCTACAAAAAGAATAACATCATGTTCATGTAGCTACAACAATAATGAATTGACTTCTACAAGGGATAAAATTGATCATTCATACAATATCACTCAAGAGATACATAAGAGGATTCAATAAGCACAATTTTCTTGATTTTTGATTTTTTTTTCAATTTTTTTTGTGTTTTTTTTTTCAGAAATAAAAACATTAAAAATCATCCATGCAAGCACACAAACCAAAATAAATCAAGCACTCACAACAATCTATGAAGGTATACAATGAAATGCAAAGAGGGATAGAAATTATACCTTCTCGTCGCTTTTTGACGAAGGAGCTAAAAGAATGAAACATTGAGTTTATTGCTCCTCGCCAAAACTCCAACACACCTACATGAAAGGTGTTAAGTGTGACCTTGGAATCCAACAAGGTCCACTAGTGTTAGCCAATATTGTTTTAGAAACCCACACTTGTTTAAACTTGATATTAGTGTTCCTAAATTTGCAATAATATGAAGTATGGCCTACACTATCACAAGTAAAGCACTTTGCATGTAAGTTCTTCGCAATATACGGTGCATTGTGGAATTTCTTGAATTTTTGCTTTTCAACGTTTTTCAGACCAAAACCAAGTCCTCTTCTATTATTGCCATATAATTGATTCTCTAAAATAGTGTCCAACGATTGTTTTCCCGTAGAGAATTTCTTAATGTCAAGTTCAAGATTAGAGACTTTGGTTTTCAACAATTTATTTTCTTCCACAAGCAATGTGCATTTACTTATAAAAGCTCTCTTGTTTTCCTCTTCCTTCTTTTCAAATTCAACCATTTTTCTTTTAAAATCATTATCCAACATGCAGAATTTATCATTAAGCTCTCTAATAACATAGTCTTTTTCAGTTTCGAGCTTAATCAAATCAAGTTTAAGCATGCTAATATTATTCAACAAGGAAGGGCAAGAGAGACAAGGTGCTTCATCATTAAAACTGGATTTTTCCTTTTTCAGAATATCAATAGTAGAGTCACGTGCAACAATATCAATTTTGAGTTTTTCAATCTCTTTAGACATTTCATATTCAGATTGTTGCATTTCAAAGTTCTCATTTTGATAATCATCTATAGTGGATTCAAGCTCTACTATTTTATCTTGCATTTCTTTACAAAGAGTAAGGAGTTCAGTTTTACTACCAGAAGTTACCTCATTGTGTATTCCCATCAATGCCATGCATGAATGGGCTTCGTGTTCTTCCTCCTCGCTCTCAGCTTCGCTATCCATGTCCCAAGTAAGCACCTTGGATTTTCCCTTTTCTTTAGCTACCTGAGCTGTCTCATGTGGGCAATCCCTCATTCGATGTCCTCTTTTCTTGCATTTAAAACAAGTCATTCTATTAGTAGTATTCTGATCATAATTTTGCTTAGAAGACTGAAAAAAGTTAGAGCGATTAAACCTGGGTGCCATTTCTGCTCTTCCTTGCTTGGTCTGGACAAACTTTCTGAAATTTCTGACCATTAGCGCTATGTCATCATCATCATCTTCGCTTTCGTCAGCTTTCAGAGCAAGTGGCTTGGTAGCTTTCTCCTTTTCCTCAGGTTTCTCCCTTTCATCAATATTTTGCAATTCAAGCTCGTGGGACATTAAATTACCTATCAAGTCCTCCACCTTCATCTGCGATAGATCCTTTGCTTCTTGGATGGCAGTGACTTTAGGCCTGAAAGAGCTTGGCAGTGCTCTTAATATCTTTCTCACCTGCTTAAGGCTAGAATATGGCTTACCGAGCGAACTAGACTTGTAGACAATGTTGGTGAACCTCGCAAACATTTCTGATATCGTCTCTGATGGTAGCATGCGAAATCCCTCGTATTCCGTGCTCAGAAGTGCAAGTCTAGATTCCTTCACCTGTGAAGTTCTCTCGTGCGTCACCTCCAAAGTATGCCATATTTCCTGCGCAGTTAGACAATGTGAGATACGATTGAATTCAGATTTATCTAATGCACAAATAAGAGCATTCATAGCTTTAGCATTTAAAGAATAAAGCTTCCAATCATTATCATCCCACTTATCATCAGATTTAGGCAACTCAGTATTTTCAATTTTGATAACAGGTGATTTATATCCTTTTTCAACAATTTGCCAAGCTTTATAATCAATAGAAATAAGATAGATTTTCATACGATTTTTCCAGTAAGCATAATCTCCTCCATTAAATCTAGGTGGTCGGGAAATAGACTGACCCTCAGCAAAGGCGCTATCAATGTGGTCCATGGTCAAACTAGGCTAGATCTACTAAACTGGCTCTGATACCACTTGTTGGATCTGGATCCTAGCCTAGAGGGGGGGGGTGAATAGGCTAATAAAAAATTCTCGTGCAACCCACGAGAAATCACACACAGTTAAAAGCACAACCAGAGCAGACACAGAGTACACAGCAGATTTACCCTGGTTCGGTCGTCCCAACGACCTACTCCAGCCCCCAAAGCTAATACTAGATTGAATAGTGCAATAGGTACAAAGTCACAAGTTAGAGCACGCTCAGAGCACCATCTACGTCCCTACACTCGCCAGACTCTCAGTACCCCACACACAGTGTTTTCTCTCACTATCAATCCTAGCAAAGCTTTCTACCAGCTAGTCCCAAACTAGCTGGGTCCCACTTGTCTAGTCCCAACTAGACAAGTCCCAAAATAGTCCACAAAAATAGATAAAGTTTTCCCTACAGTGAACGTTACACTAAGACACAAATAATAGAGTTTAAGAGTTTAGAAATGCTCAGTATGTGTCCGTGTAGGCGTCTCTGTCAATCAGCACGTCGTCAGCTCCAATCTGACGCAAACGGTGTCTCAATCTGACTCCTGGATTGCAAGATACACACTGGTCTGTGTATAAAGAAATTCAGTTCAATCCTTTATAATCTGTCGGTCTGTGCGTGTAGCAGCTCCTTAAAAATAGCAGTCGGTGCGTGTAGCAATTCAGTTCAATCTGAATATTTCAGCGGGCTGTGCGCAGAGCAATTCCCAATAATTTTTCCCGCCACGTCAACACCGTAAAACTCCGCTTGGGCTAAAGCAACTCCGATCGCAATTGATCCCGCCTTCGTTTTGATTGCACGGTTGGATCAAACGCCACGTCAGCACGATGTTTGAGCTCGCAGCAGACTTCTCCTCCGATGCTAGGGCATGCACCGGCGGTCTCTTTTGTTGGTGGCGACGGCGATGGTGTGCGGCAGCGGCGGCGGCGGGCTTCTTGTTATAACAGCACGAGCACAACGTCGTCGGGATCTCCTTCGCGACGGCAGCGGCTTCAAGATGGCGAGGGTTCGCAGCGGCGGCGGAGCTTCGTCTTCTCCGACGACAGCGGCCTCTGGTGGCTTCAGCAACCTCGTCGACTTCTTCCGAGCTTCTTCGAGCGGAGACTTCGGTGGCGAGTTCTCTGATGAATCGGCGGCCTCTTCACTCGACGACGGCCACGAACGGCGGCGGTGAACTCCGATGAAGACAGCAGCAGCTCCTTCGTCCTCGTCGTCTTCTTCTTCGTCTCAATGAGCACTGCGCCGTCGGCAACTTGTGGGATGGAGACGGCTTCGAGCTGGCCACGGTGGGCTCTGTTTCGAAACAGGGCAGCGGCGAGCTCGTCGTCTTCTCTCCGTCTTCGGCGATGCTCGATGAAGACGCCAGCAGCAACTTCGGTGGCGGTCTTCTTCAACAGTGAACGTTGACGGCGAACAACAGCTCTCCGACGGATACGATCTCGACGGCTGCTCCTTGGTCTGGGCGGTGAACTCCTTCGATGGCGATAGATCCTTTCACTGGCAGTAGCGGTTGATAGGGTTCGTCGACGGCGAGCTTCTCCGTTCTCTCGACTTCGAGATGATCTCCGCAGCTTCTTCTTGAGGCGGTGTCTGCTTCACGATGATGGATAGGTGATGCGGCAAGGAGATGGGCTTTGATGGGCAATGGATAAGGAGGCAAGGGTTTCTACGATTGCTTGGTTTTTAATTTGTGGCCATGCCTAAAAAAATGTTGTAGCCCTGAAAAATTGTATAAACGATTTATTGCCGCATGCCAACTTTGATAAAATAATTGCTGCACTCTCTTTTTTTTGTGTTTGCCTCCCTCAAAAAATACTTGATAGCCGCGCACGCTCATTAGGGTTGAGAGGAGGGCTTATATAGAGTATAGAAGATGAATTGTCAAAGATAGGATCCCTAGTATTTAGAAAAGATTTGGGGCTATCTTTGAATGGGAAATCAAGTAGGATTTGAATAGGATTGAAAATACGAATTTTGGATTTGATCTCCATGGCAATTGAGATTGAAAATACAAAGTGTGAATTCGAATTTTACTAGGAGTTGGTATTGGCTAAGATATTTGTATAGCCATAGGATATATTTCAATAACCAAATAGGATTTGGCTCCATCTCTTCATGTTGGACCAAGTCCAACTGTGATCCCTATTGGCCAAGTCAAACTTCTTTGTGCACACACACTCCCTCTCTCCCAATATGCTATACGAATAGCAATTCCGCCAAATGTCGAAAGTATATTGTTTCGCCTAGCCTGAAACACACTGAGCACACACATTAGATATACCGACACGTTTGTCATCATCAAACCAAGATCCTAGATCGTTGCTTCCAACAAACTTAGCATTCAAATCCCAATGCTTCTGCATCCTTATCTTAAGATCATTTGCCATCTTCCTTCTTAGGTCATTTTGGAATCTTCACATGCGAGTGTGAGTTGGTTTCTGATTTAGATGTTCCGATTACTCGTGGTAAAACTACTCGTTTTTGTACATCTTTTTCTCTTTTTCAAATATAAATATGTAACCTATACATGTCTTTCTCAGTCATACATCAGCTTTTCTCGCTTCTATTGATTCTCATCAAACTCATATGTCTATTTCAGAAGCTTTATCATATCTAGGTTGGCGTCCCGTAATGTTAGAAGAAATAAATGTGCGTGCACTTAATGAGATTTGGGATCTTGTACTGGCTCTACCAAGGAAGAAGATGGAAGTTGCGAATGAGTTTATTCTATGAATTTGAATCTTGATGGCTTCCTCACTTGATCGAAAGCCAGACTCATTGCTAAAGGTTATTTATAGATATACATCGTAAACTAGTCTGCTAGGATACATTCTCTTCACTTGCGAAAATGACCTTATACATTTATTGATCTTTTTGGCTGCTAATCATCATTGGCCCTTATATTAGTTGAATGTAAAGAATGCGTCTCCATCACACTCATTAAAGAAGGCAGATTATTTTGGCGACATCGTTATTACAAGGAATGATTCTTTTGAGATTCAAAAGTTGAAGCAGTTTATTCAGATTGAAGCGGTTTATTCAGGAGTTTTAGACGAAGGATCTTGGTCCTATCAGATATTTTTTGGGATAAGGATTTGGGATAAAGATAGCATGCTCGAAGAAAGGCATCTCTTTATCCCAACAAAAGTATGTATTGAACATATTAGAGACATGGATGTTGGGATGTAGGCCTATCGTCTTACTTGTGGATCCAAATTCTAGAATTGCAACGAATTTGGAGGAGCAATTGCATAATTTAAGGGGATGCATAAGATTGATTTGAAAGCCGATTCACTTTACTGTGATAAGATTGGATATTGCCTTTTCAGGATGTTAAGTTAGTTCATGCATGATCCAAGAACTATACACTAGAATGCTATGGTACAAATCTTTAGATAATTGAAGAATGCAACCGGTAGAGTTACTTTATATTTTGATAGTGGCCATTGTAAAGTTGCGAGTTTCTTATATACAAATTAGGTAGGTTCGTTCTTTGATCAATGATTGATGATTGGTTAGTGTGTTTTGATGGATGATTTGGTGTCTTGGAAAAACAAAAATAACAGGTTGTTTCTCAGTCCAGTGTTGAATTAGAGTACATGGTCATAACCAACACTAGTTGTAAGTTATGGATTCAATAGTTGATTTTTGAGTTAGGATTCATGACATCTATACATGTGCATTTGTATTACGATGACAAGTCTGCTATATACACCGCTAACAACCTGGTCTTTATGTGAGAACCAAACATCTCGATTGTCATATAATGAGACATCAATGTGATACAAAGATGATAGAAATGAAGCATGTTAGATTGGCAAATCAGTTATCGAATATGCTTTTCAAGCCTTTTAAGGAAAGAATGGATTATATTTGTAACAAGCTAGATGTGAATGTCCTATATGTTCCAGCTTGAGAGGAGTGTTGAGATATAATATATGTTAGTGTATTTTATGTAAAAGGATTTGAAGGGGTTTATGTAAAACTACTGATATAATACTATAAATAATAGATCTATGGAAAGAAGAACTAACTATCTGTAACATTTTCTCAAAAAATCATGTCTTTGATTCCTACCGGCATGACGAAATTAAACTTGTAAAATTAGTTGAATGTTGAATATTCACTAGTTTTTCTCAAGCCTTTTTCAGTCTCACCATGTTGACTTGCAAAATTGTCAAACCGACCGATACAAGTTGATACAGAAAAGAAGTGAAACAGACAGAAGTGGAGCCAAAACTGGTAATACAAGCTTGTATCATCTGAAACAGAGTATGCTTTTTGACAGATATCATGTTCCTTGATATGCACTTCTTGCATATTTAATGCGGCCGATATAGGTAAAGTTTGTGTTAGGACAGTTATTCCTTTGAGCCTTGCCTTCCATTTTGAGGTTTAGGGTTAATCACTTGGGTTTTTTTTCTTTTCATTTGAATTGTTACCATGTTGATTTTCATGGTGTACATGAAGCACTTATAAAACTTTAGAAACCGTCTGGTATTATGTTATTTCTATTCCATAAGCCAGGTTAAATGGCAAGTGGGTTAGATGGGTGGACCCTTTGGGAGATTAAGTGAACTCCTCCATACCTTTCTGATATGTTTGGTTACCATAATAGATGTTAACATGTTCATTTGATGGCTGTGGTGCTAAGACACAGTTGGTACCTGATGCGGACGCACCCACCCCGCCGACTACTGAGGATGCGGGACCACCTATCGTGACTTACGTGAGGCGTAGGAGGCACGGGGTCATCACGTAGTGGGTTTAGTGGCTCTATGTGTATTCTAGTCTTTTCAGACTAGATTAGTAAATCCCCTCTTTTTTATTTATTAGGGCTAGCCGCCTTTGTTATTTTCCTGATGCTTGATTTATGAAGAAACTTGTTAAGCATCTTAGAGAAGGTTCTTAGGCTTTGATCCGACATTCAAAGCTAGGAGATAGGGTTTCGTCTCGGAAGAAACCCACTTTATTTGTAGTTCTTCGCATTTCTATCCTATAAAAAGTCCACCTTTTACATTTTCCACTTTTAAATTTACTGATTTTCTTATACGATCTACCAGATCGTATCAAATTGGTATCAGAGCGGTGAGTTCTCATGGCGACGGGCACAAGATCGAAGGCGGAGATCATGGATGAGAAGATTCAAGCACTACGGGAAGATCTCAATCGGAAGCTTGAAGAAAAGTTCGAGGGGTTGAAGAAGACGGTGGGGGATTCGATCAAGGATCACGCCCAATCGCAGGAAGACACCCAAATCGAACTTCGGGCCATGAGAAGGGAGGCAGCACAAACAAGCCGCGATATCCAAGGGTTGAAGGGGGCCACGTCATCGATCTCGACAATATTGGCAATGTTGCAAGCCCTAACGGCGGAGAAAGGAGGAGATCGGGGCAAGGGGATCCAAGAGGAGGAGATCCAAGGCGAGTCCGTCAACGAATCAGCCCTCCTAGATCAAGCGACGACAACGGCGGACTCCGTAGGGCAAAGCGATGGCTCGGGGGGCTTTTCCGGGCCTGGGCGGCAGGCGACAGGCCCTCACGGGCCTGTTTTTCAGTCGACAGGCCCGTTAGAGCCTGTCCGGGGGCGCCGGGCCCGCACAGGCCTGTCGAGGCCTGGGCAAAGCCTAGCGCCTCCTCTGGAGGCTACCGCGCCCCATTCGGGGGCGCGGGTGATGCGGCACCCCCTCCCGGGGGTGCGGGAGAGGCGACACCCCCAGCCGGGGTTGCGGCTAGGCGGCCCGCCCCTCTTGGGGGGTCGACGGGCTGGGCCGCCCCTCCTGGGGGCCCGGCGAACCCTCACACCCCTTTGGGGGTGTGGCGGGATCGTACCCACTCAGGGGAAACTTCGGGGACGGTTGGAGGTGGTTGGGCTTCGGGAGTAGCTATTGGGGCCCCTGCGGGCCAATTTTGGAGAACGGCGACTACCAATCTTGGGCCGAGGCCCGTATTTGCACCACCTGAGTTTTCAGGACACTACTACCAGTCCGAGGCGTGGGATAGGCCTGGTTGGCCTGAGGAGTTGTACGGGGTTGACGAGGGGGGCCCGACAGAGACCTGGGACGGCGGATTGGGCTGGGGAGGTGACCGTGGAGGAGATATGGGGCAGCAGGGTGACATCAACGCAGATCAGCGGTTGATGAAGCTGAAGATGCCGATATTTGATGGTACAGATCCAGATGGATGGATATATCGGGCGGATCGATACTTTCAGGTGATGAGATTGACAGAGCAGGAGGTCCTGAAGGCCATCGGGATTTATTTTGATGGGAAGGCACTAGCATGGTACCGATGGAAGATAGCACGAACCCCTTTCCGCACTTGGGAGGAGCTTTCAGCACTGATCGTGGATCGGTTCCAGGAGACGGCGGGAGGAGATCTCTACGAGCAGCTGTCAGCCCTGAGGCAAGAGGGGACAGTGCGAGACTACGTGGAGAGATTTGAGATGCTTAACAGCAAGGTGAAGGGGGTGACAGATGAGGTTATAATTGGAAACTTCATGAGGGGGCTGAAACTCTCTATATGGGCTACGTTACGGATGCAGAGCCCGGTGACCTTGGAGGACGTCCTTCGTCTGTCCCATAAGGCGGAGAAGCATGCGGAGGAGAGGCACATCCGAGGGACTTGGGAAGGCCAGGGCCAGCGTAGTCAGCCGACACCAGCACCACCCAGGGGACCACCGTAGCATCGGAGGCCGCAGGGGAGAAGATAGGGGAGGCCCGACCAGTGGTGCCTGGTCGGCGATTTACTGAGGCTGACATGAGAGCAAGGCGAGCTGCAGGCCTATGTTTCAGGTGCGACGAGAAGTTCAGCCCCGGTCACCGATGTGCGAGCAAGTTGCTGCAGATCGTGATTGTGCCCGATGAGGAGGAGTACACTGAGGAGGTGGAGCCAGAGTTGGCTGAGGAGAGCGAGATGCACGTCCACATGGACGTGGTGGAGGTGTCCTTGAACTCCGTGGTAGGATTCACGCCGAATCATACCATGTAGTTGTCAGGGCTGTTGGCGGAGTAGGCAGTGACCGTACTCTTTGACAGCAGGGCGACCCACAACTTCATCTCTGGAAAGATTGTAGAGTGCCATGAGTTAGAGCTGAGTACGATTGAGATGTTTACGGTGTTGCTGGGGACAGGAAAGATGGAGGAAAGCAAGGGGCTATGCAAGGGGGTATGCCTGACATTGCAGGGCATACATGTAGTGGAGGACTTCTTGCCATTGGAGTTGGGCAACGTAGATATCATACTGGGGGTGCAGTGGCTGAAGAAGTTGGGGGAGATGAAGGTAAACTGGAAGCTTCTGAGGATGGAGTTGTAGGATGGGGAGCAGACCGTCGTGTTGACAGGGGACCCGACCCTTTGTTTTTAATTAGTGGCCTTCAAGGCCATCACTTGGGCGTTGCGGGACAAGGGGAGGGGTTCCTAGTGAAGTATCAGGGGATGGCAGCTGAGGGAGAGAAGCAGCAGGATGAGACCGCAGTGGAGGTTGAGCAGGTGCTGGAGCAGTACCAGGTCTTTCAGGACCCGCATGGGCTACCACCGTCCAGAGGACACGAGCACGCAATTGTATTGCGTGATGGAGCAGCGCCGGTGAGTGTGCGCTCGTACCGGTACCCGCATGCACAGAAGGACGAGATTGAGAGGATGTTGTGGGAGATGCTGCAGGCTGGGGTAATCCAACCCAATGTGAGTCCTTTTTCGAGCCCAGTTTTGCTGGTTAAGGACGGGAGTTGGAGATTCTGCGTCGATTACCGGACGCTGAATAAGGAAATTGTCGCTGACAAGTTTCTCATTCTGGCAATCGACGAGCTGCTGGACGAGCTACATGGGGTGGCGATCTTTTCGAAGATCAACTTGAGGGCAGTGTACCACCAGATCTTGATGCGGCCAGAGGATGTGCCGAAGATTACCTTCTGCACCCACGAGGGGCACTACGAGTTCCGAGTCATGCTGTTTGGCTTGACGAATGCTCCTTCGACTTTCCAGGCCTTGATGAACAAGGTCTTCCAGCCCTTCATGTGGAGGTTCATTCTCGTTTTCTTTGACGATATTCTCGTCTACAGCAGGAGCATGGTGGAGCATTTGGACCACTTGGAGGTGGTCTTCCGGGAGTTGATGGCGCAGCAGTTGTTCGCCAACCGAAAGAAGTGCAGCTTCGGCCAGGCACGGATCGAGTACTTGGGGGCATGTTGTGTCGGCGGAGGGGGTGGCGGCCGGCAAGTCAAAGATAACGGCTATGTTGGATTGGCCGGTGTCTACTACACTGCGAGCTCTTCGTGGATTTTTGGGTCTGACGGGTTACTATCGAAAGTTCGTTAAGGGGTACAGCATCATAGCCTGTCCACTTACCGAACAGCTCAAGAAGGACGGATTCCATTGGGGGGAGGAGGCCACCAAGGCTTTTGAGGCCTTGAAGGTGACGATGACGACGGCATCGGTGCTTGCTTTACCAGACTTCAGCATATCCTTTGTGGTGGAGACTGACGCATCGGGATATGGATTGGGGGCGGTGCTTATGCAGGAGGGACGGCCCATAGCCTATTTCAGTCAGGTGATGTCTGCTAGAGCATGGCTGAAGTCGGTATATGAGAGGGAGCTGATGGCCATTGTCTTCGCGGTGATGAAGTGGCGGCCCTATTTGTTGGGGAGGGAGTTCGTGGTTAGGACGGACCAATGGAGCCTCACGTACCTTTTAGAGCAGCGGTTGGTTACTGAGGAGCACCAGCGTTGGTTGTCCAAGCTGGTAGGGTACCGATTCGACATCGAGTACAGGCCGGGTTGGAGAACAAGGCTGATGATGCTCTGTCTCACTGGAAGGAGAGCGTGGACTTGAGGGCTCTGTCGCGACCCATGTGGCTGGACTGGGAGCCCATTTGCAGGAGGCGGAGAGTGACGATGAGCTGGGACGGATCCGCGAGTTGCTACGGTAGGGAAAGGAGGGGCCGACAGAGTATTCCTTGTAGGGGCGCAGACTGCTTTACCAGGGGAGGTTGGTGCTACCGTGGGCCGCAGTATTTATACCGGCCCTGTTTCAGGAGTTCCATGGCTCAACGACTGGAGGTCATTCAGGGGTACAGCAGATGTATCAGAGGATGGCTCGAGAGGTGTACTGGCCCGGGATGCGGAGGAGTGTTGCCCAGTTAGTAGCAGCTTGTGACGTCTGCTAGCGTCACAAGTATATGGTCATGGCACCAGTAGGGCTGTTACAGCCATTAGAGTTGCCAGAGAGGGTTTGGGAGGATGTCACGATGGACTTCATTGATGGGCTACCGCGTTCAGAGGGATATATGGTGATCTTCGTCGTAGTAGACCGATTGAGTAAGTATGCCCATTTCATACCAATGTGGCATCCTTATACATCAGTCTCGGTGGCCACAGCATTCATTCAGGAGGTGATACGCTTGCAAGGGGTACCGGCTATCATAGTGTCCGATAGGAACCAGGTCTTCATGAGCGGGTTCTGGCGGGAGCTCTTCAGGGTACATGGTACAGTCCTTAAGAGGAGTACGACATACCACCTACAGACGGACGGCCAGACGGAGGTGGTGAACCGCTCTATAGAGACTTATCTGCGGTGCTTCGCTTCGGAGATTTCTCGACAGTGGCACAGGTGGTTGGCGTGGGCGGAGTATTGGTACAACACCTCGTACCACTCTGCAGCAGGGACGACCCCATTCAGGATCCTTTGCGGGCGAGATCCACCGTCCTTGCCTCGCTTCGGCGACAGACAGACGCCTGTGTCGCAGGTGGAGGCTTATCTGGGAGAGTGGGATGCTATGTTGGAGGAGCTGCGGAGACATCTTTTGAGGGCTCAGCAGGTGATGAAGACCCGGGCAGATGGCCATCGGCGGGACGTCCACTTTCAGGAGGGAGATATGGTATATCTCAAACTGCGACCCTACAGGCAGAAGACGTTAGCTAGGAGGCAGAATGAGAAGCTGGCCGCTCGCTACTACGGCCCCTACCAGATTGCGGCCAAGATTGGAAAGGTGGCATACAGGTTGCGCCTGCCACCGTCTTCTACGATACATCCGATGTTCCATGTGTCGCAGCTTCGGAGGACGATTGGGGACCAGTCAGCCTCGTCTACTCTACCACCTACACTTACTGAGGACATGGATGTATTGTTGGAGCCTCGGGATGTGCGGGCAGTTCGTCTGGGACCGGGTCGGCGAAGGGAGGTGCTTATCTACTGGATGTGCCTACCCGACTGTGACGCCACGTGGGAGGCATATGACGTGGTCCGGGAGCAGTTCTCAGATTTCCACCTTGAGGACAAGGTGGCTCTTTTAGGGGGGTATTGATGCGGATGCACCCACCCCGCCGACTATTGAGGATGCAGGACCACCTATCATGACTTACGTGAGACGTAGGAGGCGCGGAGTCATCACGTAGTGGGTTTAGTGGCTCTAGGGGTATTCTAGTCTCTTCAGACTAGATTAGTAAATCACCTCTTTCTATTTATTAGGGCTAGCCGCCTTTGTTATTTTCCCGATGCTTGATTTGTGAAGAAACTTGTTAGGCATCTTAGAGAAGGTTCTTAGGCTTTGATCCGACATTTAAAGCTAGGAGATAGGGTTTCGTCTCGAAAGAAACCCACTTTATTTGTAGTTCTTCGCATTTCTATCCTATAAAAAGTCCACATTTTCCATTTTCCAATTTTAAATTTACTGATTTGCTTATACGATCTACCGGATGGTATCAGTACCTTACCCATGTCTTGGGGGTTTGGGATGGGGGTTGTTTTCATTTTTTTGTTTGTAGGGAGAGGAAAGGGGAAGCTTTAATGTCTGGGGCTGAGCAACCGTCAGGCTCGTGGGATTAGGTTACTCGGTCCTTGTTGTCCAAGAGGCTTAACAGAAATCAGGTTTAGTTATGTTATCATTTACTCATTAGATGGAACCATCGAAGATCATCATTACAGTGCCTTCATAATGGGGGTTTGCTATGGGTGCTTGATTCAAGGAGTAGAAGCGCCAAAAAATGAATCGACAAAGTTTCTGGCCCAGTGAACCTTATGTTAATCCTCTCTACGTTGGTGTCATGTTCATGGCCGAGTCAACTATGTCCTATTGGGGTTATATGCTAAACCATGATGGTTGGTCGCTGGATAACACATGCCTACCTTTCTTGGCTGTATAGTTTTAGGTCATGCAATCAAAGACCAGTTCTTGGAATTCCTGTAGAGATGGAGCCTAACCGATGTAAGATAATATGTTGCTATGGGAGTTACATTCATCTCTGAGCACAAAAATCCCAAAGATTAAAATAGGGTTTTACCAAATTGTGCTACACTCGGCCTATCAATTCTCTACGATACTGACATTATTATATTACTTGTCTGAACCACACGATCTTTGATGTAAAATTCATTAAACATTTTCTAATCATGTGCCAAGGTGAGTGTGTCATATGATTCCAGGCATATATATGTAATCACTCATCTTGGACAAGAAACATGTTACTATCATGATCATTTATGTCTTTTGCATGAACACCAACTTGAAAAAGCGTTCCATGGTTTGCCTACGTGTTAATTATTTTCTCAGCTTAGCTAATGCCAATATAATAATGTGCCGAACAGCTAAATGATGTTATTTTTCAATTATTCTGAATCATACATTTCTAATTGTCTCATTGAACTTACGACTTGCAAAGAAACAGTAAATGAAGCCCCACCAAAACTAATCCACTCACCCCACCCCCAAACACACCCACACCCCTGCATGGGGACCCGCCGGGGGGGACCTGACATAAGGAATAACTGAAGTGGCAGTAGGATAGTAGTAATTACTGTTGCCTCTTGTTGGTTGATAATGACCAGCAAATTTTCTTCCCTGTATGGCTTACTTCTGTTATTCACAGGTTGATGTACTGAAGGATTATTTTTCACGCTTTGGTGTTATTACATCTGTTGTGCTTGAGGACCCAAATCATTCTGAGAAAGACGGGCTCACGTTGTCTGACAAATGTTCAGCTTGTATTACTTTTACAACTCGCCATTCTGCTGAGAGGGCTTTTCAGACCGGAAAATGTTGGGAAGGGCACAATTTACAGTTCAAGTGGGTGACAATGTCATCAAATTTTAACAGTGATAGTGGCATACGAGAAACTTCGTCAAGTTTGTCTCCAAGATTAGCTCCTAGAGCTGATGGTCAACTGACTCCAGTGACATCTGGGGTATCCTCACTATGCACAGAAAAATCAATTTGCGATGGCAACTCAGATCTAGCTGCAACTGGAATGGTAGGACCTAATCAGGATATTGAGGGCACAAGTTGTCCTTCTGTATCTCTTCACAAGTCTCCTGGAAAGAACACTCAATCTAGCCCGACTATGTCATCACATGAGAAAGTCCCCTAGTAGTCGCCCGATGCATTAATGTATGAAAACGGCATCAATATTAGGGACCATCTGAGGTATGCTGTGTTTTTAACATATACATTTTGGAATTTTTAGCTGGATTTGCAATATAATTACTTGGTTTACCTTTTTCTTTTTAATTTGTAATTGCTGGACACATGTAAAATTTATTTATCCTTTTTTCTTTTTTGATCTAGTCCTCCCCCACACACACATGCACACATGCATGCACAAGGCAGTAATTGTGTACTTCAGTATTGTCCTGGTATACCAGCAGGGAGTCCATCTAATTTGCATATTCAATTTCCTTAAATTGACGAATGCTTAATTATGTATTGTAGATTTATAAATTGGACTACAATTGTCTGAAACTTAAGTATAATTACACCATATAAGTATCTTAGAATGCGATGAGATCATTACCTATCAGAGGAGGCGGCACATGGCGGATCGTGGAATGGAAAGCTAGCCCAGGGGCATTTTTGAGAAGTTTTGGGATGTTATTGCAAATTTCGGGTTTTCAGTGGGTTAATTGTAATTTAGGACAAATCTGTCCTAATTGTGTTTGGGTGAGAGAAACTAATGTTTTCATGTTGATTTTGAGAGAAAACCATAGAGTTAGAGAGTAGAACCCCAGATCTAGTGGAGATTGAGCCTTGTGTCTTAGATAGAAGGTTTAGAGAGTGAGATCCTATCGAAAGATTTCAATTGTATCTTGCATCATTCCTCTTTTATAAAAATCTGAAATTTCTTACTCAAAAACCCTAGTTTTTCTTATCAATTGGTATCAGAGTAAAGATTCACATGGCAGTGACAATATTGATGGAGAAGATGGATGCCTTGGAGGAAAAATAGGGGCAAGAAGTGGAAATCCTAAGGGATCAATAATGAAAATTGGGAGGTGATGTGGATTTTCTCAAGGAGAAAATGATGACTGTGGAAAGCAACGTTGGATCTCTCAAGGGACAACTCACTTCAGTGGGTTCGATGTTGAAGGAGCTTACGCACGACCGTCGACAAGCACAGATAGAAGGAGAAGCATTGAAAGACGACAACTTGGAGAGGAATTTCTCAGATTTAGGACAACTGGGGCTAGATGTGAGCAAGAGTAAAGGAAACGAGGCGATCTTTGAAGGCGATCCATCTTGAGGAGGCAGATGCTAGCTGGAAGAGGAGTCGATCCCCACTTTTCCTACTGCAGAGGGGCTCATCCTGCTTCCAAGGAGCAGCTAACAGGGTCGTCAGCCCCCAAAACCTAACCTTGAGGGGCGACAACCCCCGATCACAGCCGCCAGAGGTTGGCGGGGCTTGGGCGACCCTGCCTGACCATCGCCTGGCCTCAACAACCACTTGGGAGGGTCGCGAGCCTTCGGCAAAGCCGGGGGGCTCGCGACCCCTCGATAGACTCGTGGGGGCACCGCGACGCCCGAAAAATAACTGGGGGGCTCGCGAGCCCTCTTCGACAGCCTGGGGGCCTCGCCAGCCCAATGTGGCCTCTCGAGTTCCCCACATCCACTCCAGGGGTCTCTAGCCCCCGACGCAGTTGTCAGGGTCTCGAGGACCCCTGTCACCATCGCACGGGTCCTCAGGCTCCGGTTCTCTTCCGCTACTGGGCCATTGGCCCTTGGTTCCCTTCCAGGGCAGCAGCGGCCCAACCTTTGGAGCACAGCACCCTTTCGGGCATTAGGTCGGCGTTGGGCGAGGGGAGAAGACAGACACTTCGGGGGTTACGAGGAGCGTGATGGTGACCCTTGGACGGTGACAGGTGATGGTGAAGGTCTAGATTTGACTGATGGAGATTGGGGACATTGTGGTGGAGCAGGAGGAGGTCCGTGCATAGATGGAGGAGGTCCACAGAACGCTTATCAGCAATTCCACTTTGGACAGCCTAGAGGGAGAGCAGAGTGAGGGATTGGACCTGAGAGTAAGGTCCAGAAGCTGAAGGTGCCCGTGTTCGAAGAAGATAATCCTTATGGGTGGATCTATCGTGCCGAGAGATCTTTGAAGTGAACCGCGTCACGGAGTGGGAGAAGTTGGTGGCGGCAGGTGTGTGTGTGTGTGGAGGTGAAGGCTATGTCCTGGTTCCAGTGGAGGCAGCAGTGGTAGCCGTTGCGATCATGTGAGGAGTTTAAAGATTGTATACTGGATCGATTTTGAGATGGGGGAGAATTGGAGAAGAAACTTAGAGAGCAGAAGATTTGGGTTTAAAAGTAGTTTATCATTTAGATCTTGGGAGATTTAGCGCTTTATCTCGAATCAAAGCGTAGGAGAGTGGTTCTCTCTTGAATCGAAACTAGTTATCTTTGTATTTCCATTACATTCTCTACAAATATATATATATATATATATATATATATATATATATATATATATCCCTCTTTTATTCCTCAAATCCCCTCTATTTCCAATCAAATTTCCAATTCCGGTGATCGATAAGCTTCTAGATGAACTCCACGGAGCCACAATATTTTCCAAAATTGGCCTGAAATCCAGGTATCACCAGATCCGGATGCGAGCACAGGATGTGGCCAAGACGGCATTCAGGACATACGAGGGCCACTATGAGTTCCTGGTCATGTCCTTTGGCTTAACCAATGCACCTGCCACTTTCTAGGCTTTTGATGAACAAGGTGTCCTGACCCTATCTGCGGAGATTTGTGTTGGTGTTCTTTGAAGATATATTTGTAGTGCCCTAGGAAGCCACTGCACATGTACAAATTAGGGCAAAGAGGATTTTGATGGAGGAAGAGTCACCAAACCCTAGCTTCAAGAAGATGACCAGCAATGGAAGCCTAGGGATGAGATGGATGACCTAGAAACAAGCCCTTGGCTTGGAAGGCTCACAACCAATGAATCTCTCTTGAGGAATGAGAGTGAGGGAGAGATTCTTGAGAATGGGAGAGCTTGAAGATGAGAGTTGAAAAACTTCTCTTTGAATCAATAGAGCTCTGGAAATAGCAGCCTTGGATCCTATCAAATAACTCCTCCAGGTATTTAAAGGATCAAGGGAAGAGAGAGAGAAACGTCGCTTTCAAAACTCCAACGGATCAAAATCTGAAGCAGACTAGTCGGTCAAAGAACAACCACTGACCGACTAGTTCATCAACTAGTCGGTCGGTGAGATAACAGGGACCGACTAAGTGAGGAACTGAGAAGAGATAGGAATTCAGACCTAGAAATCTAGTCGGTCCAAGAAGACATTCTGACCGACTAGTTTCACAACTAGTCGGTCAGTCAGTGAACGTAGACCGACTAAGAGGCAAAGAGAAATAGTCTGAATACAAATTGACTTAGTGGGTCCAAGAACAAAAGTTGACCGACTAGATTGTCAACTAGTCGGTCACCAAACGTTCTTAGACCGACTAACGATAAACAGTAGCTCAGGAGAAAATTGGCATGTACAGTAAAGTCCAACTAGTCGGTCAAAGAAGCATCACTGACCGACTAGTTCACAAACTAGTCGGTCGGTGAGTCAACGTAGACCGACTAACTGTAAACAGTACTGAACAAGAAAAGATTAACTCATACTAGTCGGTCCAAGAAGCTTTGCTGACCGACTAGATCACCATCTAGTCGGTCAGTACTTCTTCTTGTACCAACTAGCATGCACAAACAAGTCCGAATCGAAGCGCGATGCTTCGAGGAAGTTAGAATGGACTTGTACTAAGATCCTAGAGCTAAGATATGAGCGTTATGAAGATAGAAATGTAAGAATTACTCAAGGCTTAACATTCTATAAATCGAAGCTAAAAGACTATGAAATAAACCTAAACGATCCGTCTTCAAAGCTTCGATCAAATCTTCATGATGTCCAAAAAGGTCCAAAAGCTTCAACGAAGCTTTAGGCATTGAATACGAGCTTTGAGAAGTCTTAAGATGTCGCTTTGAGTGTTCTCGTGAAAATGGCGACGATCTCCATAACTGCACTCACAAAATGTTAGTTCATGATATATTTATGTTTGCTCATCATCCAAAACCAAATCCGGGGAGTCCAATACTCAACATTCTCCCCCTTTTTGGTGATGACAAACCAACATAAATAATAATCAAAAATAATGAACTAAATGGAATATACTTACTCCCCCTGCATTGACGACACATTAGTTCCATATGAAATAATAAGCACATACATCAAGCAGACGAGGAAAGTAAAAATTCAAATCCAATATTTGAAATTTAGGATTTGAAATCCATTTTTATATCTTAACTCCCCCTGAATCTAACATATCAAATTAGATTCATGGTAAATTTCCATTTAGCACATGCCATTATTATATCTCTCCCCCTTTGGCATATGATACGATTTGGATCGTATCAATGGAAAATCAGCGACAAAAAGGAATAAAAATTGGGAAAGATGGGATTTTTATTGGGTTTTTGGGAAGAAACAACTACTAATAGCAAGATAACTTGAGCCCTTTCGAGAGGAACTCGCTCTCCTAACTTTGATGAACGGATCAAAGTCTAAATCCCTCACAAAAGACACTTACGATGTTTCTCACACAATAAGCATACCTCTCATGACGGCTAACCCTAGATATAAATAGAGAAAACCTAGGAACAAAATAACATAACAAAAGACTAATCTGCCCTTCGACGCCTCCGATAGTAAGTGACCCATCCGCCTCGGGACCCGCTTGGACCCGTGCCCGCCTCTGAGGGTGCGGCCGTATCAATACCCGCCCCTAAAAGAGCCACCTTGTCCTCAAGGTGGAAATCAGGGTACTGAGACGACCACCTCTTCTGGCTCCTTTGGTTCGATGTATTCCTCCTCGTCCGGCTCGATGGTGATCTGCAGCAACCGGCTCGCACACCGATGGCCTGGGGTGAACTTCTCGTCGCAACGGAAGCACAACCCTCTGGCTCTCCTGTCCTGCATCTCGGCTTCGGTCATCCTCCGCCCTTGTCCCGCAGGACGTGCTTCTCCTGCCTTCTCCCCCGCTCCGGCCGATGCGGCCGGCGGTAGTCTCGGGGTGGCTGCTGTAGATGGGACCCCCTGATGTGGCACCCCCCACGCCCCTCTGATCCTCCGCTCCTCCGCCCGCTTCTCCTCCGCCCTCAACGCCAGACGAATCACATGCTCTAGGTCTCTGGGACTTTGCATCCATAGCTCGGCTCGTATCGAGGGCTTCAGCCCTCGCATAAATGCCCCCAAGAATACGTCTTCCGACACTCCCTTCACCCTGCCTGCCAACACCTCGAACTTTCCCAGGAAGTCCAACACCTCGAACTTTCCCAGGAAGTCCAACACCGTCCCCTCCTGCCGAAGTCCAAGCAACTGCTCGTAGAAATTCGCCCCCGGTTTGGCCTGGAAACGGTCAAGTAGGAAAGCTGACAACTCCTCCCAAGTCCGAAAAGGGGCTCGGGACATCCTCCAACGATACCAGCTCAACGCCTGTCCCTCCAGATAGCAGATGATGTTCTCCAATACCTCCCGCTCTGAGATCCGCATCACCTGGAAATACCGCTCCGCTCGCACTATCCACCCGTCGGGGTCTGTTCCCTCAAAAATGGGCATCTTCAACTTCTCCATCCTCCTGTCTGGGTACATGGTCGGGTGTCCTCCTCCCTGAACTCCATGGCCCCCATACTCGATCCTGCCTCTACCGTAGGCCTCTTCGGGAAACCCTCGCGGGCCCCCAAAATTTTCCGCGTACTCCTCCAAAGGCCACCTCTGGCGCTCCTCCTCTGTAGCCCCAAAAATCCCACGGTAGCCTCTTGCGGGGCCCTGATCGCTGCCCGGGGGGCCGAAAAACTGACCCGGGGGGTTTACTGGGCCCCCCCGGGCCCCAAAATTTCCCGCCGGAGCCCAGCCCACCCCAGGGAGGGCTGCGAAGCCCCCCTGAGGGCCGGCGGTGGCCTGGTTGGGCCCAGGCGGGCCGCGCGGCCCCTCCAGTGTGTCGCGCGGACCTGCCCAGCCCTCCTAGGTGCTCGCGCGGGCTCGGGAGTGGGCCGCGAGGCCCCCCGAGCCCTCGCGGAACCCTGGCGGCCCGCGCGGGAGGGGGTTAGGGTTTCCCCCCTCCCAGCCGCCGCCTCCTGCGTTGTCCGGGAGCCCTAGCCTCCCTTCCCCTTGCATTCCGCGTCCCCTCGCCTCCGCAAGAAACCCTAGGGGATCTCCTTCGCGTCGCCGTCGCTCCCGTTGCACCTCCTCCTCCCACGACTCCTCCCGGAACCCTAGATCTTCATTCTCCTTGGTGATTTTGGTCCCCGGAGGTGCCCCAGAGGTGTTCGCCATCAACTTCGGATCGTCCGCCTTAGCATGATGATTCTCCGCTTCGGATTCTTCCCCTCCGATCTCCACATGCTTTCCCTTCCCCTCAAGTTTTTGAAGGATTTTCAAAATCTGAACTTGAGTGGCGTCCAACTCCTCGTGCTTCTTCATCAAACGGGCCTCCATCTCTTTTTGGGAATTGGATAGCATCTCGACTGTGACTTCCAAAGCCCCCACCTTTTTGCTGACCTCTTCCCGGATCTCCTTTCGCAGCGCCTCCATCTCCGTCTTGAATCTAGTACCTTCCGCCATTGGATCTATTGCTCTGATACCAATTTGATACGATTTGGATCGTATCAATGGAAAATCAGCGACAAAAAGGAATAAAAATTGGGAAAGATGGGATTTTTATTGGGTTTTTGGGAAGAAACAACTACTAATAACAAGATAACTTGAGCCCTTTCGAGAGGAACTCGCTCTCCTAACTTTGATGAACGGATCAAAGTCTAAATCCCTCACAAAAGACACTTACGATG
Organism: Scilla litardierei; assembly: GCA_030789695.1. Lineage (NCBI taxonomy): Eukaryota > Viridiplantae > Streptophyta > Magnoliopsida > Asparagales > Asparagaceae > Scilla > Scilla litardierei. The sequence goes on from CM061141.1 coordinate 66,547,891, forward strand.
TTTCTCACACAATAAGCATACCTCTCATGACGGCTAACCCTAGATATAAATAGAGAAAACCTAGGAACAAAATAACATAACAAAAGACTAATCTGCCCTTCGACGCCTCCGATAGTAAGTGACCCATCCGCCTCGGGACCCGCTTGGACCCGTGCCCGCCTCTGAGGGTGCGGCCGTATCAGCATAATCCAAAAAGAACGGGAGGAAGCCAATGACAATAAATCATGGCCAAATAATTCATAAAGCATGGGAGTCTAAGAATACGACCACGTTTTATATGACACCAAAATAAAATTCGAATAAAATCAAAGCGTGTCAATGAGACCATAGTCGAAAATTGAAAACTTAAATCATCAAAATATCAAATGTAAATTCACTTATTAAAGAAATGAATTTACTCTCCAATATCAACATTTATAGCTATTTTAGTGCATGGAAAACAATTCTATGTTTTCATACAACTAAAGCTATTGAATCAAAATAAATCGTCGAGCGACGAAATCAATATCAGAGACATACATAAAATGTGCACAAAGGAATGATCCATCAGAAGAGTGGTGCACATCATAGAATATCAAATGACACAAAATCGATCAAAAATGAGCATAAAGTAAAAGCACATCAAAACTAAGTGAAGTGTGCGATGAGAAGTGACAAGGTGATAAAAGTAATACGAAAATCATCATAATAACTTTTAAAACATGTCATGCCAAAAATAGATATGAATTTCAAAGCATTTATGGCATTCACAATTCTATCATGCTAGGAGAAACAAAATGATACCAATGTAAAGAAATAGATTTTAACCAAGCATGCATTCAACCCTCATGGATACCAAATGTAATATCATACTTACAACATTAAGCTCCCCCTACATTGGTGCATTACCTAAGCACCATCAACTCCGTTTGAATGAAAGTCTTCGCAAATCGAGGAGTTGGTAGGGTTGGTATCCCACGGTGGATTGAACCTAGAAAACTTCATTTTGGTATCCAAAAATCCTTTTGGATCCAATGGGTTAGACAACAAATTTGAAATACGAAATAAAAATTATTGTAACCCATAAATTAATATAATCAAAATCAATTTTATAAACATATGCCTTGGTACCCATAACATGATCATAAACTCATGGTACCAAGCAATGAAGGGTTAAAGGAACTAACCCTTCGGAAACCAAGTCCAAGAGGAACTTGACTTCCCAACATAATCATCATTCAAAATAACATCATTAATATATGATTTCACATAAACATTCATAGCATCATCGCTAGTGTTCTTGGGACCCCAAATAGTGTACATTTTGGGAATCCTCTTCCTAGTGGTTGCATGCCCAAAAGGTTGATTTCTATGTGGTGCATGTGGCCTAGGAGCATGAGATCTAGCAATAGCATTATGATGAGCATGAGATCCATGATGTGGTGTAGCATACATACGTGGATAAGCATGAGGATGATTATGAGAGAAGTCATTCACATGTGGATTAGATGTGTGAACATAAGCATTAGGATGTGCATGAGCATGATTACGTGCATGTGGGTGTCTCATATGAGTGTTCGCACGTGCTCGTGGGTGCGGAGCATAAAAATCATTATTAGCATGCACCGGTGGAGTAGGATGTGTGTTCCTACGTGGCATAGCATGTGAGTACAAAAATGCATGACCCCTCTTTGGAGGTCTACCCAAAGTGGGTTTCTTTCCAATCGGGGGTGTGTACGAAGTGGAAGCACTATTGGTAGGATAACTACCAATGGGGTGTTTGCTCCCACTCGTCGAGGCATCGGATGTCGGCCTAACAAAGGTGGTAGGCAATTTGGATGAGTTTCCCATCTTATACCCCAAGCCAATGTGGTGTTTGGCCGGAAGTAAGTCATTTAGGATATTATCCAAATGGCCCTTACCTTTATTGAAATCATTGATACGGCCTAACATGCACTCATACTTCTCTTTGAGAGAATGCAAAGAAGCATCCAAAGTGGATACTTGCGATGTGAGTGCATAAACACGTGATTTGAGATTCTTATTCTCAATACTCAAAGTTGAGTTTTGAGACGTCAAATCCGCTATCACATGTTCATCCGAATCCTCAACAAGAACATGCTCAAGTTGAGATTTGAGGGACTTCACCTCATTTCTCAACAAGCCATTATGAGTAAGCAAACTTGCTTTCTCATTGGCGAGAGTCTCAACAATGGTGTCATTGTTGGTGATGGTAGACTTAGGAGAGGTTTGGAGGCTAACAAGTTCATCTTTGGTCTTATTATATCTATCTACTAACTTAGTAAATTTAGACCAAATTTCTTGGTTTGCTAACCTCATTTCATCAATAGTAGGTTCTCCGCTTTCATTCTCGCTACCATCCTCGCTTTCATCCTCGCTTTCATCGAAGGAGGACTTTCGATCTTTTGCCTCATTAGCCATGAAGCAGAGTTTTGCTTTCTCCACTCTTCCATCATCCGACTCTCCACTTGAGGAATCCTCTTCGGAGTCGGTGAATGTGCTAACAAGTCCTTTCTTGTACTTTCTCGACTTGTCGTACTTTGATGTTTTCCCCTTCTCCTTGTGTTTGTAGAGAGGACAATCCGGTTTGATGTGTCCTGGCTTGTTGCATTTATAACACACGGGAGTAGAAGCATTAGTCGAATTAACTTTAGATTTATTCAAAGATATACCTTCTTGGAGGAATCGATCGAACTTCCTTGCCATACGGGCAATGGATTCCATGTCCAATTCGTCTTCCGATTCTTCATCATCGGTAGATGGAGCGGCCTTGAAGGCAATCGCCTTTTTCTTTGGCTCATCTTGCTTCAAGTACGCTTTCATCTTTTCCTTCATTCAGATCTTACTATCCTTGTGTACCTCGTAAGACAACAAGGTACCCATTAGTTGTACGACGGTATATTTATTCATGTCATTACCTTCCTCGATGGCGAAGGTACGCTTTTCCCAACATGATGGAAGACCGTCGATAATCTTCGCGACTTTCTCCTTTTGGGTATAGACCTTCCCAAGAGCTTCCAAGTCGTTTGATATATCCACGAAGCGAGCGTAATATTCCTTCATGGTTTCGCCCTGCTCCATATGAAACAACTCAAATTCTTTATTAGCAACGACGAGTTTAGAATCTTTTACCGTACTCGATCCTTCGTGCAATATGAGGAGTTGGTTCCATATTTGATATGCACTCTTACATGTGCATATCTTGTTGAAGTCCTCGGGCTCCAACGCACAATTCAAGGCATTCATTGCCTTGGCATTGGCTACTTCCGCGGCGACCTCCGCGGGAGTCCACTTCGCGAAATCTTCTTCGGAAGGCTCGACATACTCCGTCATGGTGGCTCTCCATAGTGAAGCGCTCCGGAGGAAAATTTGCATCCGGCATTTCCAGTACCCATAGTTGGTACCGTTGAAGTGTGGAGGCCTGACTGAGGATAGTCCTTCCATAACTGAAGAAGCTCTATCGCGGTTCTTGAAGACGTTGTAGTCGTTGTTCGTCATAGCTTTGAACTTTGGCTATGTGTAGCTTTGAACTTGGCTCTGATACCAATTGTAGTGCCCTAGGAAGCCACTGCACATGTACAAATTAGGGCAAAGAGGATTTTGATGGAGGAAGAGTCACCAAACCCTAGCTTCAAGAAGATGACCAGCAATGGAAGCCTAGGGATGAGATGGATGACCTAGAAACAAGCCCTTGGCTTGGAAGGCTCACAACCAATGAATCTCTCTTGAGGAATGAGAGTGAGGGAGAGATTCTTGAGAATGGGAGAGCTTGATGATGAGAGTTGAAAAACTTCTCTTTGAATCAATAGAGCTATGGAAATAGCAGCCTTGGATCCTATCAAATAACTCCTCCAGGTATTTAAAGGATCAAGGGAAGAGAGAGAGAGAAACGTCGCTTTCAAAACTCCAACGGATCAAAATCTGAAGCAGACTAGTCGGTCAAAGAACAACCACTGACCGACTAGTTCATCAACTAGTCGGTCGGTGAGACAACAGGGACCGACTAAGTGAGGAACTGAGAAGAGATAGGAATTCAGACCTAGAAATCTAGTCGGTCCAAGAAGACATTCTGACCGACTAGTTTCACAACTAGTCGGTCAGTCAGTGAACGTAGACCGACTAAGAGGCAAAGAGAAATAGTCTGAATACAAATTGACTTAGTGGGTCCAAGAACAAAAGTTGACCGACTAGATTGTCAACTAGTCGGTCACCAAACGTTCTTAGACCGACTAACGATAAACAGTAGCTCAGGAGAAAATTGGCATGTATAGTAAAGTCCAACTAGTCGGTCAAAGAAGCATCACTGACCGACTAGTTCACAAACTAGTCGGTCGGTGAGTCAACGTAGACCGACTAACTGTAAACAGTACTGAACAAGAAAAGATTAACTCATACTAGTCGGTCCAAGAAGCTTTGCTGACCGACTAGATCACCATCTAGTCGGTCAGTACTTCTTCTTGTACCAACTAGCATGCACAAACAAGTCCGAATCGAAGCGCGATGCTTCGAGAAAGTTAGAATGGACTTGTACTAAGATCCTAGAGCTAAGATATGAGCGTTATGAAGATAGAAATGTAAGAATTACTCAAGGCTTAACATACTATAAATCGAAGCTAAAAGACTATGAAATAAACCTAAACGATCCGTCTTCAAAGCTTCGATCAAATCTTCATGATGTCCAAAAAGGTCCAAAAGCTTCAACGAAGCTTTAGGCATTGAATACGAGCTTTGAGAAGTCTTAAGATGTCGCTTTGAGTGTTCTCGTGAAAATGGCGACGATCTCCATAACTGCACTCACAAAATGTTAGTTCATGATATATTTATGTTTGCTCATCATCCAAAACCAAATCCGGGGAGTCCAATACTCAACAATATTAGTGTACATCCGATCTTTGGAGACACATGTAGAATAGTTGGAGATCATGCTACTGGAGCGCGGAGTCGTCAACTATCTGTCAACCATAAGAATGCTTATTTGGTCAACGGAGTGTGGAGTACCTAGGGCACATGGTGTCGATAGTGGGTGTGTCTGTGGACAGGACGAAGATTGCAGCTATACTTGATTAGCCACGCCCCACCACACTGCGGTGATTAAGAGGGTTCTTGGGACTGAAGGGCTACTATAAGAAGTTCATCAATGGGTATAGCACTATCGCCTGGCCGTTGACAGATCAGCTGAAAAAGGACAACTTCCAGTGGAAAGAGGCAGCCACTTGAGCTTTTGAGGCCCTGAAAAGAGCCACGACGAGCATGCTGATGAGAGCACTTTCATACTTCAGTCAGCCTTTTGTGGTGGAGACAGACGCGTCATGCTATTGGTTGGGAGCAGTCTCGATACATGATTATAGGCCAATGACTTACTTCAGCCAGGTGTTGTCGACGAGAGCTCGGCTCAAGTCGGTCTATAAGTGCGAGCTAATGGTGATTGTCTTGGTAGTGCAGAAGTGGACACGCTACCTACTTGGTCAGCATTTCATAATACGGACCGATCGGAGGAGCCTCAAATATCTCTTAGAGCAGCGGATGGTAACCGAGGAGCATTAGATACGGTTGTCCAAGTTGGGATACAAATTTGACTTTGCCCTGGTAGTTGCTCAAGGCAAAAAAAGTATTTTTTTTAATATTCCCACTTCCTAAGATTCCCAACTGGCAACATAGGATTTTAATTTTCTTGGATGTTGCTTTCTCTGTCTGGCTTTTGCTTTTAATTTTCTTCTCTCTGGCCTTTGCTTTCATACACCATCCTGAGGACAAGGTGATTTTTGGGGGCGGAGTAATAATAGATCTGTACTTTTTAGGCGTTTTGGGCCCATTAGTGGCATTTTGGAAATTTTTGGATTTTAGGGGCGTTTTGAGAATTTTCAGTCTTTTGGGTTTCGTGTAATTTTCCTTATTTCTGAACTCTATTTATAGGTTGGAGGGGCTGAGGGATTTTGAGGTTGATTTTGATAGAATATTGATATTAGAGGTGAGATTATCCCTTGTTCTTTGGGAGAGTGTGGACATCTCTTCAATTGGCACCTTGGGAGTGCTTTGTGATACTTTCTATGCCCTTCCTGCCTACAACCTTTGTAATCTCTAAAACGAATGTCTAATGTTGTTTTCAGAATTCATTAGTTTTGCAGAGTATTATTTGAATCCTTTTGACTTGAGAAGTCAACTGGGGAATAATGTGGATGTGGCAGCGATATGTGTTTCGCATCCTTTCTTAGGTTTATAAATTGTCTTGCTTCATTCATATACCTTAGTAATTGTCTTCAATTTGATAAACAAATCCTAACCCAACAATTTTCTTTTCTTGCAGCAAAGTCATACAACAAAGCAAAGTCATACAACAAAGGACTTGCAAATCACACCCTTGTTCATTGTTGCTGCAATGCAACCAGATTGATGTTCTTCTCAAGTGGTGGTACCTAGCCTTCATGTATAGTGGCATCTTCTTTGGCAGGCATAGAGAAATTTCATACCCTCAATATTGCAGTTATTCAGGAGACAAATTGCAGTTTTTGTATGTTTTTAAGGGCAATCTATAGTAGATAATATGTTTCTTTTTTTTTCCATTTGTTTTTGACGGAACAAATGAAAAGTTACATTATTACTGATTGTCACCCAACTTGGGTCTGTATTTTCTTTTATACACGTAAGTTCGTTTCAAAGATTTTAATTTTTTGCTCATTTTGTTCTATCCTCTATTAGTTGTAATCACTCTGTGGCATGCATGATTCGGGTGGTGGTTTGGTTGAAAAGCAGTGCCTATATAATTTGCTTACTGCAAAGAGTATGGTTAGCTGATGTGCAGGTTGACTTCGGTGATCTGCTGACAGGGATTCGACCGTTTCTAATCACAGGTGAGGGTGCATGGAGAGGGCAAACCATGTAAAATTGGTAAGTTTTTTCTTAGCATATTGTTTTTATAATGGGTCTAGAATTGGTTTTTGGATTTCCCTATGCAGTATGCTCTTATTTCTGACATGAACATATATTACAAATACACAGATACACTCTCATGTGGTTTTGGTTTCCATTCATTTACTTTCATTCTGTACAAGTACTAAACAGATGAAAGTTCTATTTTTGAATTCATTCCATGAAGTGGTCGAAAAGAAAACAAAAAAGAAATATGGGCGAGACAGGAAGAGTTGTGGTGAAATATAGCAAAAGAGGAGAATGGAGCTGAAAAATAATTGTAATAATAATAATAATAAAGGAGAGTAGAAGGGGGAAAAGAGTATTTATGCTGGTGCAGGGAAAAAGAACGATTCAAAAGAAAAATGGCATTCAGAAAAGGGAAAAAAAACAAAAATGAAGATGAAGATGAGGATGAAGGGAAAAAACAGAACAAAAATGGCATTCTACCTTCATATTTGATGCTGTTTCTTTTCCGAAATTTCCAGAATTATATTTGTACCCTTTTGTTTGTTTGTTTATATGACAGATTTTCTTTTTCGGTCTTACCTTTTCAAACTGCTTTACTTACTGTTATAATGGGGTCTTGCACTAATTTCTTTGTTGTCCCTCCGATTGAGTGAAAAACTCCAGTACAGGTGCAATGCTTCCATAGTCTCAGGTTTTATTACTGATTCTGTCTTGGCATCAAATTTGATTGAGTGAGTTTATACTTCCCAATTTGGCTTTAGATTTGCGCCTGATTTACCGTTCTCATGCTGAGATTATGTGGTGCACTGTTGATGCCGTAATTCTAGTTTGATTTTGGCTTCTGTGTTTCTGATCTATATTTGATTGCATGTAATATTCTAGATGATTAATGCTAATTTCCCCCCGTTTACTTATGCCCTGCATATGTTTATCCTGTTCAGTTGGTGGCAGAAAACTGGTTCAGATTTTGGCTTCAACTGTGTATTTGCCATTCTCGGGGAAGGATCATGACAATTCAATCAGTTGCAATCAGTGATCCAATTACAGTTGAGCATTGGAGCTATATGCAGATTGGATGATTATCTATCCTTCCACCTCGCCGCTGAATTAGGTATGTCGTCCTGTTCCTGTTAGAAATTTATCTATGGGACACAAGGGATGTTTGCTCGGATTTTGCGACACTTTCCAATCATAGACTGACACAAATTCTCTGATCGCGGCTGATCGAAAACCATGACCTCTTCTTTCATCCTAACGATCACTTGCGATTGTTGCAATCGTGCTCATTGGTGTCATGTCCACATTTGTGTTGTCCTGTGCTCTTTTGTGCCCATGCTGGAAAAAAAATGCTTTTGGCATGTGGATTGGGTCCATCACAAGCATCGGTTGATGCTTATGCTTGTGTTTGTTTCTTTTAGAGTTGGATATTTGCTGTTCAAAGCTTCTTGTGATCTTGGGGTCATGCTCATCGCTAAATGGAGAGCTGGTCCCCAAAAAGGCTTGGGCAGAAGAGACAGTGAGCTCTCTTTTTCACAGCCCAGTACTTTCAACAGTTGAGGATGATGAGCTCATGGCTTACTGAATCTATGGCATGCTAGGATTTTCATAGATCTCGGTGGGCTTGCCAGTCCACCACATGGGCATCCATGGACCATAGGTATGCTCGTCATGCCAAATGGCGATCCCTAGTTGGCCGGGCGCTTCTAGGTTGATCGATAGCGGGGGACTCTCTTGTACATGTAGATAGATGTGACAACTTTCTTCTTTTTCTGTGGGTTGTGCTATGTACACCCACAGAGAGGGTGTATGCACTGTTCATTATCAAAAATGGAAAAAATCATAGAAAGAGAGAGGAGACAAGTGATGTGACAGATATTTCGTATTTGTCAAATGAACGGTGCATACACCCCTTCTTTGGAGATGTATATGTCACAACCATTTTCTGTTCTAGTTCAATCCAAGTTTGTGTATCGCTATCTTTCTTTTGAATCTAATCTCTCTTTAGTCTTTAATTTAAACATAGGGTTTCACATTCAGACCCTTGACCTTTACTATTGAGTCAGGTCTACGTGGCTTTCGATTATGTCAATTGTAAACATGGAATTTCTCGCTCAAACGGTTACAGTCAAGGCCGTGTTTTGTAACGCGGTTTAGTTTTAAAACCAAGGTTTGGTGGAGTTTGGGATTAAAGGCTTAGTTTCTGTAACGGGGCCGTGAGTGTTTGGGAAACAAAATAGAGTATCTGAAATTATGGTTTGGAGGGCCCCAAACCTTGTGAACCAAACAAAGCAGGTTTTAACGACCTGTGAAAAAATGGGACTTGAATTAATGTAGGCATTGGTCTCATTTTTAACTTAAAACGAATCCTCAATTTTCAAAAGCTGTGTTGCCAAACTTGGCCTTTGTATTTAGTGGTATGATTTTCCTGCATGTTACACCCTGCGGCTGCTGCTTCCAGAAAAGTGTGAAGAACAAGCACATAGGATAGCCCATTTTTGCCTTCTTCCATGACGCTGTCTTTGAGGTTCATTTAACTTGCTAATTTTTGCTTACAATGCTTCCAGTCATGAAGGAATATGGATATGATTAAATATTTTTAATATCTATTTACACCGATACTCTGTTTGCAACGTGGGTATATATATCTATCTTACAAATGTGGGAGTTTGTCCACGTGCAAATTCCTACTTATTCCTTCTTATGCTCTTCCTTTTTCCCTTTTTACCCACACACATCCACATTTTCCCCTCATTTTCGGCTGCGCATGGTTCCCTCCTATGAATTGTGAGTGGGTTTTTACTTTGATGCACATAAAGCACCGGGGTTAACTCCTATATATATATATCTATTATACAAATGTGGGATATCTCCCACGACTATGTCCCATGTGGCAACCTGCACTCAGTGGGGGAGCCCCCTTCAAAAGAAAAAACATCTCCCCCTTCAAAAGAAAAAACATCTCAGCAGTGGGGGATCCCCTTTCAAAAGAAAAAAACCTCATCCTCCCATTTATTTACATGTTTGTCCATGGGGGGTTTTTTCCCATATAAACCCACAAGTTTTTTGCATTTGGATTTTGCCTCTTTTACCATGGGCCAATATCCACCCACCCACACAATTCTCTCTCGGTTGCCACTGTGCGCGGGCCTCACATCCATCTGGTGTGGTTTTCGTGGGGTTCTAGTGTACTTGGTGCACATGTAATTTTTATTAGATATTACAAATGAGGGCTTGAGCTTTGATTTGATGTTTGTCCTACTAGGACAAACCATTGACCTAGGTTGTGCCACCTTGGTAAGGTGGGGCCCCCTTGGGATGGGTCGGTGTTGTGCCCTTGGGTCGGTGCTAGAGAGATTCACTCTAATAGGCGATAAAGGCCCACGAAGCCCGTGGAAGAAGCCCGAAGTTGACCCAATCATGGTCCACGTGTCATTTGCCCGTTGAACTACCTTCGCCCCTAACGTGCAATCGATAATGGGCTCCTGAATAGATGAGGCGTGGACGACTGTTACCCCTATTAAATGGGGGAGATCGTGGCGCCATAATTGGTGACCGTTATCTTCCCAACGTCACTGAAAAACTCCGGAAGTCTATAAATACAGGGGAGATAAATAGAATAAGGGGATGAAAGGTATGCAACCTAGTACTCATATATTCTGCATTCCACATGATAATTCTTCCTCCAAATAGCTTGCGACGACTGACTCGAGACAAACCTCCGTGGGTCGATTTCGACAGCTCCATGTTTCTTCTTAAGTTCCCACTCTAACTTAAGCAACGGAGGGGATTTGGGTCGGAACCCAGATCCGACCCCCCCTGACGTTCTCTTGTGTTGCAGGATGATCGCGGCGTGACCCAACAGTAAAGTCGTTCGACCATTCCTCACCGGTGATCGTCCGAGGTTCGAACCTCTCAGAGGGTCGAACGAACGTCGTGCACTCATTTCAACTACAAACGACCCAGGTTCTACCAACCTAGGGTCCCATTCCAATAGCTGATGAGGCTCCATCTTGATAGAGAAGTCCACATCAACCCAAATACAGTTATCACCATTTTTGGCCTTAACAGTTGGCGTCGTCTGTGGAAACCACCAGTCAACATCCCGAAGCAATCAAAGCCTAATGTCGACTGGACCCCAATACAGCTGATCACTCTACGCCCTAGTTCAAGAAACATTGTGCGAGGGTGATCCAAACACGATTCCTGGGGACCAAGGAGCTCCATCCAATGCTTAAGTGGTGACTCAGGAACAATTTAACCTGTTCGCTGAAAAGATGGAGAAGAGCCTGGCCGTGCTGGCCGCCGCTGTTCAACCGGACATTGAGCGTCCACAACCAGGAGGATGGCGAGCTACCCAAGGCAACCAGGGTTCAGGCGAGCAAGGACTTGAGCAACAACAAAGCTTGCAGCCGAATATCATTCCTACATCTCGACAGAAAGGAGAGATTGTGAATGACCACCTCACCCCTGGGCACAAGGAGGTCCAGGACCCTCTAATAATGGGCGAACCACCTACAACAACTGTAATGCCCTGCTCCCCAGGATACCCAGGGAGTACGAATCCGTCCCAGGTATTCCTGAAGAGGCGGGTGCTACGAAGGAAGAAAAGAAACAAAATAATGTTGAATAAGCAGGTCCACTGCGCACTGCTGGGGTATCACATTTAATGTTTCCAACCACAGACAACAAATAACCAAAGAACAACACAGAATAACAACACCAACCAGAGTACAACACTAAAAGTACATCATCCACATGTACATACTGCAATAACTGATACACCATCTCAGTTCTTCCCCACCAGTAAACCCCAAGTATAACAACTCTCTATCTTCTCTCCTCTCCCCACCCCACACTCTCAACTCTGCCACTGGACTCCACAGCTCAACCTGCTACCAACTCCAAGAGTCAACACCTGTAAAGTCAACGGGGCACGTCAACGCGTGTCCTAGTAGGATATCCCAACTCCAAGTAGTATACCATCTACAGGCATGAGCTACTATGCATGGAATATGAAGTGCAGTACCATAGCATGCAAGAGAAGACATAGCTATATAATGTTAAGGTAAAAGTAGGAAAACGTACCTGCCGCACTGGTGTGTTGCTACAAAAGAGAGTTAGTACTACGAATCATATATAAAGTAAGGAATCAAAAGTGAACAACGATAAGGCATAGACCAGGAAGGAAATACACAAGGTGCCAAGAGTCAAGTCACACGTATCACAACCAACTGTAACTGACAAGGTACTACGAGAGTCTCAAGCCAGGCTAGTGCCACAAGCTTATTGGTAAGCTTATTCAATAAGTTAGGAAGCTCATTTATCCACTTTGTTATTGGAAAACCTGAGTAAACTTTGAATATAAGGATTTGGAGTTCACCCCAAGAGTTGGGGTGAAAATACACACGACACAGTGGACATGAGCACTGTACGACACCAGGTCTCTCAGCTCCCCCGTCCCTGGCAGTAGTGAGGATCTCCACATCTCCACAACCAAACCACATCATCACACCTCCAAGAAACCACCACTCCCGGTAAGGGCAAGTGGGAATAATCACATATCACATCCCCAGTCTCCAGGGTCCAGACCTCATATCCATCATTTACTCAGCCTTTTCACCTAAACCCGGGTTTTACTAACTCACCCTCATTAGAGAGGATTGTGGCATATTCAGAATTATAGGTTAACACCATAAGTGACATGTTAGGGGTCATGATGGCATGTGTGTACATATCACCTTAGCTGTCCATAACTAGAAATATGATCATGCACTCACGTGACATGCCCTCTATCACAACACATCATCCATTCACACATACAGTGTATCCATGCCATTCAAGCCTCTAACTTCACCAATCATCAATGTGGCTCAAGGCCAACGCTATCACATGCACATTTCTTAAATTATAGGATATTGCCTTCATTGGGGGCATTTTAACAAATGCGTGGCAGGCGTTATAAAAATTAATATTGTCACATCATCAAATTTAGTAACAAATAGCATGACTAAGCACACTTTCAAGTAGGACAACATTCATGCATAATGGAAGGAAAATTGACATCACCACAGGTTTCAACTTCATTCAAACACACCAGCTTGCTGGAACAGTCATGAACAGCCATAAAGATCAGCATATTCCATCCATTTTCCTTGTGAATTTACCAAAACTCATTAAATGAAAGTTGAAAATATAGTAGTACTGGATTCACCTAAAAAATTTCATGCATAAATATGGACTAGGTGATTTATGATGAATTGTTTGGTGAAACCTGTCAAGACTGAGTTTCAGACAGATTCCAAGATCTGTAAAAACTGCTAATTTAAAACATGTTATAGTTAGAATTTCGAAAACATGACCCCAGGAAAAGTTGTAGAGCCGGTTGTTATCTTTACAATGAGACCAAGAACACTAATTTCTATAAAGTGTGCAGGGACTGGACTCAATTTTGCTGTGTTGTGTCCAGACTGAATGAAATACAGACATGTTGTAAAGATGAAATTGTTACTCCTAATTATTGAACTGAACATATATTATATTTTATATGATTTTAAGGTAGGATTTCGAGATCTACATGGCTATAATTATTTCATATTTTTCTTTAATCTAATTTGAGCAGACATCACTGCTAAACAAGAGGACAGATTGCTGGAATTTCAAGAACAGATCCAACAACGCACAAAGACAAGTTCTTTCTACAAAATATGCATGTACATGTATAATAGATGGAGATGGGTATCCTACCTCTATCCAATGGGAATGAAGTGTTCTCCTCTTCCTCCTCTTTCTTTCTCTTCATCTCTTTCCTATTCATCTTCTTTATTTCCTTTGATTTTTCCCCTTCTTCTTTGATTTCTCTTTCTTTCTTTCTTTCTCCTTTTTTTCTTGTGCCATGGGAGATTCGGCCAGGTTCTAGAGGGAAAGAGAGAGTTAGAGGGAGGGAGAGAAGATGACAAACAAAATGAAAAGAAAAGGAAATAAAAAGAAGGATGTAGAAAGAAAGAGAATGGTTAAAGAAATATTTGAAGATATTTCTCCTATGAATACCCTTATTTACAAGTTTGCCATTCATATAATTACCATCTTACTCTACCCACACACCGACACCTAATTACAAGTGTGCCATTACTTTACACACGCCCCTTTTTACTATACACACATCTCTCTCTAATATTACGAAAATGCCACTACCCTAACCCTTTTCACACTAATCCCTCTACACCAATCCTATACACCCATTCACACACATACATACACCATCATACAAGCATATTCAAGCATCACACATCCATGCATCACCTCACCATTCATGCATGTACACTACACCCATCACCTATTACCAAATGACCAAAATGCCCTTATTCAACCAAGGGAATTACATGATTGCCACTAGCTACCCTTACGCTCATAGCGTATCATATCAACACCTGACACCATTCTACACGTATATGGAGACAATACACGTGTTGTTCATCGTATATGGCAAATCAGGCTGTGACATCTTGGCCACCTTAAAATAAAGTCCGTCCTCGGACTTTCTAGGGTAAGGGAAGGTCTCGCCAAGGGTCAACGGGTCTAGGGGTCTTCGTACCCACATAACACAACCAACACTATGCCAAAAACCACACACATGGAGATACACATATACACATATTACACCCATGTATATAGTTATCCACTTGCATAATAATAGTAACATGGTACTACACCAACCATATTCATGCATATACATTCACACAGTCACAAATATACCATACCATCTATCTATTCATATTTATGCACCAGGGTGTGCTCACATCACGTGTGCACAATATAGGTGTACATACATGGCAGAATGTGCAAGTATTCACTGGCTACTATCACTTATTAAATAACAACTATTATCACATCATTACGATACACTAGCAAATACATATCAGAATACATCAGGCACATATAGGATGCATTCTCTCTCTCTCTCTCTCTCTCTCTCTCTCTCTCTCTCTCTCTCTCTCTCTCTCTCTCTCTCTCTCTCGGGCACACACCCAGACATAGAAAAGTTCACACCATATCAAACATGTATTACAGATACCTTCTACTAACCATCTAGGGGCGCACATACAAGCACAAAGTGTACCCACTACATGCATATGAATATGGGGCAAGACTCAAGGACATCAAGGCCCATATAACACACTCGGACATACAGAGTACACACACGAGTTCACTTATGTATCTGCACATACATCTATATATGTAGCCACATGTGTGTGTGTGTGGGTGGGAAATGTGCCTGAGGTCGACCTCAGGCAGAAATACCTGCGCACACCCCCTCTGTTTGGGGTTTGTAAGTATTTTTTTTGAATTTTTTTTGCAGTAGCTAGATATACTTGTTAGGTAGCTTCTCACAAAATTTCAGGTCAATCCAACACCGTTTGAGCCTCCGTTCATCGATTTCAAAAACGTTGCGCAAAACTGTCCAGAATTCTGGATAGTTTTGCGCAACGTTTTTGGAATCGATGAACGGAGGCTCAAACGGTGTTGCATTGACCTGAAATTTTGTGGCGAGCTACCTAACAAGTATATCTAACTACTGCAAAAAAATTCAAAAAAATGCTTAAAACCCCCGAACAGAGGGGGTGTGCGCAAATAATTCTGCCGGAGGTCGACCTTAGATATATTTTTGGTTTTGTGTGTGTGTGTATATCCACATTTGCACTACTTATATCATCACATGTGTGTATACGACATCGCACTTGAGCCATATCACAATACATAGGGCACATATGAATATAAGCTGCATACATATATGTCTGCATCCATATATGGATATACAGCGGTAAGAAGTCATAGTCACATGGTATTCATACACACTGTGTCACAGTCACTGTGTCTCACCTAAGATTACTGGGTAGAATGATCTTACCACCTAAAAACACAAAATACATACATCACACTTATATGCAATCTTCAAAAAAAACCTGATGACGCACAAAACGTAAGGCAATTCATGATACAAAGTTTTTTTTTTGACCTGCCATTTTTTTGGTGATCCTCAGGCCGTGAGTTGTTTGGTTCCTTCAAATAGTAATTTTTTTGTGCGGCTCTTCAAGGGCTTGATTTTGTGCGGCTCTTCATAGCTCTTTTGTTTTCTTCTTTGTGCGGCTTCCGAAGATACCACACACACATGCATTTGTGATTTATTGTTTTGAAGCAAGAGCAGGCCGTAAAGGATATATGGGGCCTTCAGAACATCATCCACAAGAGGGGCTTATGGCAAGGGGTTCTTCTAGCAAGTTCAAGCTTTCAACGTCTACAAATCTGTCTTGATCGCGCATCCGACTTCGTACGCTCATATCTCCTGATCCAGACGTCGGATCGACGAGCCGTTTGCGCCCACGCGACCACATCTTCATGCCCTTCGCAACGGTGATAGACTCCTTTGCTCAGTTCTCAGAATTATATACAGTTCGGGCGTTTTTCTACAGATCAGCCACTGCAGAATTCAAATTCGCGCAATCATTTTCCGAAGACTATATCTTCCAATCCAGACATCGGATCAGCGAACCGTTTGCGCCCATGCGATCACGATCTTACAAACTTCATCACGGTGATATCTCTCTGATTTTTCACTGCAGTATTAAAGCTATTTGAATCTGTTTTAGTTGTGAGATTGTATTAAGAATAGCTTTACTCTGAAGCTATCTCTGCGCTTTAACTCTTGAACTATATTTGTGTACGGTAAGATCACTACCCGTAAGTGTGATCGGTTTTATTAAGTGAAATCCTCATATGTCTTGGGGTCAGAGTTTTGGCAGGGAGCCACTCCGTTAAAAAATATCTGTGTCTGATTATCTCTGTGTTTGTGATTATTTTTAAATTTGTGCCACACACCCTATTCACCCCCCCCCCCCTCTAGGGTGTTTTTCAATTGGTATCAGAGCGGGATTCCTTTTAGACTCAAAGTCTAGTGGAATTTCGATCTTATGGCACAAATTCCGCACACATACTCATATGACACGCACAGTCAAAGAGAAGGTCAGTCGTATCTCAGATCTCCTCTATTTGATGGTACGAACTATAGTTATTGGAAACAGCGTATGTCCATACACATCAAAGATATCGATATGGAATTATGGAAAATAATCAGTGAAGGATTTACACTGTTTGATAAACCCACTCCTGAGCAGCAAAAAGAAAATGATCGGTTAAAAAATCTAAATTTTAAGGCCATGAGCATCTTGTATTGTGGTCTTAGTAAAACTGAATTTAACCGCATTAGTTCTTGTTCTACTGCTAAGGATATTTGGACGAGACTTGAAGTTACTCATGAGGGAACTAGTGAAGGCAAGAAAACTCATATTAGAATGTTATTACAGAAATATGAAAATTTTGCTATGATGCCTAATGAGTCTATTGATGCTATGTTTTCTCGTTTTGCAGATATCGTCAATCCACTGAAATCCTTATGGAAGGACATCCCAGAGGAAGATCTGGTCGGAAAGATTTTATACTCCTTATCTGGCGATTGGATTCAAAAGAGGACGGCGATCGAAGAAGCACATGATTTGGCAGATATCAGTTTCGAGAAGTTAATGGGAAAATTAATGGCTTATGAGGTTCAATTGAAGATGGCCAATGACAGCACACCAAAGATGAAAGAGAAACCTAAGAAGGAGGAAACAAAGGAAAAGAACTTAGCTTTTCAAATCTCCAAAATGCTCAAGGAGGAGATGAATGAATCAGATGATGAAAGCATGGCTCTTGTTACAAGGAAATTTGTGAAATTCATGAAAAACAACAAAAGAAGGACGGGAAGCATTTGGGGAGCCAAGAAAAATGAAGAAAATGATGGAGAAAGTTCTGCACCTCAGTGTTTCAGATGCAACAAGAGAGGGCACATGAAAGCAGAATGTCCACTTCTGAAAGGAAAAGAAAAGGAAAAAACTGGTGATGGAGAAAAGAGAACATCAAAGCGAGGAATGGTGGCTACGTGGGGAGAAAGTGACGCAGAAGAGCTCTCCTCAGCTAGGGTGCTTCCGACACTGACAGAAGTGTGGACAGAGGTGCTAGGAGCAGGGATCAAGTCTGGTGCAGGCTGAGGGATCGGGATCTCCGGGTCCAGAGGGGGAAGGAGGGGCTCCTGCTCAGCGCCCTCGAGCTCAAGCACGTATGCAGCTAGGATGAGGAGGTCCATCTCTGGTCTCCACACCCCTCCTACAGGTCTAATGTGGGTCCGAGCGGGGCTCGGAAGCACCATATAATCTGAACCGAAAGGATCGTGCAGCCAAACCCAGTGGTGCTGACTGTGAGTACGCAACATCCTCATGCGGGCCATGACGTCTATGAAAAGGGAGATGGGGCCTGTGGGTCGAAGCAAACCAGTTGGGAGCTCAATCCCGCACAAAGGAGCTAGTAAGGTAATCAGACTGCCACAACAGATCGCCGTCCTGGCGGTGGCAAAAGAAACAATGTAGTCTAAGTACCAGCTAGCTATATCGATATGAACAACGAGGACTAAGACGTCCATGTCACCCTCAAAGACTCTCGCTCTAGTCATCGCGTAGAGCATATAAAGCTCAGGTGTAGACATCATCCCAGGCTCATACCTCGCGAGAAATGTGGTCGCCATGAAGCGCTGAGCAATGCAGAGGCATGGGTGGATGATAGAGGAGGCCTTGGCCCGGCTAGGGTCAAAAGCGAGTGGAGAGCCCGTGATCAATGTCCAGAAAGCATGTGTATCGAATGATGGTGGGGCGATGTGCGTGGGACTAAAAGCGTGGTCGGGGTTTGGGACAGGGGGCCACTGGAAAAAGGCTCGGAGCATATCAAGAGTGATCTCGCACTCACGATCCATCAGACGAAACGTGCAACCCCTTGGAGTCCTAGGATAGAACTCAGGACCTCGATTGTTGGTCGGACGTAGGTGTCCGCCAACATCGACAGAAAATCACGCCACCATATGTTGTCATACAACTGGAGAAGGCTCTTGAATACCCCTAGGTGCTCTAAATCTGTAATGTGTGCAAACCTAGAGGGGACAATCAATCGATGGGAGATCCTTTCAAATCTGACGCGGTGTGCGTCATCTCGGAAAGTGATCCCCAGCGTATTGAAAGCTGGGACGGGCTGTGCCGGTGGGGGTGGAATAGGTGCGGTAGGAGGCGAAAGTGTGGGTGGTGGTAGGCTAGGTGGCGGGGAGTCCGCTCGAGTGGAGGAAGAGCCAGGCACTCGCTAGTCCTCCTTCGCTTGGAGGCGGGTGCCCGCGAGCGCGACCTAGTGCATGGAGGCATGGGTGCCGGGAGATGTGCCTACCAATGCGAAGTGCTAATAAAATAAGCGAATATACCCAAGCACGACGTGACTCCAAACGAGTAGTGAGAGCAAAGAGATGCCTCCCCTGAGAATATCCAAATCTGCCCCTGATTCTCCCCCAATCTATCCTGAAACACAAATTGATTAATTAGTAATGAATATCAATAAATTTTGGGGAAAATCAAGAGAAATAGGTGTGTATATAGTTTAATTTCGATTCAGGATGGAATAGGGCTTACGAACCGGAGATTGGAAGAAAAGGAGAAATTAGGGCTTGGGGGGCGATCGGTGGCGAGGGAGGCAGCGCCGGCGGCGATTGGATGGCAGCGTGGCCGTCGTGGGGTTGCGCCACTTGGGCGCGGGTGAGGGTGGCTCGGGCGATGGGGTCGGATGCTCAGGAGATAGGGGAAGATCGGGATGTCGGTTCGAGAATTTGGGAATTTTTGCTTTGGGACCGTGAGCTATTGACTATATAGGGTAGGTCACTCGGCCGAGTGGCCACTGCCACTCGGTCGAGTGGCTCAGTTTATAAAATTTTAAATTTTTTCGTGTAAGTTCTGACTCGGCCAAGTAGCACTATCACTCGGCCGAGTAGACAAAAGTCACTCGGCCGAGTGGCTAGGCCACTCAGAGATTTTTAAGTGTTGAATGTGTCAAGTTCACTCGGTCGAGTGACATAGTCACTCGGCCGAGTGGCATGTAATTAACAGAGAGGGGTTTTTCGAATCTTCCTTGATCAGTACCCTACTCGGCCGAGTAAAGTCTTCACTCGGCCGATTGGAAATGTCACTCGGCCGAGTGAGCGGCTGTTCTCAGCTCCTACTCTCTGTTTTTGCTCCACTTTCTGATTTTCTTTCCTCTATCAGTTTCTTCCCTCTCTTGACGTCTGAGCGCATCTCTGGAACGCTCCCCAATGCCATGGTCGTCCTCTATTCATATGGTCTCCTATTCTCCATCTCCTGAAATGAAAAATGTTGCCCGTTGTCAGGTTTTTCTTTGACACTCGACTCTAAACACTGATAGAGATCTAAGACAAAAATAAAAAGAAAAATTCAACTAAAATGAGATAGAACCGTCGGGTTGCCTCCTGACAAGCGTTCTTTTAAGGTCTTGAGCTCGACCCCTTAAGATTCGCAATTAAAGCTTGATGTTTGGCGCATGTGAGATGCGTGCGTCAAACTTGCCGGGAAGGCCGCTTGGGTTTAGTTGTTGATTTTCTTTGACGTTCCTCGGCTCCCCATCATCATGGGTAGTAGTGGGGAGTGGGTCCCCCAAGCTTGAGCTTTTGACATCCTTTTTCTTGGCTGGCGGCCAAGATTTGTTGTCCGGTGGAGCTTTCTTCATATGCTTCGCCGTAGAGAGCTTGCATAACTCTCTAATCTTGACAACATCAGCGTCGTCCTTCTCCTCATCTGTAAGAGGTTCCGATGGGTCTCCCATCATTTTGCCTTCTTCGGTAAGTTGGCCCTCTTCGAGGCCGTCATCATGCTTGGCCCCGATGGCAAATGACATGGCGTTGTCAATCACCTCTTCGAGGAGGTCCACATAGTCCACGTCCTCTGGCAAAGGCATATGCTTCATTGCCTTCGAAATGTGGAGCTCAATTTCAATATTACCGACGTTCAAGGACAAGGTTCCTTCCCTTACATCTACAATCACTCCGGTGGTGGCTAAGAAAGGACGTCCAAGAATCAGCGACGTATCACCTTCCTCCTTAATATTCATTACCACGAAGTCGCATGGCAAGCAGAGTCCACCCGGTACTTGTAGTGGTATGTTTTCGGCAATCCCCACCGGCCTAGTGATTTGCCCATCGGCGAGTTGTATCTTCATGTCCGTGGCCTTGAGGTCGGTTCCCGTATTCAATTTCTTGAACATCGTGAGGGGCATTAGGCTCACGCTTGCTCCCAAATCTACTAAAGCTTTCTGAAGTGGGACTCCTCCAAGCGTGCAAGGAATTCAAAAACTACCGGGATCTTTGAACTTGGTCAGCGCTTTCTCCTTTCTAGTAAACCACGTACTTTGCTCGGCGAGCATGATCCTTTCTTTTCGCTTCTTTCCCGCGATCAAATCTTTTAGAAACTTTGCATAAGACGGGATTTCGATGATTGCATCCAAGAATGGAATGTTCAAGCTCACACCTCGCAAATACTCCAGAAATTTGACGAGCCTTTTCTCAATCCTCGCCTTTGCCAGCCGTTGTGGGTATGGTACTGGTGGCATATAAGCTCGCTCCTCTAGTGGCTTCTCTACTTCAGATTTTTCACCGTCGCTCGACGCCTTCGGGTCCTCCTCTGCATTGCCCGGTTCCTTATCAACCGAAATTTCTTCCCTCGGCTCCTTAGCTTGAATCATGGCGGGAGTAGTATCATTCCTGCCTCTTATAGTCACCGCCACAACTGCATTGATGTGCCTGGTGTTGCTTCGTGGGTTATATTCCAGTTGAGCCGGTAATTGTTGATTGGTCTTATTGAGCAATGCGAGTTGCTCCGATAACTGTGCCACGACGGTGTTGAGGGAATCTTGTTGGACCGTCAATTTTGCATTAAACTTCTTTTGCTCGACCATGAACTCTTCAACCCTTGCTTCGTGGTCCGACCTTGGCGGTGCTTGCGGTGGATTGGGTGCCCTCCATCCTTGATTGTATCCCGGATATCTATAGGGCCCCACTTGATGCCTCAATGGGTAGTTTTGTTGTTGGGGTGCCCTTTGTTGATACTGTGGTTGTTGTGGAGGCCGGGCTTGTGATTGTTGCGACGGTGGATTCAAGGCTCCATCATTGATGGCGTATGAAAATCCAGAGTGACCCCTTGTAGCCATGTTCATCCAATAACCGGTACTACCCGCAACATATTGAGCTTGTTCCATAGCTCCGTCTCCTTGCTCCCCTCCAACAAACATAACATGGGCTTGATCTTGCCAGTCGCTCATGCTTCCTCCCGGTGTAGAAACGGTGGGGGCTCTATGTGGTTCACTAACCACCTTTTCCAATCTCTCTACGACTTTGTGAAGAGAATCAAATTTTATAGAGAGCTCTACCACTGTCTTTGCTTCATAGATAATTGTCGGCTTCAAGGATGACGAAGAATGTCCGCTTTCGTCGGCCCACTGCTGATTATTCAAGGCCATCTCCTCAAGTAAGGCCGTAGAGTCATCCGGTGTCTTTGACAAGGTAGCTCCATTGGCGGTTGCATCAATTATTTTCTTTGTGCTTGGTTGCAATCCTTTGTAGAATCTATGCACAAGCTCATATGGCTTAATGCTATGATGGGGGCATTGGTGTTGCAGATCCTTGAAACGCTCTCATGCCTCATATAAAGTTTCTTGAGGGCCTTGCTTGAAGGACATCAGTGCGCTTTGTATCTTAATAGTCTTGGATGGCGAATAGAACTTGTTGACAAAAGCGCTTGCCATCTCATCCCAAGTGGTGAAGATCCCCTCGGCTTGCGTCCTCAACCAATACAATGCTTTATCTCGAAGAGTAAACGGGAAGAGGCGCAGTCGAATAGCGTCAACCGGCACACCAGGCATCTGGAAAGTGGCACATTTAGTCAAGAACGATTGCAGATGGTAGTGCGGGTTTTCTTGTGAGTTTCCATGGAATGGGTCTTGTTGCATCAACACTACAAGTCCTGCCTTCAGCTCAAAGTTCTTGTCGGTCGCCAACTATGGCATGACATAGAAGAGGTGGTAGACGTGGTCGTGGGCCGTAGCCTATCTCGGATGGAGACAAGCCTAGCCATACGCGCTGCTAGCTCCTCTGGTGTTTCCGGTGCAGCCATTTGATTTTCCTCTATAGCAAATCTCCTCTCAGCTCTAAGCCTCCTTTTCGTACGCTCGATCTCAGGGTCGAATAATATTTCTTCTTGGGGCACCTTCGATCTCGTGTACATGCACAGAAAAAGAGAGTCTACATAGAATTGTTAGCACGATATAGGAACAAAAGAGTGAAGATAATAAAATAAAAGGAAATAGCTAAGTAAGGAAAATAAAATACCGTCGCCTCCCCGACGACGGTGCCAAAACTTGATCGCACCCGGATATACACCCGGAAAACGACTGTAGTCTTACCGCAAGTGCACGGTGTAGCGACGAGCGTGTATCGAACACATGAAGGACAAATGACGGTACTTTGTTTTAATCACCTAGCTATTGGTGGTAGAATGGAATGGTTTCGAGAATGTTGTCACGGTCGTTCGATTAACAAATTGAATTCTATATAATAAAAGCGTCTAGGGCCAGGGAATCCCCACTACGGATTGTTATTTATCTTTGTGAATCGTGAATCTCAATGTTGCAAGGCTTGAATTGAGGTGAACTAGTCATAACTAAATAGAGAACCAAGCTCACGCTCTCGCGCTATTGCCGGTCTATAGCGACCTAGATTAGGGCACACTCTCGTGCAAACCCTAACCTAAGCCGCTAGCATGAAGATCGACATCATCATCCAATCGCACCTCGAGCCCACTCTCGTGCAAACTCGATTTACGATCTAGGTTATGATAGTTCGTATTCGTCCAATCTCTTGCAAATGAATATGAGTATGGATTTATAATAAAAATCCTAGCTTTGGTCCAATCTCTTGCAAACCAAGTCTAGAGAATCTCGATTATAAACCTAAATCGAATATCTAGGCCTTCCCATCGATTGGAATCCAATCTCTTGCAAACCCCAAATCGATGGAAATTCCTAGCTACTCGTAGTAAAGCAATCATAACCCAACTGTCTATCAATCCTAGTAACACAGTAATTCGTTCATCACAATTCTAAAATCGGATCCATAGGGTTCATCCCCATGCCTTAGAACAGCAGAACTACTCACAATTAATCATGGCAATCACAGAAATAACGAATGAAAATATAAAGCAACTCATGGTTGAGAGAAAACAATTCACAAAAACTAGAAATTTTGATAGAAAGAATAAACCAAATCTCCAATCTTCAATCTCTAGCCGAGGATTTTAATTAGAATAATGCTCAAAAACTATTTTCAGGTCCTTCCTAAAACTAGGAAGAAAACTAGCTTAAATACAGGCCAAAGTCGGCTAGAAAATCCTGACAGATTTTCCCCTGGCGCAGCCCATAACCCTAATTCGCGATACAGGCAGACTGCACCACTCGACCGAGTGGAACATGTCACTCGGCCGAGTCACGGGCCCAAAGAAAAACAGAGATATTGGGGATTTTGGGGGTCTGTCGCTCTGTTCCACTCGGCCGAGTGGAGTTCTTTACTCGGTCGAGTGTGCTTTCTCACTTGATCGAGTGAGTCTTCTGCTGATCTTCTCCAAACTTCAGAGAGTCGGCTGCGGGAGAAAAACATTGTCGTACTCGGGCGAGTGGACCTCTTCACTCGGCCTAGTAAGATACTTCACTTGCCCGAGTGAACTTTGACTCCATGTGCTCCTGTATCTGTTGTACGCGATCGAGTACGTTCCTTCACTCGGCCGAGTGAGCAGTATGCTCAGCCGAGTGGGCTGTTTCTGGAGTCCTATCTTCTCCTCCTCGCCTCCTTGTCGATTCTATCGAACTTCTTCTTCTTCCGCTCATAATCTAGCACTGCTAGCTCCTCGATAAGGTCACAGGTGGTGCTCCAGTGTGCGTGAAAGTCCCTTGATCTCATTTATGCTCCAGATCGCTCCATATTTCCTGAAATCCGACAAAAACAAGAAATAGTGAAAAGCAACGCGATATCATCGAATAATCGTGAAAACCGCAATATGGACGATCGAAATGACATTCAAATATGCAGAAAAAGGTGTAAAATAAGGAGCGATCAGTAATTAGTTAGGGTTAAACATAATTATTTACGTTATGACGAAAAATCCAAAAAATAGAGGCGCGCTCGCGTTGACGCGTAGAATCAAGAACACTCGGACAAGAAGCACTCAGACTACTAAAGTAACATACAGTGACACATGCAATTAAATACGCCTAAAATACATGTCGTTACATCTTCATCCAGTCGCCTTTGATAAGCGGCCTCCTCCTCCTCATCGAACCGCTTCTGCAGAGCGATCGCTTCTCCTTCGTCGAACCTCCTTCGCTGTGCGGTCGCTTCTTCTTCAAATTGGAGGAGGGGGGTCCCGCTTCACATTGCGGGGTCTGAAGGGTCCTTCTGACGGATGTGGCCTAGCTACCATGGCAGCGGCCCAGTCTTCCATCATTTTAGTGAAGTTCTCGAAGCTTTTGTAAACACCGAGGGACGTGTCCTGGATGACAGCAGCGGACTCCTCAAGGGGTAAATTCATTAGGGAGTTCTTCTGGGAGAGCTGGTCTCCTCGGTCATTGGCATCTTGCCACAACGACGTTGCGGTGACTGCGTGTGGTGTTTGACATGGGTGCAACCCTAGTTTCCATAGACGTCGCCAATTGTTGCGGATCAAGTCCGCCCAATAACATAATTTGTTTTTAATGGGGGAATCACGGGTACAATGTTTACAAGTATAGGGATGTCGATGAGGCTAGAACAACTAGGAATGCATTCCGTTGGCGAATGATCTGAGGTCATCCATTGTCGTCGAAGGTCGCCGATCGCTGGTGGCTGTGCCGAGCTTCCTGCAAGAAGAACAGTACATCAGAAAGGCTGGGTTGGCTATCAACCTGTAGCCCCTCCGCTGGATAAGTCAGTGGATGACTTTTAAAGAGTATGTCGGACACGCTTGACGAGCTTGGAGTAGATTGGCTTTGCATGGCGAGCTTATGAGGAAGGCACAGATATATGTGGGATATCCTACCTTGAATTTTGGGCAGGAGTTATAGATTTCAACTAACCAACCCCCTCCTTGGTGGCTAGAGGGTGGTATTTATAGGGTCGAGAGTCGGTTGTTCATCGTCCAATCACCTGTCAAGTCTGCTTAGTTGGAGCACAAGTGGGGATGCGATAGGTCGGCGAGTGTGTCAGAGATATTTATGCATTAACAGGTGTAAGGAGGTGTCAGGGTCATTAATGCATTAATGGGAGACACGATGGGCGACCATCAGTTGTCGCTCTTAACCTCTGGCATTAATAGGGGCGTAGGTTGTTGAGTATTGGACTCCCCGGATTTGGTTTTGGATGATGAGCAAACATAAATATATCATGAACTAACAATTTGTGAGCGCAGTTATGGAGATCGTCGCCAAATTCACGAGAACACTCAAAGCGACATCTTAAGACTTCTCAAAGCTCGTATTCAATGCCTAAAGCTTCGTTAAAGCTTTTGGACCTTTTTGGAAGTCATGAAGATTTGGTCGAAGCTTTCGAAGACCGTTCCTTATGGTTTTATTCATAGTCTTTTAGCTTCGATTTATAGAATGTTAAGCCTTGAGTAATTCTTACATGTCTATCTTCATATCGCTCATATCTTAGAGCTAGGATTATCTTAGAAGCCATTAGAAACTTTCCCGAAGCCTATCGCTTCTTCCCTCGGCTTCTAGTGCATCTTAGTTGGTTCAAGTAGAGTCACCAACCGACTAGATGACGATCTAGTCGGTCGGCAACTCTTCATGAACCGACTAGATGTCCTAACTCATTTCAGCTCAGCCATGTCGATCAATTAGTCGGTCAAAGAAGGTTCACCGACCGACTAGATGACGATCTAGTCGGTTAGGAATCCTTCTCAGACCGACTAGTTGAGCTTGCCTCTGTACAGCCTGAGTTACTGTTTACAGTTAGTCGGTCCAAGAACATTCTTCGACCGACTAGTTGTGAAACTAGTCGGTCAGCATTTGTTCTTAGACCGACTAGTGTAACTTGTATTCAGCTTCGTGCATTTCACTCTTAGTCGGTCAAAGAACACTCACCGGCCGACTAGTTGGCAAACTAGTCGGTTGGCAAGTCTTCTTAGACCGACTAGTTCATGTTGCCTGGAAATCACTCTTTTGGCTGTCGAGCTGTTAGTCGGTCCATGTTGAATCACCGACCGACTAGTTGATGAACTAGTCGGTCAGTGATCCTTCTTAGACCGACTAGTCTGCTTCAGATTTAGATCCGTTGGAGTTTTGAAAGCGACGTTTCTTTCTCTCTTTTCCCTTGATCCTTTAAATACCTGAAGGGGTTATTTCATAGGATCTAAGGCTGCTATTTCCAGGGTGCTATTGATTCAAAGAGAAGCTTTCAACTCTCATCTTCAAGCTCTCTCATTCTCAAGAATCTCTCCCTCACTCTTTTTCCTCAAGAGAGATTCATTGATTGTGAGCCTTCCAAGCCAATGGCTTGATTCTAGGTCATCATCTCTTCCCTAGGCTTCCATTGCTGGTCATCTTCTTGAAGCTAGGGGTTGGTGACTCTTCCTCCATCAAAATCCTCTTTGCCCTAATTTGGTAAGAAATCTCAAGTCATAGGTATTTTGTTGGTAAGCATTTCATTTCAGTTATATTTGAATTGTATACTCTCGGTTGTGAGAGGTTTTGCGTGATCCCGGGTTGTGGGATTCACGGTCATCGATTGTAGGTCGATTGCACTTGTGAGGTTTTCGCAAGTAGTCATATTGGAAATCTTGAGTTAGGGTTTCTAACTCAAGTATCCGGAAGGGATCCAGGTGGTTGGGACGTAGGATCACCGGGAACAAGTCGGGGAGACTTGGGTGGATCCGAACCCATTAAACCATTTGTTTGCGTTTGCATTTATTCTTGTTGATCGTTGTTATTCCGCATTGTTGTTTGTTAATTGCACGATAATTAGGAATAACTCTCCCTATTATTTAAAAGTACTATTCACCCCCCCCCCCCCCCCCTCCTAGTACATGTGCAGTGGCTTCCCAGGGCACTACATAGGTGGCCCTATGTCACCTTGTCAGAGATATTTGTTCATGGTAGGTCGCTCTTCCCGGTAGGTCGTCCTGAGGGGGTGCCAAACTCGGCGTCTGAGCTTGGCGTCCCGCGTCTTTCTCTGGCTGTGCTTCTTTGGGTGGAGGGAAAGCGAGCTTGTTCTCCTTCGGGATGGTCGGAGGGCTGTTCGTTTGGGCTTCGAATAAATGTGCCCTTATCTTCTGGGCCGGCCCTAAGGCCGTAACACCCCCTTTTTGCAAACTTGGCATTAATTATTCATCTAACAAAAAATGTACATCCCTTCCACATATTTACAGATTTGCCATTGAAATTGTTGCACTTTGCCCCTAGGTTTTTTTGGAATGCAGTCCCTGATTTTCCCCCTTTTATCACCCGATATTGCCCCCCCACCATAACCACACACACAACCCAAAAAAAAGCCCCCACAAGCACACACTTCTTGCTCCTCGATTTCGCGTATGGGTCGCATCCTTTTCATAGGGGTTTTCTTGCGCCGTGCACCGTGTATACGGTTTATTTCTAGTTTGAAATTGAGGTTTCGTCTTAAGTTAAAACGAAACCCAGGTCCATTCATCCAAGCTGCAGTCTCTCATGATTGGCTTTTCACACAAAGTTGGGAGGTATTCGTGCCGCTGTTTCAAAAATTCTGTTTGGGCATCCCATCAGCCGAAGTTTCAGAAATCTCGGTTTGGTTTGGACTCACCGAACCACAATTTGAGCCGAATCTACATTGGACTGGAGCCGGGTTATATATTCCGAGTTGATGCACCATCTTCATTTGGACCTAACCAAATCCGGGCCCAGCACGAGATTCTCTGCCACCAAAATGGAAAGGAAATCTTGGGGTGGGGGTACAAAAAGCAAGTTCCCAACAGGCATCATTTTGCCAAACAACCATTTGTTGTTGATTCCTTTGTTTATTCCAAACCTAGTAAAGCAACAAAATAAATGTGGGCCTCGAGCACTTAAATCTTTTTTTAAGCCACTCAATCGGCAGAAAAGTAAATTCCCTTTCATAATTCACGAGAAAAGCAGGGGTCTATTCATTGTCATCATCATGTTCATTATGGCATCACGATCCTTGAAAAAATCATCGTAGAACCGTTGGATGTTGTATCTAGGGTTGTGCTATATACACCCCAAAGGGAGGGTGTATGTTGTGGAAGTTGGCTCGATTTCGGCGTTGATGAGTCATTGGTTATTCAGTCGAGCTATCTTGTGCAGACATAGCTCGTCTGTGCTCGGGTACGACCCATCTAGCCATGCACAAGTCAGCTAGGTCGAATACCGAGCTACGGGACTTCAGCAGCACATTGGACTCTCGGTCGTGAGGGTCGGCGGCTCATTGAATCGGCAGCTATACGGTTCGACCTACTTGGTAGCTCGAACACTCGACCCGGCACTTTGACCGTTCGGTCTTCAGGAGGAACACTTTGATCGTTTGGTCTTCAGGAGGAAGGTCGGTCGTGCGGAGGGGGCCTGCTAGGATGCGACGGACGTCTACTAGTGTTCGGCGCATTAAATACGTAGAGTTGCGATGGGATATGAATTCTGTCTTTTACGTGATTTGTACCCCTTGGGATCAACCAACCAACGAGGGCACTTATTGTGCCCTAGTGGTATATATAGATAGTTTTAGAGGAGGGTTTTGTGTGGAACACATTGGAGAGATTTGGAGCCGCCATTTGTGAGAGCCAACTCTAAGAGATATTGTTGTGAGCAGTTGGAGAGATCATTGTGTGCTTACTCTTCAGCTGTGAAGAGAGAAGATTTGTATTGATTTGTATTTGTTCTTTACTTTCGTAATAAAGCGCATTTGCGTTCTCGTAGCCGGCCGACGGCCTACAGTTGCTACCTCTCTTAGTGCTTCTCGTTTGTGGTGTGTTGTTGATCCATGTCTCGGTCCTCGACGATCCTGTGAATTCTGATGTGGCTTGCATTTGCGCACAACATAAGTACAGTTCATTGTCAATAATTATCAAGAATAAAACAGTGTGTGTGTGTGTGGAGACAAGTGAGGTGCCTGATTTTCTATTTTTAGCACACACAAAAGTACATACACTCTCTTATTTGGCTTGTATATGGCACAAAACTGTGTTGATACGTTCATGAAACTAGCGTTTGTTTGCCCGGTCCGCGGAATCCGGGCAGTGGCCACGTCAGCACCTATGATTAATGAGGCCGTTTCTGTAGGGCCTAACCAAGAATATAGGCCGGTCTAATCTCGCTCCCAACTTACATAAAGCCCATTTAATCAGTCATCAATGATGAGCTTAAGTAAAATAAGAAACATACAAAACTCCATTGTTAATTGACGGTCGAGGCTTTGCGGGGCCCATTTATGTGCGTTACTTTTTGTTTCCGAAAGAGAATTGCTACATACACCCCTACCTATAGGGGTGTATGTAATAATTGAGTGTCAAATGTAGAAATTCTATCACATCCCCACCCTCATTCATATTTAAACATCCTTGTTTTTTCCTTTTTAGGTCACAATCATTGCATACACCCCTATAGATAGGGGTGTATATAGTCTTGGCCTTCCGAAAGCCCCTTTGCCTACCGCATGTGCGACAAATCCTGGCCGTCCAATCGACGCGACCCATCGGAATCTCTTTGATGCCGACGTTACTACCCCGACCCTTTTTTTTCTAAAATTTTCCATTTATTCTACTTATCACTACTTAATTAAATAATATCGCGGCTCCTAACATGCACTGAACATTTAAAGTGACGATGATTAAAGTGAGATTCGCCATTGGAGCTTTCAAATTTCTTTTTCCTTAATTTTATCTTTTAAGTTGGTAATTTTTTTTTTGTTCTTGTTATCTTAGTTAAGATGTTGCAAATAGAAAGAAAAATCTTGCATGTTGTTTGATATTTGCTGGTAAGATTCGAGTTTTGTGATTCACAATACGACTAGCAAGGAATCTTGCAGCTTGATATCCAGCTTGGTTAAAATTGGAAAATAATGCGTTGTGGATGGTTTGGTTCTCTATGGTGTTTTTTTTGATCATTTTATTTTATACCAACACGAAAGATATGAGAAACGAAAGGAAGGACAGAAGATATGGATGATCTCAAATTGGATGTTATAATTGTCAAGAATACTTGACAAGTGTTATGAATCAACTACTGGGGTAAGAGCCCACAGCTCTTTATTTATAGTCAAGAGGGGAGAATACAAATATGGGCCACAAAGATATGGGCCTATCTCTAGGATAGCCCAGAATCTCAACCAACTACGGTTAATTAATCGTTCACAACACTCCCCCTTATCCAACCATAGGTGTGGACTCTGCTCGTGAATACTTTAGTATTCTCAGCATAGGAGAGTCTCACATGGGGTGGATACTTTAGGATCCTGAGTTGGTGAGATTTGCATCGTTAAAACCTTTAGCTATGAAAAACCTGTGGGAAAAACCATAGTTAAGGAAAAAGAGTACAAACTCTCCCTAACTCCCCCTGACCTGTACAAGCTCTCAAGCTTTCAGATCTCTTAGGCATCTTATCCCAATCCTTTGTACATGCTTCCTAAAAGTGGCAGTAAAAAGGGCTATAGTGAACAAGTCTGCCAAATTGTCCTATGATTGCACTTGTCTGATGTCAATCTTGTCATCTCTCTGTAGCTCGTGCGTTCAGAAGAACTTTGGTGAAATGTGCTTTGTTCTGTCGCCTTTGATGAAGCCACCTCGTAACTGAGATATGCAAGCAGCATTGTTCTCGAACATTGTAGTAGGTTCGAGATCTCCAGTCTTCAGTCCGGTCGTAGATAGGATGTGGCGGACAACTGAGCGTAACCATACGTATTCTTTGCTCGCTTTATGGATGTCAATGATCTCTGAGGGATTGGATGAGGTTGCCGTTAAGATTTGCTTGATGGATCTCCAGGAAATGGCTGTCCCTCCGTAGGTAAACATGTACCAAGTCTGTGACTTCGCGTTGTGGGGATCAGCCAAGTAACCTGCATCATCAGCATAACCAGCAAGTGTGGAGGATAATCCATTTTTGTAGAAAAGTCCCAAATCTGTAGACCCTTGGAGGTAGCGCATAAGGTGCTTAACCCCGGTCCAGTGGCGTTGTGTGGGCGCTGCACTGTATCTGGATAGTAAATTTACTGCGAACGCTATATCGGGACGCGTGCAGTTTGCCAGATATAGGAGTGCTCCGATGGCACTTAGATAAGGGACTTCTGGACCAAGTATATCTTCTACCTCTTCCAGCGGCCGGAAGGGGTCTTTTTGTGCATCCATAGATCATACCACCATAGGTGTACTTAGTGGATGACATTGGTCTATATGGAATCTTTGTAACATTTTCTTCGTGTATGTGGTTTGATGTAATAGGATTCCATCTTTTAGATGTTAAATCTATAAGCCAAGGCAGAATTTCGTTTTGCCTAGGTCTTTCATTTCAAATTCTTTTGTTAGGCTTACAGATATCTCAGCGATCTCTTCAGGAGATCCGATGAGATTCAGATCGTTTACGTAGACAGCGATTATTACAAATCCTTTTCCCTTTGTTCTCATGAAAATACAAAGGCAGACTTCATTGTTATTGAATCCTTGTTGAACATGGAATTCACTGAGTCTGTTATACCACATTATTCCTGATTGTTTTAGACTATACAATGATCTTTGTAGCTTAACAGAGTAGACGTCCTGAGGTCTATCTTTTAGTTCAGCTAGCATTGAGAAGCCATCAGGAAGTTTCATGTATATCTCCTTATCGAGATTGCCGTATAGATATGCATTCACAATATCCATTAGCTGCATATCTAGGCCTTCCTTTGCTGTTAAGCTTATCAGGAATCTGAAAGTGATCGCATCCATAACCAGTGAGTATGTTTCGCCATAGTCAATACCCGGTCTTTAGGAAAATCCTTGTGCTACAAGTCTTGCTTTGTAGCGTGCGATCTCATTATTTTCGTTTCTTTTTCTTACGAATACCCACTTGTATCCCACAGGTTTAACACCGGTAGGTGTCTGGACTATTTGCCCAAAGACTTTGTGTTTCTGAAGCGAGTCCAGCTCAGCTTCTATTGCCTGATTCCACTTTGACCAGTCATTTCTACGTTTGCATTCAGCAACGGAATGTGGATCATGATCATTGTCGCTTCCGGCGACGTGAATAGCAATGTGAAACGCGAAGTCATCGTTGACGACTATACTCTTTCTGTCCAATACCTCCCATGTACGTACATAATTTAATGATATTTCAGTTTCTCCCGGCAGTTCCTCTACAGTGGATTCCGGGAGGGGAGAGGGTATGGACACGAGCTCGTTTCTCTGTGGGGTATCGTCCCAAGGTCTCCGGATATTTTTCTTTTTCTTGGATTTTTATCCTTGGAGCCTGGTGGTCTGCCTCTTTTCTGTTGAGGTGCAGCCACTTCTGCTGCTGGTGGATTGCATCTATCCTTTGGGATGTCAATCCTAGCTGGAGTATTTGCAGCAGGGATGTGTGATTTGACAATCTTCTGGTTGTCAGTAAACGAGTCTGTTAATCTATGAACTGTGTTCTGTATGTGTAAGATCTTCAGGATCTCATCATCACACTGTTTTGTTACCGGGTCGTAGTGGGTCAAACTTTTTGTATCCCAAGTTAACATTTGCTTCACGCTAGACTTTTCAATGTCTAGGCCTATTTTGGGGAAGTATGACTCATCAAAGTCACGGTCTTCAAGTCGTGCCTTAAACGCGTCCCCTGTTTGGGGTTCTAGGTATCTTATAATGGAGGGTGAGTCAAACCCTACATAAATACCTAGGCGACGTTGAGGGCCCATCTTGGTCCTCTGGGGTGGAGCGATGTGGATATAAACTGCACAGCCGAAGATTCTCAAGTGAGAAATGTTCGGCGGCGTTCCATATGCAAGTTGCATTGGAGAGAGACCTAACCTCCTGATTGTCTTATTCTTATTAGTGATGCAGCATGCAGAATTGCATGTCCCCATGCATCCACTGGCAACTGGAATTTCATTCGCAATGGACAAGCAATCCGTTGGAGTCTTTTAATTAGCGACTCAGCTAACCCGTTCTGGGTGTGATCGTGCGGCACCGGATGTTCAATTTCTATTCACGTTGCCTGGCAGTATTCTTGAAATGACTGAGAGGTAAATTCTCCCGCATTATCCAGACATATTTTCTTTATTTGATTGTCTGTAAAATGCACCCGTAACTTTATTATTTGTGCCATGAGTTTTGGAAAAGCTAAGTTGCGGGTTGAAAGTAGACACACATACGAGTATTTCGAAGATGTATCAATCAGTATCATGAAGTACCGGAAAGGCCCACTAGGGGGTGGATGGGTCCACATATGTCTCCGTGTATTCTTTCGAGGAAGCTTGGAGACTCAATATCCACTTTAAGTGGTGATGGCCTTGTTATTAATTTACCCTTGAAGCAGGGCACACAAGGGAATTCTCCCTTCTGAAGAATCTTCTGGTTCTTCAGGTTTTGCCCATGGGATTGTGATAAGATGCGGTGCATCATCACGAATCCAGGGTGGCCAAGTCGATCATGCCAAAATAAAAATTTGGCTGATGTTGGGCACTTCAGGTGCTCCGTCAGATTTGCTTCCTCTCTCCGAATCTTTATATGGTAGAGGCCCGAGGAGAGGCTCTCAAAACGTTCAAGTATGGTTTTAACTCCATTTTCTTGAGACGTTACATACAGTAATTCATTTTCTTTTACATTTGATGTTTCCAAATGGAATCTGTTTAGACAGATATCTTTGAAACTTAGTAAGTTTCGCTTGGAATTCGGAGAGTATAATACATCTTTAATTTTAATTTCTGTTCCTTTGGAAAGCAACAAGGTTGCATTCCCAGAACCTTCAATTATATCTGATGGTCCTGAAATGGTATTTACAGGGCTCTTATACGGTGTAATGCTATGAAAATAGCATTTGTGCTAAAGGATCGTATGTGTCGAAGCATTGTCTACCAAGCAGTCATGAGAGCATTCCATCTAAACAGATGGGTAAGACATTTGCATTCAGAAACTAACTTTTCTTCAAGAAAATCAAATTACATCAAAAAAGCTCTCATAAGATAAATTGTTCTGAATAAAATGCTAAGATAAATACAGTAGGCTAATCAAGCATGTCATCTGATTCGAAGTCTTTAGCGGTGAACTTGACTGCATTGTTCGCAGGCACCAGGTTTGATTAAGCATTCTTATTCTTGCTTTGTTTATAAAGCTCCTGGATATGTAAAGGGGTCCTGCACACTCTGAACCAGTGGCCTTTCATGCCACAGCTGTGGCACTGGTCTTCCCAATCCCTCTTGGGTGGGGGTGCATCATTTTTCTTGTTGTCATTCCTGCGCCAGGTGAACTTGCGCTTCCCTTCATTCTTTCGCTGCTGCTGTACATGGCCCTTGGCTTTTTTCTGTTGTCTCCCTTTCTGTGGCTTTCTTTTCTTTTATTATCTCTCTTCTTTTTGAAGGAAGAGGTATGTGAGCTTCTGGTAGAGGGGCAGTGCCGGGAGGGCGCATATTGTGAATGGCAAGAAGAAGCTCTATGTTTTGCTCGGCCATGAGTAAACATGACAACATGTCAGAATACTTGGTGAACTTGCGTTCACGGTATTGCTGCATGAATATCGTATCTTTTTCATGGAAAGACGTATACGTCTTTTCCAACATGCGATCTTCTGAGACTTTCTCACCACACAACTTAAGGCGTGAGGTGATGCTAAAGAGTGCTGAGTTGTACTCAGCAATGGACTTAAAGTCCTGCAGTCTCAGGTCCTCCCACTCGTATCGTGCCCTTGGAAGTATAACATCTTTTTGATGTTTATACATGTCCTCAATGGCAGTCCACAGCTCAAGTGGATCTTCGACCGTAAGGTATTCAGCCTTTCAGGTCTTGTCAACATGGCGTGAATAGAGATGATGGCTTGCGCCTTCTCTATATCGCTAACATTTTCTTTTTCTGTTACAGTAGCAATGAGGGACTTTGCCCGCAGGTGAAACTTTACATGTAGCTGCTAGCTTAGATAGTTTTTACCTGATGCATCCAGCACTTCGAAATCAACGCTTGCAATTTTAGCCATTTATCTAGTAGAGCACAAACATGCATGAATTAATATTTTTAATCAAAGAAAACATTTTCATGCGGAGGCAATATTAAATGGGAAGCTAAATGCGTGGATCGGCCAGTCCCACATAAGAAAGAGTCCAAAGTCCATACAGTCCATATTACACAATTTGCAGCTTAAAAGGAAAATACAACTTTGGAAACCCCGTGAGTCCCATTTAATATCTCCAGCTTCGATTGTGGCCTCCGTCTTTATGAAAAGTGGTCTTCCGTCTTTGGCATTTACATAAGTTCATCACTACAATTTCTCTTTAAACTAAAAGAAAAATGCGGGAAATAAAATGTGGGACTTAAACGGCCGATCCAAAAACCACATTTAGCCATTCATGCAGAAATATTGTGCTCATCAACATTTTCATTCACAGACATCGCAGGCAGTTATATTTGATGAGGATAAATCATTTAATCACTTAATAATTATTGGATCACTAGGCAACGTCATACACCGTTAGGTTAGGTGACTAACGACAAGTGGTCGCAGGATCTTCCTAATTATTAAGTTTTTAAATATAATGCACAACCTCGCATATAATATCCACAGAATTTGCCAGTGATGTATAGCATGTAAAGATGATTTTACAGAAAAAATCATTCGATGCAGGGGTTGTATAAAATGTGGGTTTAATCAATCAGATTGAATAAGAGCCCAAAATTGACATTTTTGATGTAGAAGGAAAAGGTTTTTCCTTTTTAAATCATCCTAAATAACCCCCTAAAGTCCCCAATAAAACCCTTATATGCCTAAATAATTGCCCCATAATGTCCGTGATTTTTCACGAATTTATAGGCCCACAGACGCCCTATTTAATTATTTATTTAGCCTAAAAAGTCTTTTAAAGGCTTATTTTCAGCCTTCGCCCCTATTTTCTTCTTCTCTCTCTCTTTTTTGAATAAAATCTGGCCTGCGGGCCTGAAGCCTGTAGGTTGGCTGCGGGCTTCAGGCCCGCATTCATCATTTTTTTGAAGAAGAAGAACTGGCCTGCCTGGGGCATGGGGCCCGCAGGTTGGCTGCGGGCTTCAGGCCCACAGTCAAAAAATTTTTTTGGTGAATCTGGGCTGAAAAGCCCAGCATGGTTTTGGGGGCGGCGGCTAGGGTTAGCCACCGCCGCCCCCTTTCTTCCGCCGGTCGGCGGGGTGGGGGTGCCCCCCCCCCCCCCCCCGCCCCTCCCCCTAGGGGGGGAACGGCGATGCCCCAGGCGGGTAGGGGGGCGGTCTGTGGCTCAAGGAACGTCGGCCCCCCTTCGGGGGGGGGGGGGGGGGGGGGGGGGCGATCGGCGGTGCCCCCCTTCGGGGGGGACGGTTTTCGGGACAGGGGAACGTCGGCCCCCTTCGGGGGGGGCGATCGGCGGCGCCCCCCTTCTGGGGGGGTTCCTGCACAGAGAGCGCCAGTCCCCCTTCGGGGGGGCAGTTTGCTGCAGAAAACGCCGGCTCCCTCTAGGGGGTGCGATTTGCGTCACCGGTGGTGACCCCCCTCGCTACAGGCGGGGGGTACCGTGCATGGGGATTTTTCGGAGGATTGGCCAGTGGCGGGCTCAAGCTAGGGTTTACTCTAAAATTTTGATTTTTGGTATGAAAAATTCGTCGTTTTTAAGCGATCTAGCAAATCCATGTGTCGATCTTGCGAGATATAGGGGTAGAACAATCATACGTATGATTAAAAGCATCGTTTATAGTTATTTTACCCTATATCCGTCCTCCGTATATAGCTACGGTTGAACGAAACCCTACGCAGATGACAATGCTCGATTGAGAAAGCCTTGCACTGCGTGCGTGGATCTACCGTCTCATTCTGCCTTCGCAACGAACGAAAAAAAAATTTGTTGAAAAAATATTTAGAGGCTCGTACTGATAACATGTTATTAATCAACTACTAGGGGGAGAGCCCCAAGCTCTTTATTTATAGACAAGAGGGGAGAAAACAAATATGTGCCACAAAGATATGGCCTATCTCTAGGATAGCCCAAAATCTCAACCAACTACGATTAATTAACCGTTCACAACGACAAGAGATTTGATGCTACTAGCAAAATATTCTATTAGAGAACATAGTATTTAAGCGGCATGCGAAAAATTATGCAATTTGAACTATAAGGTTAATTAAAATCAGAATATGCGCATCGATGAGGATTTGATTCTCTAAAACTATTTTTCTTTTTTTGTAAATCAGATTAAACACGTCTATACTTTTTTATATAATACTTTTACATTCGCATGTATTGCCATTTTCTAAAATAATATGATCAGGTTGATGATTGTATTACTTGTTATGAATGAGGGAGGCCTTTGGCCTCCCCTCCTTCATTACCCATTCATTAGGCCCCCATTACTTAGAGTAATGGGGACCCTTGGTCTCCTAGAGGCTTTTGGCATCCCCACTATGAGATATATAAATAGAGCACCATGGCTCTTAGCTATGGTGACTTATTCTTTTGCTAAGAAATCTTGTCTCTTTCTCTCTTGAGTCCTATTACTCTCTAACACGTTATCAGCACCCTTAGCTCTCAATTCTTTGAGCTTTTCATCCCGTCTCTCCTCAAAAATTAAACTCGTACGTGCAAAGGAATCTATTGTTGCGGGCGAAGCTTTGCGGAAATTTTTCTTTGGAGCGTATCGGGAGAGGAATTATCTACTGATTTTTATTCTCACGATCTTCCCTAGATCTTTGATCTAGAGGTAATTTCTTTTCGATCACGTAGATACCTACAAAATATAGTAAACTATGATTTTACAATGCTTCTTTTTAGAGGCTTGTATAAATCTGCACTATTTTGTTTAATATCAAAATTTTTGATAAAGATACTGGCATTTCTTGGAACATGGTCATCATAGGGGCACTAGGCACTCATTCCTGAATTTGATATCAATAGTGTCATTACAAATAATTTTTAACAGTAGCATTAGAAGAAAAATCTTTAGTTACCAAGAGAAATTGAGCACCTAAACATATGAAGCAAAGGCAACATTCAGATATATGAATAACCAAAAAACTGTATGGTTTTTATTGTTTTGACAATCACATTTGAAACTGTCATCATTTATGCTAGTAACCGGTTGTGACGTTTGATTTGATATTGTCAATTCATGCATCAGTTTAAGAGATAATGTAAAATTAATGAAATCATGATAATTTAAGTAGATCACATGTTCAACTGCTGGCTACTTAACTATCCAGTAGTCTTTAAAGATTATGAACCAAGCAGAGTAGCGTATGTTGTTACAAGCCATATGTATTTAGTTGACGCAGCCTTCCTTATGCTTATTCGAAATATAACATCAGTGGCTCAAACTGCCATGAAAATATGCCATATAAATATGAAGGTGAGAGACGAGGGGTATTAATTCCTAACTCAACTTTTTAGTACATGCACATTTTAAAGTGGATAACAGGAACATTACCGCTTAAAAATATTAAGGGGTACCAAAAATTACTAATATTGGATGACTCCGCTATTAGAATATTCATTTTCATGCTTAATCAAGTTAACCTAAAATCCATACTGATCCAAAGAATTACATATCACCTAAACCCGATCTGCTTTAAGTGGTGACGTATGTGCCAGAATTTTCGAGTTAGCATGTCAAAGATGAGTATGTAGAGCTCGAACCGATCAATATGTCAGTGAGAGATGCCCATTTGTGACTATCAAATATTTTAATTGGGCCTGCAGCCCCTATTACCTAACGGTATATATTTTAGCATACTACTATATTGGCCTTATGCCAATTCCTTAACGGTACTCTCCCCTAAGTAAAATCAAAAATAATTTATATATTCCATGTTGACAAATTGTTTTAAACATCCCTCTTGCATATTATAATCTATGGTTTACTAGGACTCTATTTTTTCAAAATATAATTATCTTAAAGATCCTGAGACCGGCTCTGCCGTTAGTCAACTAACCTAACGGTGTATGACGTTTCCACGTGGTCTACAAGATATTTATATTTTCTAGTTTCCCCTTACCATATGTTTTGCTTGAGATATATGCGTGGTTGTTTACTTTTATGCCCGTAGCATATTTAGAACTGCGTGGATGTTTAAATCAGTAAAAATGTGTTTTTCGGGATCGGCCATTGTATACCTATGTTACTTTCCTTGCACTTTTATTTTCTTTTGAGAGAATTTGTAAGTGAGGAAATTTGTATTTCAAAGCCAAAGCTCGATGCAACAGCACATAGAATTGATGAAAACTTCTTCAATGGATCATGATGCCGGTCAATGTGCTTGGCTAAGTTTGCTGGACCAACCTAGCTTGACTGGGTAACAAGTGGTCCTGGCTTAGTCAATTCCCTGGCCGCGTCCGCTGGACCGCAAGGAGTCGATTCATGACTGTGTAAGCCAAAGCTCGATGCAACAGCATATGAAGACGGAGATATAGGGACCCAGTTCAGTTTGGGTTTCCGCAGTTGTATTTTTCTTTCCTTTTATGGACTGTAAACGAACTTTGGACTGTTTATTTTTGGGTATCTGGCCGATCCCCCGCATTTTTACTTATTTATTTCTTTATGCATGAATTTTTAATTTTAATTAATTCATGCTCATTTTAAATTGCGTAGATAAATGGCAAAATTGGCAAGCGTCGATTTTCGAAGTCATTGACTCTGCAGGGACAAATTACCTGAGTTGGCGAGTGGACCTGAAGTTCCACTTGCGTTCAATGGCCCTCCTTGGGTCCATTTTGGCTCCTTCCTCGGCCCCCGCAGCGGCCGAAGCTTCTGGCTACAACCTAGCAGCAGCCCTACAAACCACTGTATCCGATGTAGATAAGGCGAAAGCCATAATCTACATTAGGAAACATATATTGTCAGGGGGGAGTCGACCTTAAAGGCCGAATACTTAACGGTTGAGGATCCAAAGGACCTGTGGACAGCGCTGGAAGCTCGGTATAAAACATCAAATTGATGTTATATTACCGCGTGCCAGTTATGAGTGGGAAAACCTCAGACTTCAGGACTATAAGTCCGTCGCTGAGTACAATTCTGCACTTCATAACATCACCTCACGCCTGAAGTTGTGCGGTGAAGAAGTGACAGAATAACGCATGTTGGAAAAGACATTTACCCTCGTTTCATGAGAAAGATGCAATCCTCATGCAGCAGTATCGTGAACGCAATTTCACGAAATTCTCCGATCTGATCTCATGCCTACTTAGGGCAGAGCAGAATCGAGACTTACTGCTTGCAACTCATAACTTACGTCCAGCTGGCACTGCCCCCTATCCCTGAAGCCCATCACGTTTCTCCCCAGAAGTGGAAAAACAAGAGGAAGGCTAAAAACACTAAAGGGAAAGCTATAATGAAGCAACCCAAGAGGTGCAGCTCCCCAGACAAACAAAAAACAATAAGGGAAAAAGAAATTTCACTTGGAAGCAAAAGAACACCGAGGCAAGTGTCACTTCCAAAGAAGAACTGGGAGGATAAATGCCATAGATGCGGCATGACTGGCCATTGGTCCAGAAACTGCCGCACTCCTCGCCACCTCCCATGATCTATACCAGGCGAGCCAGAAGTCTCTACCTGAAACAAACTTGGCGGCTGTTCAGCCACCAACAATGTTTACTGCAAAAGACTTCGAGAACGACGACCTTCTCGATTGAGCACCATCGGTTTATCTATGCTTTTTAGAATTAAATGTATCTTCATCTTTTATTTGCTTAAGTACGAACCTTTTATTTTCGAATGAATGTTTACATTTTTGCTCAAATAAAATTTCGTTTTTGCCTATATAGATGATGTCTTGAGTGCCTAGTGGACAGTGCCTCAACGCACACAATCCTTCGCGATCATTGCTATTTTAATAGCGTAAATAAATATGACGGTCCTGTTATCACAATTTCAGGACTGTCCCAAATAATTCGAAGGGATCTGGTGAAGCAATTATATTGCTCCCAAATAACACAAGACTTCAAATAAAAAATGCATTATTCTCATCCTAAATCAAATAGGAATCTCGTAAGCTTCAAAAGATTTCTGTTTAAACGGATATCACTTAGAAACCAGAGATGAAAATACGGTTGAATATCTGTATGTAACTCGTCAGAAAGATGACCGGAAGATCATCTGCGAACGATTCAAGGGACTCCCGTCGGGTCTCTACCAAACATACATTCAACCAATAGAAGCCAATATGACTGAGCACCAGACGTGCCAATCCTTGCCAGAGTTCGAACTCTGGCACAATAGACTTGGTCACCCTGGAACAGGCAATGATGCGACGCATCATCTCTGAATCCCCGTGGACACAAATTGAAGAACCTGAAGATTCTTCAAAAGGGTGAATTTCAATGTCTCCCTTGTTTCAAGGGAAAACTTATAACGAGGACCCATCCCTCCTGAGAAGTGGGATTAGAGTCTCCCGGCTTCCTTGAGAGAATTCACTGGTGACATTTGCGGGCCTATTCACCCCCTCAAGTGGCCCATTTCGGTACTTCATGGTACTGATTGATGCATCAAACCAAATGGTCTTATGTGTGCCTCTTGTCCACCCGCAACCCTAGCTTTTCCAAAGCTATTGGCACAAATAATAAGGTTGCGTGCTCATTCTCCCCGATAACCAAATCAAGAAACTACGTCTTGATAATGCGGGGGAATTTACTTCACAAGTCTTCGAAGACTATTGCCCAGGCAACAGGTATTGAAGTTGAACATCCTGTAGCACATGTTCACACCCCAAAACGGATTAGCTGAGTCCCTTATAAAGAGAATCCAATGGATTGCACGTCCATTGCTTATGCAATCCCAGTTGCCTGTGGATGCTTGGGGGGCATGCTATTTTACATGCCGCATCACTTATTAGGATAAGACCCTCTGGAGGTCACACTTTATCCCCGATGCAACTAGCATACGGCGCACCTCCGGATATCTCTCATTTGAGAGTGTTTGGTTGTGCGGTATATGTCCCAATAGCACCACCGCAGAGGACCAAAATGGGTCATCAGCGTCGTCTAGGTATATATATTGGGTTTGATTCGCCCTCTATTATCAGATACCTTGAACCCCTGACGGGTGACGCATTCAAGGCACGTTTTGCAGACTGTGAATTTAATGAGAAATTTTTTTCCAAAACTGGGCACACAGTCTAAGAAGCCAGAAGCTTCTGAGACCATTAGTTGGGACCAGAAGTCTTTGTCCCTATATGATCCGCGTACTAATCTGTGTGAAGATGAGATCCTGAAGATCCTTCACATCCAGAATACAGTATATCTTTTACCGGATAAATTCACGGACAACCAGAAGATTGTCCCGTTCACACGTCCCTAGCTGCCAATACGCCAGCTAGGATTGACATTCCCCATAGATGGATGCAGCCCACCGGCAGCAGAATTGGTTGTACCTCAAATGAAAAGAGGACGCCCACCAGGTTCAAAAGATAAAGTTCCTCGAAAGAGGAAGACTCCTGGCGATACTAAGATTATCCCTCCACAGGATGCTGAGCTCAGACCAGCTACTTCTCCCCTCCTGATTTCCCCAGCAGAGGAAACAATAGGAGAAACATCATTAAATTTTGTACGTACTGGAGAAGTACTGGACAGAAATAGCAATAGTCGTCGACGACGATTTTGCGTTCGATATTGCCGTTCACGTCACTGAATTTGACGATGACGTCGAACCACGATCTCTAGCGGAATGTAAACGCAGAGATGATTGGCCAAAGTGGGACGAGGCAATAAGAGTAGAGCTGGACTCACTCTTGAAACGCAAAGTCTTTGGACCAGTAGTCCAAACACCAGTAGGTGTAAAACCTGTGGGATATAAGTGGGTTTGTATAAGAAAAAGAGATGAAAATAATGTGATCGTTTCGCTATAAGGCACGCCTTGTAGCCCAGGGATTTTTCCAAAGACCGGGGATTGATTACGAAGATACGTATTCCCCGGTCATGGATTCGATCACACTTCCGATTTTTAATCAGCCTAACTTCTCTGGAAAGCCTAGAAATGCAGCTCATGGACGTTGTGACTGCATATCTATATGGCGATATAGATAAAAATATCTATATGAGACTTCCTGATGGGTTTAATCTACCCCCAGAGATGAAAGAGATACCTCGGGACGTATTCTCTGTAAGGCTACATAGATCATTATATATGGTCAAAAACAATCGGGCAAGATGGGTATAACAGACTAAGTGATTTTCTTGCACAGCAAGGATTCACGAATAACGAAGTCTGCCCGTGTATCTTTATCAAAAGAACGGGAACATGATTTGTCATCATAGCTGTATATGTAGATGACTTAAATCTCATAGGATCTCCTGCAGAGATCAAAGAGATATCTGAAAGCCTTAAACATACTTTTGAAATGAAAGACCTAGGCAAAACAAAGTATTGTCTTGGCTTACAGATAGAACACCTAAGAGGTGGAATCCTATTACACCAATCTAATTATACAAAGAAACTTCTACGCAAGTTTCATATGGATAAATGTCATCCTTTAGGTACTCCTATGGTCGTAAGATCACTAGATGTACATAAGGACCCCCTTCCGGCCACTGGAAGAGGGGGAGGAGATACTGGGTCCTGAAGTACCCTACCTCAGTGCCATTGGAGCACTTCTATATCTGGCTAACT
This sequence comes from Scilla litardierei, assembly GCA_030789695.1. Lineage (NCBI taxonomy): Eukaryota > Viridiplantae > Streptophyta > Magnoliopsida > Asparagales > Asparagaceae > Scilla > Scilla litardierei. The sequence goes on from CM061141.1 coordinate 66,592,494, forward strand.
GTACGCGTCCCGATATAGCGTTTACAGTTAATCTACTAGCCAGACACAGTGCTGCGCCCACAAAGCGCCACTGGAACGGAGTAAAGCATCTTCTGCGATACCTTCAGGGTTCCATTGATCTTGGACTTTACTACCAGAGAGGTGCCTCCCCCAAATTGTTTGGTTATGCTGATGCAGGTTATCTCTCTGATCCGCACACGACAAAATCTCAAACAGGTTTTGTATTTACCTACGGAGGTACTGCTATCTCTTGGAGATCGGTAAAACAAACCACTACTGCTACATCTTCCAACCATGCAGAGCTCATCGCGATCCATGAGGCGAGCAGAGAATGTTTTTGGCTACGCTCCGTCGTCCAACACATCATCCAATCCACTGGCCTGAAGACCAGTGATCTGGAGCCTACTGCCCTATTCGAAGACAACGCCGCATGCATTGCTCAGCTTCAGAAGGGCTACATCAAAGGCCGACAGGACAAAACACATTTCTCCCAAGTTTTTCTGGACGCACCGAGCAGAAGAACGACAAGCAGATTGATGTTCGACAGATCCAGTCATGCAACAACTTAGCTGATCTTTTTACTAAGGCATTGCCTAAATGTACTTTTGTAAAGCTTGTAAAGAAACATTGGTATGCGACAGTTGAAAGACCTGCAAGCCTGAAGCTTGTACGGATCAGGGGGAGTAACATGTGGGTTGCACTCTTTTTCTTTAAGCTGTTGGGTTTTTCCCACTGGGTTTTCCACAGCTAAGGTTTTAACGAGGCAAACACACTTACTCTGGATCCAGAAGTATCCACCCCTTGCCTCAGTAGCTGAGACCGAAGTGATGAATGTGTAATGGGGAGTGTTATGAATGAGGGAGGCCTTTGGCCTCCCCTCCTTCATTACCCATTCATTAGGCCCCCATTACTTAGAGTAATGGGGACCCTTGGTCTCCTAGAGGCTTTTGGCATCCCCCACTATGAGATATATAAATAGAGCACCATGGCTCTTAGCTATGGTGACTTATTCTTTTGCTGATTGTATTACTCTTTTTATAAATTTATTCCTCATTTTCCGGCCCTTTGAGCCTATATGAGTTTTTACATAGTTCAATCTAAACAAACGTTGAGTAGATAAGGACTAAGTGACCGCAAATAATCTCTTAATTAACAGAAAAACTAGTAAAATCGTCGTGCATGAAGTGTTATTCTAGAAAATAGTAGAGTGTTGTTATTCGCACCACAGAGATTTATGAATACACCACACTACTTGATTCACCACACCTATATTTTTAACATCAGATGTTTGGATTTGGAGATCCGAACGGCTTTAGTACTTTTATTCTTCCGTTCGGATCTCCAAAGCCGAACAGTATAATAAAATATGTATTGTGTTCGGATTTACACATCTATTGTATTAGAACCGTTCGAATCTCCAAATCCGAACGTCTGATGTTAAAAATATAGGTGTGGTGAATCAAGTAATGTGGTGTATTCATAACTTTCTGTGGTGCGAATAACAACACTCAAAATAGTAATGTGGCGAGTGTTAAAATAGAACCGAAGAAAGTACCATGTAGTTTAATTTAATTTGCCAGTTGGCAAGCACTGAAAACAAAACAAAATGACATGAATGAGAAAGAAACGAGAGATTCACATCTACTAGTGTTTTAGGGTGTTTTCTCACCACGGATTGGTTGATCGGAGGGCTGGAGGTCAACGCGATCACGCGGGGCATGCGCGGCCTCCGGGAGACGGGTGCAGCTGGTTCGGCTTGGTGAAGAGTGCGCGAGCCTGAGCGTAGGCGTGCCGAAGGGGATCCTCGGCAAGGCGACGGCCTCCGTAGGGGTGGAGATGAAGCTCAGGGGCGAGCGCGTTCGACTCCGGACTGGTTATGCGCCGAAGGGTAGACTCGGTGCGGCTGGATCCACTTGACCTAAACAAACGAGAAAGCTCGTCAAGGGGATCGGACCTTGGTTCCGACCAAGTCCCCTCCGATGCCTAAGTCAAAACGGATCTGAAGGATGCTCGGTGGGATCGGTATGGCTCACGGAGAGACCGATACGTGAGTCCTCAGGCCGAGCCGTGGAAGAGATTTATAAGGTGAAATACAAGGTCGTTAGATAGGAATACCTCAGTGTTTTGGGTATACAGGAAGTGTCCCTTTGCAAGATGCTCTTTGGGTCGCTTTATAGGAGCCTTCCCCGGCCACGTCTCCTTGACGTCCCCCACTATCACCCCGACGATCCGCCACTTTGATCGCTCCTTCATGGGTCATGAAGGTAGGCGTAATGGGGCCCCTTAATGGTGATTAGGGGGCACGCTTTAAGGAGAGCGGTTAACTCCTGCCGGCGTGGGTCAGCGGTTGTGCCCGCTTCGGTCCGAGGCTGGCCCGACTCTGATTCTTCGTGAGGGGCTCATTTTCCCCAGGCCCGTGGGTTCGCGACGCTGGCTTGGGCCGTTTGGTCTTGGCCCATCTTGGGGTCGTATCAATTGCCCCCATCGCTCGGGCCATTCAGATTCTGACGGTTCGGTTTGAATGATGTGATTCGTGTGGAGTTGACAGGTGCGTCAATCGAGGCAATGTCATTGAATGGAAGTCATCATGACGCTGCCTGGTTTGACTTCTCCCGCCCTTGGGAGCGGAATTCGAAGTGCCGTCGGTTGCTGGATGTCGACACGCGTCCTTCTTCGTACGGCCTAGATTCTGAGATTGTCTCTCGTATAAAATCGTCGCCCTTTCAGATTTTTCGTTCGCGCTTCCTTATCTGATCTTGTTCCTCCGAGTGCTAACGAATTGCTCTTCATCTTTCCTCTTCCAATCCTTTTTAAGGTAATCTCCATCTTCCTTTTTTGCTTATTCAATTTGTCTCATAGCTGCGTTGAGGATAGGAAATTCCGCTCCTGGATCTGGTGATCCCCCGCTCCTGGGTCTGGTAACCCTCCAGCTCCTCAGCTGGCCCTTGACAAAGGGAATGGTCTGCTTTTAGAGGATCCGACACGTCAGGATGATGCCCATGTGGCGGAGGAGTTTGATGTTCCTCATATGATTCTTGGATCATCGTCCATCGTTCCTTATTACATGGCTGAGGAGATCAGGGCGAAGTACCTTTGCCACCCGTATGACGTTCGGATTCCCTTCGCCGACGAAAGGATTTGTTTTCCAGGGAGCCACGAAGTCGACGTGTACATCGAGATGTTTCATATGGGACTCAGCTTCCCTCTCCACCCTTTCGTTATCCAGGTGCTGGAGTTTTTGGTGGTGGCCCCGTGTCAACTGACCCCCTACTCGATCGCAGCATTGGTCGGATTCATCATGATTTACAATGCGCATGGGTTGGAGCCGACCATGCCCCTCTTCTTCTATTACTTCCAGGTCCAGTTGGTTGGCCAGGGGTCTGGTAGCACATCCGTGCCCGGACATGGAGGGAGTGTTTGTTAGGCCTGTCTCGCTAGGTCGGCGACTGGAGCAGAGATTACGTGTTTGTTACCTTTTCGGAAGACGCTATGATTCTGACCGGTTGGGGGAGCCTGTGTCGGTTGACTTGACACTGTCCATCTTCGAGGCCAATCAGGCTGCGGGCAGGCTTCTGTCGGCGTTGCCGCTGGTGGAGGGGTCGGTCTGGCCCTTGCTGGACGACCTTCTCCTCGAGAATGTCATGTGGTCCCCTGATAGGCGCTTTCTTCTTTCTGCTCCTCTTTTGCTTACCATGATCTTCCTTCCTTCTGTAGAGATGGCGGGTCAAGACTTCAACCGTGACGTGCGCGAGCTCATTCACCGGGGGCCCATCGCGGGGGCGGAAATCCTTCTGGCCACGCACCTCGGCACACGATGGAAGAAGAGATCCGTGTGGCCGACGTCGCGGGGGAGACGGTGGAGCCAACGTTCATCCCTATGCCACAGCCCCAGGTCGTCATTGATTCCCCCGCGGTGGGGAACTTGACCGGCGATAACCTCAACCCCGACCTTGCCGAGGGGGCCACCGGGGGCGCCAGGCAGGGCTCCTGAACACCGACCAGGAGTCGCGGGGGAGAAAGGAAGTGCCCCCTTCGGAGTCTGGAGGGCCTGAAGAGAAGAAGAAGAAGAAGACGGGAGAGAGCAGGCTATCGGTGGTGCCTGACTCGCCGATCATTTATGGGGTGACCCTTCCGCTGGTGGAGGTGGCCACTGTTGAATATTGGACTCCCCAGATTTGGTTTTGATGATGAGCAAACATAAATAATCCATGAACTAACAATTTGTGAGCGCAGTATTGGAGATCGTCGCCAATTTCACGAGAACATTCAAAGCGACATCTCAACACTTCCCAAAGCTCGTATTCATGCCTAAAGCTTCGTTGAAGCTCTTGCGCCGTTTTGGAAGTTATGAAGAATCAATCGAAGCTCTCGAAGACCGTTTATTAAGGTTTTATTTATAGTCTTTTAGCTTCGATATATAGAATGTTAAGCCTTGAGTATATCTTACCATTCTAACTTCATAACGCTCATATCGTAGCTCTAGGATCTTAGTACAAGTTCATCCTAACTCCCTCGAAGCGTCGCGCTTCGATTCGGATTTGTATGTGCATGTTAGTTGGTACAAGAACAAGTACTGACCGACTAGATGGTGATCTAGTCGGTCAGCAACTCTTCTTGGACCGACTAGTTTGATTCCTTAATTTCTTGGACTTTACTGTTTACAGTTAGTCGGTCTACGTTGACTCACCGACCGACTAGTTTGTTAACTAGTCGGTCAGTGATGCTTCTTTGACCGACTAGTTGTGACTTACTGTTCATGCTAAATTTCTCCTAAGCTACTGTTTATCGTTAGTCGGTCTAAGAACGTTTGGTGACCGACTAGTTGACAATCTAGTCGGTCAACTTTTGTTCTTGGACCGACTAAGTCAACTTGTGTTCAGACTATTTCATTTTGCCTCTTAGTCGGTCTACGTTCACTGACTGACCGACTAGTTGTGAAACTAGTCGGTCAGAAAGTCTTCTTGGACCGACTAGATTTCTAGGTCTGAAATTCTCTTTCTTCTCAGCTCCTCTCTTAGTCGGTCCATGTTGTTAGACTGACCGACTAGTTGATGAACTAGTCGGTCAGTGATTGTTCTTTGACCGACTAATTCTCCCAGATTTCTATCCGTTGGTGAATGACCTAACTTGTTTTTATGGGACCCTATAAATACGAACCTAGGTCATTTCTATCTAGGTTAGAGCTTCTATTCAGAGATTCATTGAGATCAAAAGAGATAGCTATTCTCACTCAAATCAAAAGCTCTCTTCCTCATCTAGAACCCATTCTCTCTCATTTCTAGATCTAGAATCCATCTAGAGAGAAGCTTGTTCTTGGGGAGCTCTTCAAGCTATTGCTTGATCCAAGTCTCCAAATCATTCCTAGGCACCGATTGCTGGTCATTTCCTTGGTGCTAGGTCTTGGTGACTTCATCTTCCTCAAATCCTTCATTTCACCATTTGGGTAAGAAAAACTCAAGGTATAGGATTTTGTGGTAAGATTGTTTATTTCATATTAAACCCTTTAATATTGCTTTGTGTTTCTCTCGGTTGTGAGAGAAGGTTGTGATCCCGGGTTGTGGGATTCACTATTGCTTTTGCATGTATGATTTGATCTTGTGAAGGTTTTTTTCACAAGATATTCATAGTGGAAATCTTGGTTTAGGGTTTCTAACCTAAGTATCCGGAGGGGATCCGGGTGGTTGGGACGTAGGATCACCAGGAACAAGTCGGGGAGACTTGGGTGGATCCGAACCCATTAACATCATTTGTTTGCATTGTTAATTTTGTTGTTGTCATACAATTTAAGCTTCCGCAAATTGTTTTGGAAGTTGTTTGCAATTTAATTTGGAATTATACTCCTTATTATTTTAAAGTACTATTCACCCCCCCTCTAGTACTTGTGCTGTAGCTGGTAGGGCATTACATTTGGTATCAGAGCCAGATACTTAGCTATGTCTGCCAACGACAACAAGACCGTGCGTCCACCTTCCAACTATGACACCTTCAGAAACCGTGAAGGAGCATCTTCGGTGATGGAAGGACATTCCTCTACGAGGCCTCCATTCTTCAACGGTACCAACTATGGGTACTGGAAATACCGGATGGAAACCTTCCTCCGGAGTGCATCCTTATGGAGGACCACAATGAAGGAATACATTGAACCCGAAGAAGAAGACTTTGAGAAATGGACTACCGCGGAGATCGCCGCGGAGGTAAGCAATGCCAAGGCAATGAACGCCTTGCAATGCGCATTGGAGCCCGAGGACTTCAATAAGATATGCACATTTAAGAGTGCATATCAAATTTGGAACTCCCTCCTCATTCTTCATGAAGGGACGAGTAGGGTAAGAGACTCTAAACTCGTAGTCGTAAACAAAGATTATGAAATGTTTCATATGCAACAGGGCGAGAAGATGAAAGAATATTACGCTCGCTTCGTTGACACAATAAATGAGTTGGAGGCCCTCGGCAAGTCCTACACTCAAAAGGAGAAGTGCTCAAAGCTTATTGAAGGACTTCCCTCTTCTTGGGAAAAACGTACCTTCGCCATCGAGGAAGGTAATGACATGAACAAATATACCATAGTTCAACTAATGGGTACTTTGATGTCATACGAGGTACGCAAAGATAGCAAGGTGAAGTTACAAGAAAAGATGAAGTCCTATTTGAACCAAGATGCGCCTAAGAAAAAGGCGATTGCATTCAAGGCGGCTTCATCCACCTCTACCGATGATGAGGACTCGGAAGAAGAAATGGACATGGAATCCATTGCACTCATGGCAAAGAAGTTCAATCGCTTCTTCCGAAAGGGTAACTTCAAACAAAAATCTAAGTTTACTTCTACTAACGTCTCTCCACCTTTGTGCTTTAAATGCAATAAGCCAGGACACATCAAAGCGGATTGTCCTCAAAACAAGCAAAAGGAGAAGTGGAAGGCGCCGAAGTTCGACAAGTCAAAGAAGTACAAAAAGGGGTACAAAAAGGGACTTGTCGGAGCAACATTCACCGACTCCGAGGATTCCTCAAGCGGAGAGTCGGATGATGAGAAAGTGGAGCAAGCGCACATGTGCTTCATGGAAAGAGAGGAGCATGATCAAGGATCTTCCTCCTCCGATGATAGCGACGACGAAGGCGATGAGGTAACTATGGATGATCTTAGGGATGCTAACTCTCATTTATGGTCTAAATACACAAAATTAGTAAATCGATATACTAAAGTAAAAGATGACCTAGCTAGCATTCAAACCTCGCCTAAGACTATCATCACCAACAACGACACCGTTGTTAAAGAGTTAAGAAATGAGATTGTTAATCTCAAATCTAAACTTGAACATGTTAGCATTGATGATCTGGAAGAACATTGGATAGCGGATTTAACTTCTCAAAACTCGACTTTGAGTATTGAGAACGAGAATCTTAAATCTCGTGTTTATGTGCTCACATCGCAAGTATCCACATTAGATACTTCTATGCGTTCTCTCAAAGAGAAATATGAGAACACATTAGGCCGAATCAATAGATTCAATAAGGGTAAGGACCATTTGGATAAAATCCTAAGTGACTTACTTCCGGCCAATCACCACATTGGTATGGGGTATACGATGGGATGTCCATCCAAAGCGGCCACTACTTTTGTTAGGCCAACTTCCGGTGACTCTACGAGTGGTAGCAAACACTCTATTGGTAGTTCATCTACCAATGGTGCTTCCACCTCGTCCACACCCTCTTTTGGAAAGAAATCCACTTTGGGTGGACCTCCAAAGAAGGGGCATGCTTATATGTACACAAATACCATGCCACGTAGGAACACACGTCCTACTCCACCATCTCACACATATGATGATTTCTATGCTACACGTTCACGGGCACGTGCACACCATGTGAGACACCCTCACGCACGTGTTCCCACACATGCATATGTTCACCCACATCATCATATGAATAATTCTCGTCGTGCACCATTCCATCATGTTCCGTATGCATATCCACGTCATGCATCACGTAGAAACCAACAACGCATGCATGCACCCAATAGGATGATGGCTCCCAAAATTTTCACTATTTGGAGCCCAAAGGACACAAGCATGGATGAAAAACAAGTATATATGAATGCTTATTTTTCGGATGTTGTGCATAGTAGAAATTATGTGGGAAAGTCAAAGTCCAATTGGACTTGGCTTCCAAAGGTCTAACCTTTGAGGACCCAATGACCTTGGGTACCATGATATGAAAGTTTCTATCTTTAGGTACTCAAGGAAAAGAAAAAGAAGAGGAGCAACAAATTTAAATTTAGCTCCAAAGGGAATTGGATACTCGATAGCGGGTGTTCAAAACACATGACGGGTGACGCTCAATTGCTCTCCGGAGTGGTTCCCATTGCAAATGGAAATCGCGTCGTATTTGGAGGCAACGAGAGCGGAACCATCGTCGGTGTTGGTAAAGTGGGTAACCCTTCTAAACCCTTAATCAGTGATGTCTATCTAGTTAATGGTTTAAATCATAATCTTATTTCAATAAGCCAACTTTGTGACAAAGGTTACAAAGTTAGCTTTGCGAAAGGATTGTGTCATATTTCAAATGATAATAATAAATTATTATTTTCCGGCACACGCCATAAAGATATTTATATTTTGGATCTTTCTAAGTCATATGAACAATGTCTCCTTGCTAACACAAGTGAACAACACTTATGGCATCGACGCTTTGGACATGTGAACTTTGGAACACTTTATAAGCTTTCGAAATTAAATTCCATTAAAGGTTTTCCGAAGCTTGTTTTTGAAAAGAAAATTTTTTGTGATTCTAGTCAACGTGGCAAGCTTCCTAAATCTTCATTTAAACCTAAGAAAAGCATTTCTACGAAACGGCCACTAGAGCTATTACATCTAGATTTATTTGGGCCAACTAGAGTTGCTTCCTTAGGAAATGCAAGATATGGACTAGTCATCGTTGATGATTATTCAAGATTTACATGGGTATTTTTCTTATGTAATAAAAATGAAGCTTTTGAAAACTTCACAATATTTGTGAAGAAAGTACAAAATCTCAACGGAACCACCATTGTCACTATTCGTAGTGATCATGGGGGTGAATTTGAGAATGAGTCTTTCTCAAATTTTTGTGATGATCTTGGAATTACTCACACGTTTTCTTTCCCTCACGCACCTCCTCAAAATGGTGTTGTTGAGAGGAAGAATAGAACGCTTGTGGAGTGTGCTCGCACTATGCTCGAAGTTAGTCAACTTGGTTATCAATTTTGGGCGGAAGCGGTACACACCGCTTGTTATGTGTTTAATAGAATACTTTTGAGGCCCGGCACCAAACAAACTTGCTATGAATTGTTGTTTGGTAGATTGCCTCAAGTTAAACATTTTCGTGTTTTCGGCGCAAAATGTTTTATTAAAAACACATATGATAATTTGGACAAGTTTGATCCGAGATCGGATGAGGGGATATTTGTTGGGTATTCCTCACGTAGCAAAGCCTACCGGATATACAACAAAAGATCCTCTACGATCGAGGAATCACTTCATGTCTCTTTTAATGAGAATTTTACTACTTCTAGAATTTCAAATGATGATGACTCTATGGATGTTTTATGTGATTCGTTTGAAAATTCTAAGACTATTGATTCAATTGATTCTATTGAGACTAACCCAACTAATGAAGTTGTTGAGAATGTGCCTAGTGATCAAGGTATTCCCAAGCGGCTTCATACCATTCGCGACCATCCCCATGAGCAAGTCATTGGCAATATTAATGATAGTGTCAAGACGAGATCGCAAGTCCACCACTTCGCCAATTGTGCATTTGCCTTATCGATAGAGCCAAAGAATATAGTTGAAGCGTGCGAAGATAGTGCTTGGATCCTTGCCATGGAGGAGGAACTCATTCAATTCGAGAGGAATGAGGTATGGGAGCTTGTTCCTTTGCCATCGAAGAACCACACCGTCATAGGGACAAAGTGGATCTTCAAGAACAAAACCGACGAAAATCAAGTCGTCGTCCGGAACAAAGCTAGGTTAGTTGCTCAAGGCTATCGCCAAGAGGAAGGTATCGATTTCGAAGAATCCTTCGCTCCGGTAGCTAGATTAGAATCTATTAGACTTTTATTGTCTTATGCATGCCATAAAAATTTTAAGTTATTTCAAATGGATGTTAAAAGTGCATTTTTAAACGGAGATGTTGTTGAGGAAGTTTACGTTTCTCAACCTCCGGGCTTCATAAATGAAAAATTTCCAAATCATGTTTTTAAACTAAAGAAAGCTCTCTATGGTTTGAGACAAGCTCCTCGAGCTTGGTATGATCGCCTAAAGAATTTTCTTTTGGATTTGAATTTTAAAATAGGCGAAGCCGATTCTACACTTTTTGTTAAGCATGTGAATAATGATATTTTATTAGTTCAAATTTATGTTGATGATATCATTTTCGGTGCTACTAACTTCACTCTTTGCGAAGAGTTTTCTAATGTTATGAAGGACCAATTTGAGATGAGCCACATGGGCGAACTCAAATATTTCTTAGGTCTCCAAATTCGCCAATTGAACGATGCAATCTTCATCCACCAAACGAAGTATACGGTGGAGTTGCTTAAGCGATTTGGAATGGAAAGTGCTTCCGGGAAAAAGACTCCAATGAGCACGACTACGCATCTTGACAAGGATACGGGCGGTAAGGATGTAGACATTCGTCTATATCGAGGTATGATAGGTAGTTTACTTTATCTTACCGCAAGTAGGCCCGATATTATGTTTGTCGTATGCGTATGTGCTCGTTATCAGTCTCAACCTAAGGAGCCTCACTTAGTAGCGGTAAAGCGTATTTTCCGTTATCTAAGTTACACTTTAGATTTTGGATTACTTTATCCGAAATCTAGCACTTATGAGTTAGTCTCATATAGTGACGCTGATTATGCGGGATGCAAATCCGACAGGAAAAGTACTAGTGGCATTTGTCATTTTCTAGGAAATTCTCTTGTCTCTTGGTTTTCCAAGAAGCAAAATTCGGTATCACTTTCAACCACCGAGGCGGAATATATTCCGCCGGTGCCGCTTGTGCCCAGGTTCTTTGGATGAGACACACTTTGAAGGATTTTGGTATTCACTGTGATACTAGCCCTATCATGGTGGATAACCAAAGTGCTATCTGTCTTTCAAAGAATCCGGTGCACCATTCCCGATCAAAACACATAGATGTCCGACACCATTTCTTAGATGATCATGTTGCTAAAAAGGACATCATATTAGTGTACGTTGAAACCCAAAAGCAAATCGCCGATATTTTCACGAAACCCCTAAAGGAGGACTCCTTTGTGCGGTTGCGTCGAGAATTGGGGATTATGGGTGAATCCGAGATATAGGATTCATATTTCATTCAATTATCTTGCATGCTATTATATTTTGCGATATTTCATTCATGCTAGATTTATTGAATTTTTGGGAATTTTATGTGATATGTTTTAATTTATGATCGAATTCGTATTTCAATGTCGTATTTAAGATTTCGACGTTTTATGGGGTAATTTAGATGACTAATGAGAGTGTTAAGTTGTTTCATCCAAGTGGTTTGTGAAGAGAAATCAATTATCAATTTTTGGACTCTTCTAGTCGGTTTCAGTTCATTTGTCAACCGACTAGATGCTCATCTAGTCGGTCAGCAAATGAACTCAGACCGACTAGATCAAGCTTTCATCTAACTCTTTTCATTTTCTTTCATTAGTCGGTCGCATTACATTTACCGACCGACTAGATTGAAAACTAGTCGGTCAGTGAATATACTGCGACTGACTAATTCTAGCCCTAAAAATCCCTGTTTGCCTCTGTTTCGACTTAGTCGGTTCAAGCTCATTGACCGACCGACTAGATCATAATCTAGTCGGTCAGTGCTTGAACTGTGACCGACTAAGTGGGTTAGGGCATTTGTGTCTTTTCGATTTCCAGACCGACTTATCTCTATTCTCTTCCGACTAAAATTCTTTTTAGTCGGTCTTCACCTCATCTCCAGCCCGAAAACCCAAACACCCTCTCGAGCCCCTTCGTATTCCCGTCGACTCCGGCCATCTCTCCGGCCATCCCCGCCGTCCGCCGTCGTCGCCTCCTCCTCCTAGGTATCTCCCTCCTCCTCCTAGGTCGATTCCTACTCTAGGGTTTGTTTTATATCTCATCTAGCTCCTAGGGTTTCGAATCTCATCTAGGGCTTGGGTTTCGGATTTCTAGAAGTGTGTTAGGGTTTGGTGTTTGTGCTTCTAGGGTCTGTGCTTTGGTGTTTGATCTTATCATCGTTTGGTTGTACTCGTCATGCCTCGACCATGGCAAAGACGAGGATTCCTATCGCCTCTTCTGGGGCTTCTCCCATGACCGTAGGGCCTTCCGACCCTAGGAATCCACCTAAGCCTAAGCGTCGTTCCAAATCAACCCAAGCTTCTCCGTCTTCGCCTCCTCTGAAGAAGCAGAGGACGGCGACGGTCAAACCCCGCAAATCTAAGACCAAAAAGCCCATACTCCACTCTCCCTCTACTCCTCCCGATTCCGACACTGAGTTTGTGCCTGAGGATGAGCAAGGCCATAGGGAACCCACTCCTCCACTTCGTCCTAGGACTCGCCAGCCAAAGGGAAAGGGCCCAATGCCAGCGGGGGGTGTTGACATATCGTTGTGTCGCGATGACCCTATGTGTCTCGCGGCCTACAACCGTATTGAACACTGCCCGATGCTATTGGAGCACTACGTTCAGTTTTCGGATTTCCTTGGCCTAGCAGATCTCCTCTCCTATAGTGGTCTCCTTGATTATCTCCGATACGATCTTAAGGCAAATCCTAAACCATATCCTCGCCTTGTGAAATTGTTCTATGCCAATCGTGTTCGAGGCCAGTACGATGCTAGTCACTCCATCGAGACTACTGTCTTGGGAACTCCTATAGTTCTCACGGTAGAAATCTTGGGGGAGATTCTTGGCTGCTCGTCATCTGGTCTCCTGCCTTCAGACATTTCCGTCGATGATATATCTTCCTTGGATCAGTCCGTTCTTTCTGACATCTTCCATGTGATCCCTCCTGCCTTTATTGGAGTTCCTTCAAAGTCGTTCAAGCCAAATGCCTGGGTTCTGAATCTTATTCTGAAGTCGTGCTTGCTCCCTAGGTATGGATCATCTTCACTTCCATCCCAGCCGTTCTTGAAATTGATCTACGCTCTTTTCTTGGGGTGCGAGATTAATTGGGCTCGCGTGATACTCGATAAGATGGACTCTTTCGAGTGTATACGCAAGACCAATAAATCTGCGCATATTCCATACCCTTGTCTGTTGACCCTCGTGTTTCGTCATTTCCGAGTCCCTCTCCCTCCTGACGATGAGCGTCCCTTGGGTACTCCTCTAAACGTGACGGCCGTTAAGAAATCTCTAGCGGCGCTTCGTCACGTGCAGAGGTCTACCGCATCTGCTTCCCAGTCTACTCCGTCAGCTGCTGCAGCCCCCTCTCCTCCTGCCATATTAGACGATGTCGTACGCCTACTTCGTCAGCACGACTCACGTTTGGCTCGTACTGAGGAGGTCGTCTGCCGTATGGCTCGTATGATGGGGATTGATCTTCCTCCTTCAGTTTCTGAGGCCGAGGAGATGGACGATGAGGAGATTGACGAGCTTGTCACTTCCTTTGCCCATGGCGATGAGGCCACTGCTGCTGCTGCTGCTGCTACCACTTCAGCTCCTGGAGATGGCACCACTTCCGGTGCTCCAGAGACTTCTGCTTCAGCACTTCAGACTTCTGAGCCTGCTGCTGACCCTGCTGTCGAGCCTGCACATCTATCTCCTGCTGCTGTTGAGACCCCTGCTGTTGCGACCCCTGCAGCTGAGCCAGTTGTTTCCACACCTACCCCGACGATCCCGTCTGTTGAGACGCCTCTTCTCCCTGCAGAGCCTGAGTCCACTCCGTCGACTGGACCCACGGACACTGCAGATCCAGCCACTTCCTCGTGATCGTTTGTTCCGAGGACTCTCCACTGCTCATTGGATGATTTACCTTTTTGAGAGTGTTTTATTTTGGGTTAGGATGGAGATTGATGGTTGTTTTGATGTACTTTTGGAGTTTTCTGGATGTCGGTTGGATATTTTGATGTGTTGGGTATTTTGATGTACTTTGGATATTGATGATGATGTTATATTTTGATATAGACGATGATGTTGTATTTTTTTGATGTTTATATAGATGATGTGTTGCATTTGATGTGATGTACATTTTTATATTTGATATCTTTTTTGGATGTACTCATGATGTTATCATTTATATATATTCATCGATGTTCGTGTTGTGATATTTACTTCGTCATGCACATTAATTCTCATTCAATGTCCATGCAATGTAATTTCGTCGCTCGATGCTTAAATGCTTGGTTAAATAGATTGAAAGTCTATAATTATATTGAATTGTTTTCCATGCACAAATTTAACCAAGAATATTGAATATTGGAGAGTATGTTTCATTATTCAATAAATGAATAAAAATTATTACCAAATATTATTTTTTTGATGATTTTAATTATCGCTTTTTGATAATGGACTATTTGGCACACCTTGATTTGATTTCATCACTTTTCCCTTGGTGTCAATTAGTTCCATCGTCATTGTCTACGACTCCCGACGTTGCATTTTCAATTTCCTAGTTGTTGTCGTTGTATGCCCCCCATTTTTGGGATAATGCCAAAGGGGGAGAGATAATGATAATAAATAGCGCAAATGAAAATTTAACTCAATTTCCAAGAATCTAGTTTGATATGTTAGATTCAGGGGGAGTTAAGATATATATAAGGATTTTCAAAATCCGATATTTCAAAAATCGATTCTCTTTATTTATCTTACTCGTCTGCTTGATGCAATTCATATATATTCATTTTGGAATTAACGTGTCATCAATGCAGGGGGAGTAAGTATTTTACATTTGAATCATTGTTATTGATTATTATTTATGTTGGTTTGTCATCACCAAAAAGGGGGAGAATGTTGAATATTGGACTCCCCGGATTTGGTTTTGATGATGAGCAAACAGAAATAATCCATGAACTAACAATTTGTGAGCGCAGTATTGGAGATCGTCGCCAATTTCACGAGAACATTCAAAGCGACATCTCAACACTTCCCAAAGCTCGTATTCATGCCTAAAGCTTCGTTGAAGCTCTTGCGCCGTTTTGGAAGTTATGAAGAATCAATCGAAGCTCTCGAAGACCGTTTATTAAGGTTTTATTTATAGTCTTTTAGCTTCGATATATAGAATGTTAAGCCTTGAGTATATCTTACCATTCTAACTTCATAACGCTCATATCGTAGCTCTAGGATCTTAGTACAAGTTCATCCTAACTCCCTCGAAGTGTCACGCTTCGATTCGGATTTGTATGTGCATGTTAGTTGGTACAAGAACAAGTACTGACCGACTAGATGGTGATCTAGTCGGTCAGCAACTCTTCTTGGACCGACTAGTTTGATTCCTTAATTTCTTGGACTTTACTGTTTACAGTTAGTCGGTCTACGTTGACTCACCGACCGACTAGTTTGTGAACTAGTCGGTCAGTGATGCTTCTTTGACCGACTAGTTGTGACTTATTGTTCATGCTAAATTTCTCCTAAGCTACTGTTTATCGTTAGTCGGTCTAAGAACGTTTGGTGACCGACTAGTTGACAATCTAGTCGGTCAACTTTTGTTCTTGGACCGACTAAGTCAACTTGTGTTCAGACTATTTCATTTTGCCTCTTAGTCGGTCTACGTTCACTGACTGACCGACTAGTTGTGAAACTAGTCGGTCAGAAAGTCTTCTTGGACCGACTAGATTTCTAGGTCTGAAATTCTCTTTCTTCTCAGCTCCTCTCTTATTCGGTCCATGATGTTTGACTGACCGACTAGTTGATGAACTAGTCGGTCAGTGATTGTTCTTTGACCGACTAATTCTCCCAGATTTCTATCCGTTGGTGAATGACCTAACTTGTTTTTATGGGACCCTATAAATACGAACCTAGGTCATTTCTATCTAGGTTAGAGCTTCTATTCAGAGATTCATTGAGATCAAAAGAGATAGCTATTCTCACTCAAATCAAAAGCTCTCTTCCTCATCTAGAACCCATTCTCTCTCATTTCTAGATCTAGAATCCATCTAGAGAGAAGCTTGTTCTTGGGGAGCTCTTCAAGCTATTGCTTGATCCAAGTCTCCAAATCATTCCTAGGCACCGATTGCTGGTCATTTCCTTGGTGCTAGGTCTTGGTGACTTCATCTTCCTCAAATCCTTCATTTCACCATTTGGGTAAGAAAAACTCAAGGTATAGGATTTTGTGGTAAGATTGTTTATTTCATATTAAACCCTTTAATATTGCTTTGTGTTTCTCTCGGTTGTGAGAGAAGGTTGTGATCCCGGGTTGTGGGATTCACTATTGCTTTTGCATGTATGATTTGATCTTGTGAAGGTTTTTTTCACAAGATATTCATAGTGGAAATCTTGGGTTAGGGTTTCTAACCTAAGTATCCGGAGGGGATCCGGGTGGTTGGGACGTAGGATCACCGGGAACAAGTCGGGGAGACTTGGGTGGATCCGAACCCATTAACATCATTTGTTTGCATTGTTAATTTTGTTGTTGTCATACAATTTAAGCTTCCGCAAATTGTTTTGGTAGTTGTTTGCAATTTAATTTGGAATTATACTCCTTATTATTTTAAAGTACTATTCACCCCCCCTTCTAGTACTTGTGCTGTAGCTGGTAGGGCATTACAGCCACCTCTGCCAACCACGCTGAGCAGTCTCCAGTTGGTGCAGGGGGTGCCATGTCCGTGTTTGAGGCTGGCCCAGAGGTCCCATCCAAAGGATCAGTCTTTACCGACCGAGAAGTGGCCGTCCAGCTGGCGCAGGGCTCCGTCCTTCCAAGGGACCGCTCTTTGTTGAAGAGGGTCCGCTCCGATCGCTTAGCAAACTCCCTGGTGTGGCAGATCCAACAGGTCAGTCTTTCCCTTACTTCCAACGCCGTTTTGCTGTGGTCTTTGCTTATCCCTTCTGTCATGCAGGCTGCCACAATGGCCGTAGAGGCACAGCATCGCTCGGAGCGGGTGGACGGTCTTAAGGGGCCTTGGCCCAGGAGCGCCTGAGGGCAGAGGCGGCCGAGAAGGTAGCTGAAGAGGCCCGTTCGGAGGCTTGTTGTTCGTGATGTCGGGCCGACGAACTCACCTCTGAGGTGAGGAGCTTGATGGAGGCTCAGGCGGCCGCCGAGAGGTCAACTCAAGAGGCGAAGGAGGCGTTCTGCCGGGAGAGGAACGAGCTCTGGGCTGAGCTGTGATGGGTTTTGTGGGACCCATAGGGCACATTTCTATGCACGTCCTATGTTGGACGGACGATAAAGGCAAAAGAAAAGCAAGCGGCAGAAAAACATTAAACTATTTAACATGCAAGCACTACGGATTTCAAGACCCTAGCCAGAATCTCTACTATCTTGAGATGGGTCTGACCACCCCAAGATAGATCTAAGCTACTGCAATATTATAAATATTATGCTTAATTAAACTACATACCCGGAACCTTGCTTGCACCGACAAAGTGTACCGAACCGCATCTCGAACCGCTCCTCGTCCGGAGCTGAACCGTTTCGCGAGCCGCTCCTGGTCCCGAGCCGAACCGCTTTCCGAACCGCACCGCATCCCGAGACGAGCAACCCCCTTGTCTCTAGGGGTGATCATGGTTTGCTTAAACTGCCCAAACCGAACCAGACCGGACCAGACCAAGCCAAAAACGAAACCGCCACTTATATGGTCTGGTTTGGTTTCTCCATGTCGAAACCGCTTAAACCGAACCGAACCGACTCCTAACATATATTATAT
Organism: Scilla litardierei; assembly: GCA_030789695.1. Lineage (NCBI taxonomy): Eukaryota > Viridiplantae > Streptophyta > Magnoliopsida > Asparagales > Asparagaceae > Scilla > Scilla litardierei. Next base: position 66,610,314 of record CM061141.1, read on the forward strand.
ATTGTGCTGGAAATCTGTTGGAATTTTAACCATATTCCCTAGGAACCCTAGCTTAAGGCCTTTAGACTGAGCGGCGCTGTGCCGGCCCTATTTGGCTATCTGCCCTCTTCAATCTCCAGTCTTCACTCTTTAGAGTTCAGACTGCATTCATTTTTTTACCCGTTTGAGCATCGCTAATTCTCCATGCACTTAATGCATCATAATGCTTTCTTTAACATGGAGAAGAAAATGGGATGTGCTTAGTTGACAATGAGATATTATGGGACGTTCCTATCTGTAGAAACATCAGTGAATTAACATGATCAACGCAATTCAGCATCAAATACCATTTTGATACAACTTCTAGTGATGAATGCACCCTAACTGCTATAGAAAAATGAAAATACATAGAACAATAATAACCGCACCTGTCGCAGTCACACTTAGAACTCCTGCAAGCGATGACGTGCCTAATTTTCCCGGGTTTGATAAGGAGCACAGAAATGAAGCCATGTCATGAAATTATTTTAATGACAAAGCCTATATTTAGCAAAATTGGGTATCCGATGGGATCTTTCGTCATCATATGTCTGAACCGCGGTTCCAAACCAAACCAAACCGCTCCAAGCGGTTTTTGTCGGCTCGAAAACCGTTGGTCTGGCGGTCTGGTTTGGTCTGGCCTGTAAGAAACCGCTACTTATATGGTCTGGTTCGGTTTAGGTCCCAAACCACCGGTTTGAGACCGTGCTCTCCCCTACTTGTCGCTAAGCCAACCACGCGCCGAAGGAAGTTTCACTTGAGTGGATCATCCGTCAAGACTTCGGATCCGATCCGAGCCCCTTCGTGGCTTTGCTAGAGCCCTTCAGAAGCAACGCAGAAATATAGGGAGAAGAGAAAATATTTATTTTAAGCTTAGATCCGAGCATGCTCCAAACTTTTGGAAGCCACTCAGATCTAGAGCTTAGGACGAATTTAGAGGAAGGGGCCAGGCCCCCATTTATATAGGCGACTGACCCCTCCCATTTACTCCACTTCCGATGTGGGACTAACGTTTTGGAGTTAATAATTCAAATTAGTTTGCCTTTCATAAAGGCCAAACTTCCATGAATTTTAACTCCCTCACCGTTGAGCTTCACATTTGATACAACCTATCAACTTGAAGAGCGCTGAATGGCGAACGCGTAGGAAAAAACGACGAGTTAATCCGAGTCTGTTTGACCCCTCAATTGATCGTCCAAAGTCAAGCCAAACCCACAAAATTCGCATAAGACTCAGCCGCTAAAAAGTCACGCAGCCCTAGGCTACGTGTGGGTCCACCTGCGCGCGTGCCACATGCAGCGCACGTGCCTTGAGGCACATGCACTGCACGCACCTCAGTGAGGTAGGCGGGCAGGCCATCGCATGAAGTGGGAGGGACTGCCAGCTGCTGCGGGCCCCACCCGCATGAAGCGGGAGGGCCCGCCCGCTGATGCGGGCCCCTATGCCCGCTTAGCGGGTGGGGGGCGCCCGCCCCCGCCTGCGGGCGCAGGCTATTAAAGCGGGCGCGGGCCCGCCTACTTGGTGCGGGCCCGCCTTGTTTCATGGGCTGGGATCAGCCCATCAGATCCCTCTTTGGCTGGGTTCAGCCCAACAGTTTGAGCTGACTTGTTTTGGCTCTAACTTGTGCATTTGAACTCCGTTTATGATGTGGTTTGAACCTGCATTTAGACCAGGTCGATCTCTTTATCCAGGTAACCATTTCAACGCATTTATTATATTTAAATATGGTCTTAAACAATTTAACACACATTTAACTCCTTTTGCATCATATGCAAAATAGTCCCTATCAAAACGTAAAATATCATTTGCATCAAATGCAGTTTTCTATCCCTTGCATCGAATGCTTATTCTCCCTAATGTTTCTACATATTACTAGACGAAGGTCGCACTCTGTGTGAGACCCTACAGCCTGACCCTACTACAGGTTGGGCTCGAAGCCCCAGATGGCAGTGACCATGAGCAGTAGTTGCCGTCCATGTTTCAGTATCATACTTATGTGTTTAACTCATTGAGATGAGTGTTGTCGGGACCACACTGACTGTGTCCATGATGAATACCATAGTTATTGTCTCTTCGTCAAAACTATGTTGTTTAATTTCAATCCAAGGGTACGGTTAAACTGTCAACTCTAATAGCTCGAAACCGGTTAGTCTCCATCGATCTTTAGTCAAATAATATTGGACATCTTCCAACATATTCTGGTCAGAGTTTTCATTAAAGATCGAACTAACACTACGCCACTAACTCCCATTGACCGGGAGAGACGAATTCTATCTTGGTCATTACTCTCATCGCACGCTTCAAATGTTACCCAACCAAAGACCTTTCTACAGGCATTGCCTCGAAGCTAGGTCATGGATCTAAGTGACACCATTCACGTACAGGTTCGTACAATGATCTCAAGTCAAAAGACCAACTTGCATATCATCACTAAGAGTTATCATTGATAGACTGGTCAATCATAACCATATGATAACTCTTGTTGGGTCGTTTAGTGAACTCATTCTCCAATGAGCACATGTGTCTCGTCTTTGACTTTGCCAAGTCAAACGATCATGAGATCATCGTCACCGCTACACGGTGAAGACTACGACACAATGGTCTATCCGATGTTTCGATATCCTTTTCTCGAAACATCTACGACCACGAACGTTTCTAGACTTATGCTACTAACGGTCAAGCATTTCATTATGATTGAGATCCTCATCTCGATACATGTTTGAACTTACATTAAGTCTCAGGACTTTACCTAAGTTTCTAATGATAACTACATTATGATTTAACTTAGATAAATTCTTACCATACAGCTTACTGTAATATTGAACAAGATGTTTGTACAATTACACAGAGATAAATTGCCTCGAGGGCATACATCTCCCAATAAGCTGGGTGCCATGCGGCAGGTGAACCCCGCTCGACTTGTCGAGGAGGTGGATATGGGTTACGAGGAGGTCCTGGCACTGAGGATCACGGAATCCCTCCGGGGGAGCTTCCCAGGCCCACGAGGACATCCTAGCCCCGATGATCATGGGAGCCTTTAAGGATGGGTTTATGAGGTTCGAGGAGTGGGTCTGGCGGATACTTCCCCGTCCTCCAGCTGGCCCTGAGGAGGCCGTTCGATCGGTGCAAGGCGAGGCTCCCGGGGATGCCTCTTCCCGGGCCCCAGGGCCATAGGTGACGTATCCCCGTTTTGTCCCCCTCCTTGTAAAAAGAAAGAACTTTTTTGAATGCAAGAGATAACTCCTTTTCTTTGACCTTTTTACCTTTTGTGTGCTGATGTACTTTTGTCAAGTGTTTTCTTGGATTGTTCCTGGACTGTGCCTCTGACTTGCTGTTGCCCCCCTCCCGTTGTTCATGTCGAGGCAGTTCGCTGGTTTGGGTAGCGGGAGGTTTTCTTTTCATCGGTGGAGTCATCGTCATATCGAGGTGATCGGCCTGCTGGGGGAGTGGCCCCTAGCCTTGTGGGTGATCGTAGTGAACGGCCTGTTGGGGGAGCTGCCCCAAGCCTTACAGGAAATCTGGGTGATCGGCCTGCAAGGGGGAGCTGCCCCCAGCCGTACGAACGATCGTAGTGATTGACCTGCTGGGGATTGCCCCCAGCCTTATGGACGATCATAGTGATCGGCATGTTGGGGGCGTTGCTCCCAGCCTTATGGTCAATCAGTGTGATCGAACTGCTGGAGGAGTTTCCCCCAGCCTTATGGACGATCTTAACGTTCGGCCTGCTGGGGGAGCTGCCCCCAGCCTTACAGTCGATCAGAGCGATCAGCCTACTGGGGGAGCTGCCCCAGCCTTACGGTCGATCGGAGCGATCAGCCTACTGGGGGAGTTGCCCCAGCCTTACGGATGATCGTAACGATCGGCCTGCTGGCAGAGCTGCCCCCAGCCTTACGGGCGATCGGAGGGATTGGCCCGCTGGGGGAGCTGCCCCAGCCTTACGAGCTATTGGAGCGATCGGCCTGCTGGCAGAGCTGCCCCCAGCCTTACGGGCGATCGGAGGGATTGGCCTGCTGAGGGAGCTGCCCCAGCCTTACGAGCTATTGGAGCGATCGGCCTGCTGGGGGAGCTGCCCCCAGCCTTACAGGCGATGGAAGCGATCGGCCTGCTGGGGGAGCTGCCCCCAGCCATACGGGAGATCGAAGCGATCGGCCTGCTGGGGGAGTTGCCCCTAGCCTTACAGGCGATCGGAGTGATGGGCCTGCTGGGGGAGTTGCCTCCAGCCTTACGGGCGACCATGAGGTCTGGTGTAGTGGAGCGGGAAGAAAAACGGTTGCTTCGGTGCGAACTTGCATTTCATTATTTGAACCGGGGATACATTCGAAAGGAAAAAAAACAGGGAAGATAATGGTGAGCTAGTCTCGTCTGGGGGGAGAAGCCGCGGTTGATTGTCCCGCCTTCTCACTCGATAATGCATAGAGCGATCTGGACAACATTCACCTTTTTTCCTTTGTCCATCTGTTTGGACGTTCTTTCTCCGGGGGTTGTCTATGGGGCGTCGACAAAGTTCTTCATGTGCCCGCGACTGATCAACTAGTCGATGTCTTTCTTTATGTGCCAGCATTTGTCAGTGTCTTGGCCATTGTGTTTGGGGTACCTGCAGTACTTTTCCTCGTCTCTTTTGCCACCATTCATCTTTGGGGGCGGCTTGCTGATGTGGCCCTCTTTCTGAGTCTAAGTTAAGACGGTGTCCTAAGTAGCGTTCAGCCTAGGGGTCGCACTACCTCCTTGCGCTGCTTTCCTCTTGCCTTCTTCTCCTGCTTGTGATCTTCTAGCTCGCAATGCTCGCTTTCGTCCCGTTTGGAGCCCCACTTGGACCCGTGGGGATACATCCTTCCTCCACTGCTAACACCTCTTCCGTCAGCATGTAACGCTCTGCTCGGGCTATTACCTCAGCGATGTCCTTCGCGGGTTCATTGTGTAGCGACTTCTTTAGGCCAATGTGTCGGAGCTCTTTCTTCTGGGCCATTTTCATGACCATCTCGGGGCAGCTCTCCACATTCAGCCTTTCAACGTTGAAGCGTCGCATGTAGCTCCTTAGGGATTCTCTCGGCCTCTGTATCACATTGAACAGAAGCTCTGAGTCCGGCTTTATCTGAGACCGGCCATAAATTGTTTGTAGAATTTCTGGGTGAGGTCCTGGAAGTTGCTGATGGAGCAGTTAGGGAGGCTGTGGTACAAATTCCTGGCAGACTTCCAGATGGTGGAGTAGAATCCACGACAGAGCATGTCGTCGTCGGCCCCTTGGAATTCCATGACTCCTTTGTAGTCCATCACGTGATCTTTCGGATCCTCCATGCCGTCGTATTTCTCCAAGGTCGACACCTTAAACCTGGATGGTACTCGTGCATCGGTAATGCTCCTCGCTAACAGGGATCGGTCGTCTATGGGGCCTCCCAGGTCTCCGTGGCCTGCCAGCTTTTTGATGCGAGGGCCGGCTTGCGCCGATGGGCTGATGGGGGTTCGGGGAGAATCCGCTCGACGTCCATCCCCACTGGGGATTGGTGTTGGTCGCCAAGCGCTTCTCCTCTCGTGGTGATCTTCCCGACCTCTATGCCTACTCTGACGGGCGCTCCCGCTTCGACCCTGCTGATCCTCGGTGGCTCGATGGTTGGGTGACTGTTGGCGCGCTGAGCATGGTCGCCTGGACGAGGCCGTGGTCGACTCGCCTCTGGTCTACTTGGGGGTTCCATCTGTCTCATCCTGGAGTGAGGTGGGGGTGAGGGATCGCAATGAGATGAAGTACGGCATGGTGAACCGTCGCTCCGGGTTGGCGCCCTCGTCGCCGTGGTCGGTGACCACGGTCCAGTGCAGCAGGGGGCGGTGCTCCTGTCGGTCGGGGATGGCCGCTGAGCCCCCCTCCAGGAGGTGTGGGTTGCCTGCGAGCTGTTGGATGGCTGTGACCAGCGTCCAAAAGTGTGCATTTGTCTCTTGGGCAAAGAGACGGAGGTGTTCCTGGGTCACCAAGCGTGAGTCGTTGGTGCCCTCGGTGGTGTGGTTGTGCCCATTTTCGGGCGGGACGTAGTCGTCCTCCTCATGGATGGGGGGCATGCGTCCTATTCTATTGCAAGCTAATTCCATTGTGGTTTGTTTGACGTGGGTGCTTATTTGTTTCCCACAGACGGTGCGAGATGTTTCAGGGTGTTTTCTCACCACGGATTGGTTGACTGGAGGGCTGGAGGTCAACACGATCACGTGGGGGCATGCGTGGCCTCTGTGAGACGGGTGCAGCTGGTTTAGCTTGGCGAAGAGTGCGCGAGTCTGAGCATAGGCATGTCAAAGGGGATCCTCGGCAAGGCGGCAGCCTCCGTAAGGGTGGAGATGAACAGGCTTGGGGGAGAGCGTGTTCAACTTCGGACCGGTTGGGCGCCGAAGGGTAGCCTCGGCGTGGCTGGATCCACTTGACCTGAACAAACGAGAAAGCTTGTCAGGGGGGTCGAACCTTGGTCCTGACCAAGTCCCCTCCGATGCCTAATTCAGAAAGGATCTGAAGGATACTCGGTGGGATCGGTATGGCTCACGGGGAGACCGATACGGGAGTCCTCGGGCCGAGCCATGGAGGAGAATTATAAGGTGGAATACAAGGTCGTTAAAGAGGAATACCACAGTGTTTTGGGTATCCAGGAAGTGTCCATTTGCACGATGCTCTTTGGGTCTCTTTATAGGAGCCTTCCCCGGTCGCGTCTCCTCGACGTCCCACACTTTCACCCTAACAATCCGCCACTTTGATGGTGCCTTCATGGGTCATGAAGGTGGGTGTAATTGGGCCTCTTAATGGTGATTAAGGGGGCGTGCTTTAAGGGGAGCGATTAACTCCTACCAGCGTGGGTCAGAGGTTGTGTCCGCTTCGGTCCGAGGCCCACCCGACTCAGATTCTCCATAGGGGCCTCGTTTTTCCCAGGCCCGTGGGGTTGCAACACGGTCTTGGGTCGTTCAGTCTTGGCCCATCTTGGTAGGGCCGTATCAACTAGCAAAATATTCTACACTGTTCAAGCTTGTTGATAGCAGGATATCATGTTCCTGTTAATTGCTACAAAGGTGTTTGTTTCTGGGTGTTTTCTCATCACGGGTTGGTTTACTGGAGGACCGGAGGTCAACGCGGTCACGCGGGTAAAGTGCGGCCTCCGGGAGTGGGATGCAGCTTGTTCAGCTTGGCAAAGAGCATGCGGATCCGAGCATCGGTGTGTCGAAGAGAGTCCTCGGTGTAGCGACGACCTTCGTTCGAGTAGAGATGAACGTGCTCGGGGGTGAGCGCGTTCGGTTCCGGGATGATTGGGCACTGAAGGGTAGCCTCGGCGTAGCTGCTTGACCTGAACAGACGATAAATCTCGTCAGGGGGGTCGGACCTTGGTTCCAACCAAGTCCCCTCCGATGCCTAAGTCAGAACGGATCTGAAGAATGCTCGGTGGAATTGGTATGGCTCACGGAGAGGCCGATACGCGAGTCCTCGGGCTGAGCTGTGGAGGAGAATTGTAAGGTGGGAGATAAGGTTGTTCAGGAGGAGTACCTCGGAGTTTTTGGTATCTAGAAAGTGATCCTTTTCCATGTTGCTCTTCGAGTTGCTTTATAGAAATCTTCGTGAGCATTGTTGAGGTTTTCACAGACGGCGCCAGATGTTTCAAGGTGTTTTCTCACCACGGGTTGGTTGACTGGAGGACCGGAGGTCAACGCGGTCACGCGGGTAAAGTGCGGCCTCCGGGAGCAGGATGCAGCTCGTTCAGCTTGGTGAAGAGCATGCAGGTCTGAGCGTCGGTGTGCCGAAGGGAGTCCTCAACGCAGCGATGGCCTTCGTGCAAGTGGAGATGAACGGGCTCGGGGGCGAGCGCGTTCGGCTCTGGGTTGATTAGGCACCGAAGGGTAGCCTCGGTGCAGCTGGATCTCCTTGACCTAGACAGATGAGAAAGCTCATCAGGGGGGGTCAGACCTTGGTTCCGACCAAGTCACCTCTGATGCCTAAGTCAGAACGGATCTGAAGGATGCTCGGTGGGATCGGTGTGGCTCACGGAGAGGCCGATACGCGAGTCCTTGGGCCGAGCTGTGGAGAAGAATTGTAAGGTGGGAGATAAGGTCGTTCAGGAGGAGTACCTTGGAGTTTTTGGTATCTTGAAAGTGATCCTTTTCCACGTTGCTCTTCGAGTTGCTTTATAGAAATCTTCCTCGGCCACATCCCCTCGACGTCCCCTTATTTCGCATCGATGATTTGCCACTTTGATGGTGCCTTCATGGGTCATGAAGGTGGGCGTAATGGGGCTCTTTAATGGTGATTAAGGGGGCGCATTTTAAGGGGAGTGGTTAACTTCCGTTGGCGTGGGTCAGCGGCTATATTCGTGTCGGTCCGAGGCCGGCCTGACTCCAAGTCTTCGTGGAGGCCTCGTTCTTCCCAGGCCCGTAGGTTTGCGACACAGGCTGGGCCTGCTTAGTCTTGGTCCGTCTTGGGAGGGTCGTATCAATTGCCCCAATCGATCGGGCCGTTCAGATTCTGACGGTTCGGTTCGAGGGATGTGATCCGTGTGGAGTTGACAGGAGCGTCAGTCGAGGCAGTGGCATTGAATGAGGGTCATCATAACGCTGCGTGGTTGGACTTCTCCCGCCCTTGGGAGCGGAATTCGAAGTGCCTTCTATTGCAGGATGTCGCCACGCGTCTTTCCTTGAACAGCCTAGATTCAAAATTGTCTCTCATATAAAATCGATGTTCTTTCAGATTTTTCCTTTATGCTCACTAGTCTGATTTCGCTCCTCTGATTGCTAACGAATTCCTCTTCATCTCCATCTTCAAATCCTTTCAAGGTAATCTCCTTCTTCCGTTTCTGCTATTCGATCTACTTAATGGCGACGTTGAGGATATGAACTCCCTCTTCTGGGTCTGATAGTCGTTCCGAGCCTGGCCACTCCTCGATAAGGGAAAAGGTCTGCTATTTGAGGACCCGACTCATCGGAATGATGCCCTTTCGAAAGAGGAGTTCGAAGTCCCTCCGATGATCCTTCGTTCGGCATCCAATGTTTCCTACTCCACTACAGAGGAGATTAGGTCGGGATACCTCTGTCATCCGTATGACGTTCGGGTTCCCTTTCTCGATAAAAGGATCTGTTTTCCAGGGAGTCGTGAGGTCGGCGTGTACGTTGATATGTTCCGTGTGGGTCTGCGCTTTCCTCTCTACCCCTTCATTATCCAGGTTCTGGAGTTCTTGGTGGTAACCCTATGTCAGCTGACCCCATATTCAATCCTGGTTTTGGTGGGATTCATCATGATCTGTAATGTGCATGGGTTGGAGCCGACCCTGCCCCTCCTCTTCTACTATTTCAGGGTCCAGTTGGTTGGTCAGGGGTCATGGCAGCATATCTGCGCCCGGGCGGGGAGGGAGTGTTTGCTGGGTCTGCCCCGCTGGGTTAGTGACTGGAGTAAAAACTACGTTTTTTCACCTTTTCAGAAGACACAGTGATTCTGACCGATTGGGGGAGCCTGTGTCGCTAGACTTGACACTGTCCCTTCCCGAGGCCGGTCGGGCCGCGGTCAGGCTTTTGTCGACGTTGCCGCTGGTGGAGAGGTAGGTCTGGCCCTTGAATGTCATCTGGTCTCCTGTTAGGCGCTTTTTTTCTTCTACCCTTCTCCTTTACTTACCCTGATCTTCATGCCTTCAGCAGGATGGCGTGTCGAGAGTTCAGCCGTGACGTGCACGAACTCATTCACCGAGGAGCCTCTGGTGGGCGTGGGAATCCTTCTGGCCACGTGCCTCGGTGCACGGTGGAAGAAGAGATCTGCGTGGCAGACGCCGCGGTTGGGACGCTGGAGCCGATGTCCGTTCCCCCGTTTCCCCGTCACCGCCCCAGGTCGTTGTTGATTCCTCCGTGGTGAGGGACTTGGCTGGCGCTGACCCCGGTTCTGCCCGTGGCGAGGGGCCCGCAGTGGGCACCAGGCAGGGCTCTCAAGCACCGGCTGGGAGCCAAGGGGGAGTGAAGAAACGCCCCCATTCAGAGTCTGAAAGGCCAGAAGAGAAGAAGAAGATGAAGGGGAGAGCGGACCCTCGACTATGCTTGATTCACCGATCGTCTCCGGGGTGATCCCCAAAGTGGTGGAGGTGGCATCCTCTACCTGTCGAGCTGAGCGGCCCCCGATTGGTGCAGGGGGCACCCCGCCTGTGCTTGGAGCTGGCTCAGAGGTCCCGTCAGGAGGATCGGTTTTCACCAATCGTGACGTGGCCATCCAGCTGGCACAGAGCTCCGTCCTTCCGAGGGACCGCTTTTTGTTAGAGGGGGTCCGCTCCAAGGGTCCGGTGGACTCCTTGGTGTGGCAGATCCAGCGGGTCGGTCCCTTTTTTGCCTCTACCTCTGTTTTGTTGCGATTATCACTTATCTCTTATGTCCCGTAGGCTTCCACGATGGCCGTAGAGGCACAACGTCGTTTAGAGTGAGTGAACGGTCTTGAGGCAGCCCTGGTGCAGCAGCGGGCGGGGGTTGACGGCTGAGGTGCGGTGGCGGCAGACAGACGCGGCTTCGGGGGTATGGTGGCAGGCGACGGCGTCGTTGCTGGAGGTGTTCGACGGCGACGATCGCTGGGGGCTCCGTTGCTACGTCACGGTGACAAGGGCTCTTCGTTGGTGTCGCCGATGAGAGGAGCAGCGGGTGGCGACTTCAAGCAGTGGTGGGGGCCTCAGGTGTTGGGCGGAGCTGGGTCGGATCTTTGAGGGTGCTCCATGGGGCTCGTCGGAAATGGAGAAAGGAAGGTGTGGCAGTGAGGACGGCGATGCACGACGGAGATTTGGAGGCGCTCGGGGAACGGCAGCGTCGTCAGCGGCGGGGCTCCTTGGTGGCGGATGGCGGTGATGTCGAAGACAACGGAAGGCGGGGTCAACAGCAAAGAGCGGCCGTCGGAAGGCTTCGAAGAGTGGAGGGGGTGGGCGCTTTTCATCGGAGCAGCTCCTTTCTTCATCCATCAGTGATGGGCTCGCAGCAGCGACGAGGGACTCGGAGGAGCAGCGTCGAGGGTACGAAGTCGTTGGGATCCTTTGGGAGTGGATGGCAGAGGAGCGGTGCCTCGTGGGTAGGGTGCGAACAGAGATGTGGAGGACGTCGGAGCTCCGGCAACGAGCGTCCTCGTGCTCACGGCTGTGAGCGTGGGATAAGCACGTAGAGAGAGAGAGAGAGAGAGAGAGAGAGAGAGAGAGAGAGAGAGATTTTGAGAGGCTGGGTGTGTGTGTAAGTTTGTGTGCGTGAGTCAAAGAGAATGGGTATGGGTTCGAAAGTTAGGGGGAAAATGGGTTTCGTGGTGAGATGAGCTTGGGTGGAGAGCGAAAATGCCTGGGAGAGAGTGTATATGAGAGATTGTGCGTGGGTTTGGTCGAACGAGAGAGCAGATGAGCTGAGGGGATATTAACGGGTAGGGTTAATTTATAGATAATTTAAATGTAATTAATAATACTTAGGGTATTTGACTAAATGTAGAATTTTGTAAAGTCATTTATTAGGATTGGGTGGAGATTAGACTAAGTGTGGAAAAAAGAGTTAGTGTTTTCCTTGTGGGTGCTTACGGTATGGGTTAGGTAAGTGATTACGTAATTAGAGGGTAATTAGAATAGTTAGAATGGTAATTAAGATGAAATTACTAAGTGTAATTAGTGACGGTAATTAGTAAAATTTGTAACGAAATTACGATTTTGCTCCTGGTATTAAACGTGTCTGAAAAATTACAAAAACATACCCACGGGTTCGTATTGTCACGAGTATTGCGAATATGAGATCCGTTTTAGGGGTTGAGCTACGGAGGCACTAGTTTTAGGCCAAAACGTTTAGGAAGCGAGTTTGCGGGTTTTCTATTGATTTGACTTCAGAAAATTACGAAATTAATGTGGAAAGCCATAAATGATCATAGGATGATACCGTAGAAGTTTGAAAATATTTTGATGGTGTTTGTATAGAAAATAAATTCATTAAGCCAAAACAGTAATAACTGAAAATGAATTTTTTATCAGATTGTTTAGAGGTATTTGATGGAACCCAAACTTACTAAAATACTTCATAACTAGTTTGATACTTCAAAATATTTTTATAAGAAATTTTTGAAATCTTAAAACTCCTGACGAACCATTATAAAATAGTTTAAAAAAATGAAAATACATGAATAGTTGCATTGAAAAATATGGACCGTTACACGTTAAGCGAGGTCGCCTTGATGAGGCCGTGGTTGACTCGTCCCTGGTCCATTCGGCCCTTCCATCCGCCTCACCCTCGAGTGCGGTGGGGGAGAGGGATTGCACCGGGACGAAGTTTGGCATGGTGAACCGTCGCTTCGAGTTGGCGTCCTCACCGCCGTGGTTGACGACCACGACTGAGCGTAGCATGGGATGAAGTGTAGGGATCGTCTAACCCTTGCAATACTAACAACACACACTGGGTGGGTGAATAGTGTAATGACAATAAAATTGTCCAAATAAAATTTAACTTGCAAATGCGGAATTATAAATGCAAGAGGAATTAAATGGCACAATCAATCCAAACGCAAACACAAAGTTTTACCCTGGTTCCCCAAACTTGGGTACATCCAGCCACACCAATATTCACTATATTCCCACACAGAGAAGTGAATACAAATCTCACAAGGAGATACCCCACAAAGAGGATTTATGCTCTACACAAGGACCCAACCAATCCTACACAAGGATCAAGACTCCCACACAGAGAATCACTAACTCCAACTCAGAGAATTAGGGTTAGCCCTACACTAGGACACTCGAACTCCCACAAAGAGAGTTAATTCCCATAAAGAGAATTCCCTAGTCCCACAAAGAGACAACCTCTCACAAAGAGAGAAACTCCCACAAAGAGAGTATCCTAATCCCACAAAGAGAAATAGGAAGACAAATTACACCCTGTAAAGTAAATACTCTTACATATGCCTTGAGATGCTTACTTATGAATGAATGCAAGGCATGGAAGAGGATCTCCAAGTGTTGGAATATGCTTGAGAGCACTTGGATGATTTCCCTTGAGCTGGACTTCAATGCATGAAGGAAGATGAATGCTCAATAGAGGGAAATGAGGGAGCTTGAGAGTGGCTTAAAGATCTCTTGAGATTTTCAATAGAATCAAGAGTAATCAAGAATCAATCAAGAAGTTTAAGCATAGGCAGCACACTCATATATATAGGAATCCTATATCAAGCCCAAAAACCCAAAGAAACAGCCAAATAATCAAATCTGCAACGGCTAGAAACTGGGTGAAAACGACAGGAACAATCGACTGATGATCAAAAAACAGTCGACTGATCAACGGCTAGAAAATATCCAACGGCTATAATCTGAGCCAGGACAGTCGACTGACGAAGTCAATACAGTCGACTGATAAACAGGACAGGCGCCTGTAAATCCTTCAGCAGATGACTGCTGCAGGGGATGGATCGAAACAGAGAGCTGCACTCTTTCTCCAATTCTTCGCACAGGCGACTGATGTTAATACTACAGTCGACTGTCAAATAGTCAGGCGACTGTACATTCTTCATAAGTCGACTACTGTAAAGTATGGAGAGAAGACAGAGAGATGCAGAGATTGCACTTATACTAGACAGGCGACTGTTGGCCAATATCCAGGTGACTGTAAATATACAGGCGACTGGAAACCGATCGACAGACGACTGTGCGTAAAGCTCAAGTTTGAGTCAATAGAAATGTTGACTTGAGCAGTGCATATCAGGCGACTGTAGACGGAACTACAGGCGACTGGAAATCACCCAGTCGGCTGTGTTTCCCTCAATAGGTGACTGACGGAAAGAGTGAACCTATTGGGTTGGATTCTTTGATAATCCTAAGGTTCACTAAGATGGTTAAATGCATGTGCATGAATGAGCAAACCATCTAGCAAGGCATTACATCAACCATAGACTCAAAAAGAGAGAGAAAGAAATAAAGTAAATTACACGGATTACAATGCTTTCTTAAGAGTCTAAGACTTCAATCTTGATGCCTTGAAAGCTCTCCATCATCTCCAAGCTTTGGCACTCCTTGAGTCCAAACTTTGGCCCTTCTTCACATGATGTCCATCCTTACACCAAGTGATTAGTCTCCAAGAAAGATATCCTTGAAATAAACTGAGAGACTAAGACATGAGATTCATTAGCAACAACATAATGTTGTGATCATCATCGAAATAAGATTGGTATGAAACACCAATACTCAACAATCTCCCCCTTTTTTATGATGACACACATTATGTAAATCATAAAGAATTAAAGCACAATGCTAATTATCTCCCCCTACTTATATGCACCAAATATATAATGAGCTACACAAAGGTAAACACTCATAATTCCAATAACAACAAGGTGATATATAATAGGCATGGACTACATAAACCAATTGCAAAGAATAAAAGCATGCAAACATGAAAGGTTTATCTAATCCCATAAATCTCTCCCCATAGAGATATCTCTCCCCATATGCATATGTATATATCTTTCCCCCTATAGATATGATCACATAATGCATATATCTCTCCCCCTTGACATCGTCAAAAAGGTGGACATCAAAAATATCCCACTTTGTCATCTTAACCAAGATGTGACAATATGCAAGAAAAGAAAGATATGTATGATACCAAATTTAACAATTTAGTGGGTATCAATTCACTATCCCATGCTCCCCCTAGATCATAGAAATGGTCAACTTTTGACTTCTAGGATCTAATGGCAATTAATTATTGGAGCCATGGGCCTTAAAAATGTATCAAAGTAATAGATATGGAAAAATCAAGCTTCAAAGGTACATAAGGATATTGCCAAAAATAATGAAACCTGAAACAAGTTGGCAATAAACAAGAGGTTTGGTTTGAGACCCAAAATAACCAAATGTAATTAATGATCTCAAATAGCCTCCGAAATGAGAGTTAAAGTATGTCTTAAAATAATTTAAACATATAATATATTAACTCCCCCATTGACATACACATGGATCAAAAATGCTTGTATGTCAATAAACCGCAAGGTCCCAATTTTCATGAAAAGAAATAAATTTGAAAAATATTTTCAAAATCATGAAACACACACAATCAATGGGTATGCTTAAAATAAACATAGAAACACAACACCCATGCCATATGCAAATGTGTGAGGAACCTAAACATTAGGTAACCAAACCCAAGAGGAGTTTGATTTCCTAACGTAATCACACGAGGTGATCACATCCCTAACTAGATAGTTGATGTAACTATATCTCTCTTGCATACTACCCTTAGTGGGAATCCACAATCTCAAGGACTTCCTAGGCAATGGTTTTGCCTTTGCAAGAGGGAAGGATGTAGCATGCTTAGGTGTAGAAACAAGTTTCTTAGCATGCAAAGAATGAGGATTTTGCTTCTTAGCAAAAAAAATGAAGATTCTTCATTCTTCCTCATCACCTTATGATCTACCTGCTTCTTGTTGGTGTTATTGTTGTATAAGAAAGCATGGTGATTCGTCTTAGGTGCTTTGGCAATATTTCTTGAATGTGCACCAAAAGAAGAATTAGAGGTGGGTTTGGGAACCACATTTTGAATATAACCCAAACCTCCTCTATGATTTGCCGGATGTTATTTTTCCAACAAATCGTGGAGTGAATCCCTAGAATACACAAAGCTTATGAGCTTCCGGGATTCCTCTTCACATTTCAACGTAAGTTGTTGAATGTGAGCATCTAAGCCAAGGTTTTGAGCAATGAGATTTTCATTAGAAATACTCAATTCCTTAACTTGAGAGAGAAGTGTGTCTCTCTCACAAGTGTCATAAACATGCCTTTCATCATGAACTACACTTGCAATAACTATTTCATGCATTCTACTCTTAGCAATCTTATATTTTGCTTTTAATCTATTGTAAGAGTTGATGCACTTACTAGCATTTTCGGAGACCAATTCAAATTTGATCTTGAGCTCCTCATATGAGATCTTTTCTTCCTCGATCTCAACATCATCATCATCATCCTTGCAAGAGCTTGATGACGACTTTTCCTCCTTAGCCGTGAGGCACGAATCCTCATAGGAATTGTATGTGTCAAGCCAAGCATCCAACTCTTCTTCGTTTAATACGGAGGGGATTGGTGTATGATCATCCATGGCTACAAAGCATGCGTGAGCATCCTCCTTTGTATCCTCTTCTTCGTTACTCGAAGTGTCCTCACTCGAATCATCAAAGGTCCCGACAAGTCCTTTCTTTTGATTCTTGAACTTGGACTTTCCTTTCCAATGCTTCTTCCATTTACACTTGTAAGTTTCTTTGATGGGTTTGGAAGGGCATTCGGTGGACAAGTGACCTTTTCCACTGCAAGTGTAACAAGTAGGAACCTTGTTAGAATTGGAGGCAAACTTTGACAAAGACTTACATTGCTTGCATTTAAGGAATGCTTTAAATTGCTCGGCAAGATCCTCAATTTCTTCTCCACTTGCATCTTCTTGCTTATCTTCTTCGCTAGGAGCTTCTTGATGGAATTTCCTCCTCCACTTGATTGGCTCCTCCTTGGCATGGAATGCAACCCCATTTTGCTTCTCAAGCTTCTCGGGATTTGTTGGTTGAATCTCCTTCTTGTGTTGAAGCTTTACTTCATACGCCATGAGATTTCCAATGCACTCCTCAACGGTATATTTGGACGTGTCATAAGACTCCAAAATTCCGTTGGCCTTTGACTCCCAACGAGGTGTAAGAGAGTCTAGGATCTTCTCAACATGATCCTCTTGGGAAATCGTCTTCCGGAGTCCCTCCAAAGTGTTCACAATATTGGTGAACCTTGTAAACATCTCTGAAATGCTTTCGCCTTCCTGCATCTTAAACATTTCATATTTAGATCTAAACACAGTTTGTTTAGATTTCTTTACCTTCGTTGTCCCTTCATGACAAATCTCCAAGGTGTGCCAAATATCATTTGTCGTTTTGCACATGGAGATGTGGTTGAACTCATTAGATGAGAGAGCACAATGTAATGCATTCATAGCTCTCGCATTGAACTTGATTGAATCCTTCTCCGTCCTTGAAGCCGCAGGAGTAGTGGGCTTCTTAAATGGCACCTCCGTGATGTCCCATAGGTCTTGACCCTCCATGTAGATCATCATTCTGATCTTCCAACTAGGGTAGTTGGTTCCGTTGAAGAGCGGTGGTCGAACGGTTGAGTGACCTTCTTCATGTGACGTGGATGAGGCGTTGAATGCCATCGTTGTAGTATGCTTTAACCTCGCTCTGATACCAATTGTAGGGATCGTCTAACCCTTGCAATACTAACAACACACACTAGAGGGGGGGTGAATAGTTTAATGGCAATAAAATTGTCCAAATAAAATTTAACTTGCAAATGCGGAATTATAAATGCAAGAGGAATTAAATGACACAATCAATCCAAACGCAAACACAAAGTTTTACCCTGGTTCCCCAAACTTGGGTACATCCAGCTACACCAATATTCACTATATTCCCACACAGAGAAATGAATACAAATCTCACAAGGAGATACCACACAAAGAGGATTTATGCCCTACACAAGGACCCAACCAATCCTACACAAGGATCAAGACTCCCACACAGAGTATCACTAACTCCCACTCAGAGAATTAGGGTTAGCCCTACACTAGGACACTCGAACTCCCACAAAGAGAGTTAATTCCCATAAAGAGAATTCCCTAGTCCCACAAAGAGACAACCTCTCACAAAGAGAGAAACTCCCACAAAGAGAGTATCCTAATCCCACAAAGAGAAATAGGAAGACAAATTATACCCTGTAAAGTAAATACTCTTACCTATGCCTTGAGATGCTTACTCATGAATGAATGCAAGGCATGGAAGAGGATCTCCAAGTGTTGGAATATGTTTGAGAGCACTTGGATGATTTCCCTTGAGCTGGACTTCAATGCATGAAGGAAGATGAATGCTCAATAGAGGGAAATGAGGGAGCTTGAGAGTGGCTTAAAGATCTCTTGAGATTTTCAATAGAATCAAGAGTAATCAAGAATCAATCAAGAAGTTTAAGCATAGGCAGCACACTCATATATATAGGAATCCTATATCAAGCCCAAAAACCCAAAGAAACAGCCAAATAATCAAATCTGCAACGGCTAGAAACTGGGTGAAAACGACAGGAACAGTCGACTGATGATCAAGAAACAGTCGACTGATCAACGGCTAGAAAATATCCAACGGCTATAATCTGAGCCAGGACAGTCGACTGACGAAGTCAATACAGTCGACTGATAAACAGAACAGGCGCCTGTAAATCCTTCAGCAGATGACTGCTGCAGGGGATGGATCGAAACAGAGAGCTACACTCTTTCTCCAATTCTTCGCACAGGCGACTGATGTTAATACTACAGTCGACTGTCAAATAGTCAGGCGACTGTACATTCTTCATAAGTCGACTACTGTAAAGTATGGAGAGAAGACAGAGAGATGCAGAGATTGTACTTACGCTAGACAGGCGACTGTTGGCCAATATCCAGGTGAGTGTAAATATACAGGCGACTGGAAACCGATCGACAGACGACTGTGCGTAAAGCTCAAGTTTGAGTCAATAGAAATGTTGACTTGAGCAGTGCATATCAGGCGACTGTAGACGGAACTACAGGCGGCTGGAAATCACCCAGTCGGCTGTGTTTCCCTCAACAGGTGACTGACGGAAAGAGTGAACCTATTGGGTTGGATTCTTTGATAATCCTAAGGTTCACTAAGGTTAAATGCATGTGCATGAATGAGCAAACCATCTAGCAAGGCATTACATCAACCCTAGACTCAAAAAGAGAGAGAAAGCAATAAAGTAAATTACATGGATTACAATGCTTTCTTAAGAGTCTAAGACTTCAATCTTGATGCCTTGAAAGCTCTTCATCATCTCCAAGCTTTGGCACTCCTTGAGTCCAAACTTTGGCCCTTCTTCACATGATGTCCATCCTTACACCAAGTGATTAGTTTCCAAGAAAGATATCCTTGAAATAAACTGAGAGACTAAGACATGAGATTCATTAGCAACAACATAATGTTGTGATCATCATCGAAATAAGATTGGTATGAAACACCAATACTCAACACGGATCTCCTGACGGTCGGAGATGGCCACCGAGCCTCCCTCCGGGAGGCGTGGGTGGCCCACGAGTTGTTGGATGGCTACTGCTAGCGCTTGGAAGTGGGAATTAGTCTCTTGGGCGAAGAGACAGAGTTCTTGGGTCACTGAGCATGAGTCACTGATGCTCTCGGTGGTGTGTCTGTGCCCGTTTTCGGGCGGGACGTAGTCGCCCTCCTCCTGGATGGGGGCATGCGTCATATTCCATTGCAAGTCAATTCCATGTCGGTGATGTGGTTGTTTTAATGTAAGCATTGTTGAGGTTTTGACAGATGGCACCAAATGTTTTTAAGTTTTTTCTCACCACATGTTGGTTGACTGGAGGGCCGGAGGTTAACGCGATCACGCAGGTCACGTGCGGCCTACGAGAGCAGGATGCAGCTCGTTCAGCTTGGTGAAGAGCATGCAGGTCTGAGCGTCGGTGTGCCGAAGGGAGTCCTCGACGTAGCGACGGCCTTCGTGCAAGTGGAGATGAACGGGCTCGGGGGCGAGCGCGTTCGGCTCCGGGTTGATTGGGCGCTGAAGGGTAGCCTCGGAGCAGCTGGATCTCCTTGACCTGAACAGATGAGAAAGCTCATCAGGGGGGGGTCAGACCTTGGTTCCGACCAAGTCCCCTCTGATGCCTAAGTCAGAACGGATCTGAAGGATGCTCGGTGGGATCAGTGTGGCTCACGGAGAGGCCGATACGCGAGTCCTTAGGCCGAGCTGTGGAGGAGAATTGTAAGGTGGGAGATAAGGTCGTTCAGGAGGAGTACCTTGGAGTTTTTGGTATCTAGAAAGTGATCATTATCCACGTTGCTCTTCAAGTTGCTTTATAGAAATCTTCCTTGGCCACATCCCCTCGACGTCCCCTTATTTCGCCCCGATGATTTGCCACTTTGATGGTGCCTTCATGGGTCATGAAGGTGGACGTAATGGGGCTCTTTAATGGTGATTAAGGGGGCGCATTTTAAGGGGAGTGGTTAACTTCCGTTGGCGTGGGTCAGCGGCTATATTCGTGTCGGTCCGAGGCCGGCCTGACTCCAAGTCTTTGTGGAGGCCTCGTTCTTCCCAGGCCCGTAGGTTCGTGACATGGGCCGGGCCTGGTCAGTCTTGGCATGTCTTGGGAGGGTCGTATTGGTGTTCATGTATTTTGTTCATGGCTTTTAATTTTAGGCAATGTATTATACATTTGAGGGCTGCTGATTAGGTTTGTCCCAGTCAGCAGGGTTTGTCCCAGTCACAAGCTGACTAGGACAACCCCAGCCCAGTCAGCAGCCCTCTTTTGGGGGTTTGGGCTTTGTTTGTAGTCCTTTTACTCCGCGATGCTACTGACACATGCACCACAATTTTCACTCCTTTACTGTTGTGTGTGTGCACCAAACCTTGTTCGTATGGTTTTTTTTCATATCGTACATTGTGTGTACGGGTTATTTCTAGTTTATCAATAAAGCAATGCCGTTAGCAAAATTGACATTTTTTTACTCATCACAAAGCGGTAAAGTGTGTGCACTCGGACTCAATCCCACAGCTTTCATGAAGGAGCAGGGAGAGCTGTCGCTGGAGCAATTGCACCTTGGCAACTTGACATATTTTGTAGCTTCTTTTGTTTTTTATTATAAATTTTCTTGGTGGACCCATATCATAAGCTTGTAATTAAGGGGGGAAGAATATTTCAAAAGTTGATACTCAGTATTTTTCTTTTAAAAAGATTATATAATATATAACATTAAGCCCCAAAATGCTTCCTTTTTAAGCTATTTTCATTATCAATTCTACCCTCTTCGGGCTTTTTTAAGTGCTTAAGCCCATAATACAATCGCATATTTCGTCTAGGACCTTACGATTATAATTAACTGCATTTAAATGTTAGAGGAATGGTATACTTACCAACAGTGGGGTTTAAATATGGGCTCAACTCATCAATCTCTACATTGGGTATGATATTATTTACTTTGGGTCTTCACAAGGCCCGCATGGTTTTGTTCTTAGGCTCTTCCCAAAAGGTTGCATGCCAATGGAGATTCAATTCACATATTTATACCCCTCAAATCCCATTGTCTAGCCGATGTGGGACTATGTTTGATATTCCACAAATATCCACCACAAACATAGTCTCACATGCTCGATCGAGTCCCATCTTCACTGGGCAGGCGATATGGGGCGTCGTACGTGAAGTTCAAATCATTACTCGAGACCTCACTTCCATATGGTAAAGTTAGAGGCCTATCTCTGATACCACTTATTGTGGTTTAAATATGGGCTTAACTCATCAATCCCTGCATTGGTATGATATTGTCCACTTTGGGTCTTCACAAGGTCTGCATGATTTTATTCTCGGTCTCTCCCCAAAAGGCCGCATGCCAATGAAGATTCAATTCACATATTTATATGCCTCAAATCGCCTTGTTTAGCCGATGTAGGACTATGTTTGATATTCCACAAGTCTCTACCTCAAACAGTCTCACATGCTCGATCGAGTCCCATCTTCACTGCGCAGATGATATGGGGCGCCTTACGTGAAGTTCAAATCATTACTCAAGAGCTCACTTCTACATGGAAAAGTTAGGGGCATGGCTCTGACACCACTTATTAGGGTTTAAATATGGGCTCAACTCATCAATCTCCACATTATTATGATATTGTCTATTTTACAAGGCCCGCATGGTTTTGTTCTTGGGCTCTCCCAAAAGGCATCATACCAATGGAGATTCAATTCCCATATTTATACCTTTCTAGCCTATATGTGTTTCCCAACTTTGTTCTTGTATATGTGTTAGGCCTTAAGGCCGGCCCAGATAATAAAGGCCCATTCATTTTGAAGCCTAAACGAAAGGCCGCAGCGACACTAGGAAGCTCGCCTCGCCGAGCGGTAAGCTCGCCATCAGGGTCAACATAAGAAGCTCACCTACTATCCAACAGGAAGCGCGGTCAGACGGTCCGAAGACACTAAGCTCGGTCGCCGAGCTTGGCCTTAACCAAGGGTGGCCTAACGTAAATATCTCTGATAGGGTGACGTAGAGCCACCTACACCCTCATTAATTCCAGAGGTTAATGGCGAGAACTGATGGTTGCCCGTCGCTTTCCTCATTAATGCATTATGCGTCTGACACCGTCTAACACCCATTAATGCATAAATATCTCTGACACCCCCACCGACCTATCGCTTCTCCACTTGTGCTCCAGCTAAGCTGACTCGACAGTTGATTGGACGGCAAGCAACTGACTCTCAACCCTATAAATACCCCCTTCAGCCACCAAGGATGGGGTTGGTTAGTTGAAATCTATAACCTCTATCCAGTATTCAAGGTCGGATATCCTCCATATATTCGTGTCGTCGCCACGCAATGCCGATCTGCCTTAATATCGCCTAGCGTGTTCGACATACTTCATACAAGTCTTACACTGACTTAAGCATCAAAGAGGCTACGGGTTGACAGCGAACCCCGCCTTTCTGACGAGTTGTTATTCTCATAAGAAGCTCGCCTCAGCTACCGGGAGTTGGCGACCTTGGATTCTTCACCTCTGAAGCATGTTCTTAGTTGCTCTAAGCCTCATCGACATCCCACACTTGTAATTATTGTACCCGTGATTCCTATTTAATACAAATCTCATTGTTGGGTAGACTTGACCCGTAACAATTGACGTCGTCTGTGGGAACTAGGATTACACCTATGTCAGACACCGCACGCAGCCACCGCAGTCACCGTCACGGCAAGCAGCCAATGGTCGAGGAGAACCCCTCTCCCAGAAGGACTCCCCCAATGAATATACCCATCGAGGGGTCGGTCGCGGTCATTCAGGACGTGGCCCATGGCGTCTACCAAAGTTTTGAGAACTTCACCAAACTAATGGAAGACTGGGCCGTTGCTAGGCAGGCCAGGCCGCATCCGTCAGAAGGCCCCTCCAGACCCCGCAATGAGAAGAGAGACCTACTCCCCCAATTTGACGAAGAAGCAGTCGGACAACAAAGGTGGTTCGAAGAAGGAGAAGCAGCCGCTCTGCAGAGACATTTCGATGAGGAGGAGGAGGCCGCTCATCAAATACGACTGGATGAAGAAGCAGCCCTCCAACAACGTCGGTTCATTGCCGTCACGAGGGAGAGGCCTCCAGGGGGAGCCGAGGAGCCCCTGGCATCAGCCTTGGTAGTTCGAGAGAGTACCGGGCTGGATCATGCTGAAAGCCACCATCACGGGAGATCGACAAGCCCAGAACGAGAAGGACATGCCCACCGTAGTAGAAGTCCCCCCGGCCAGATCGCCACTCTCTAAGGCATCATGACCTGTGGCAGAGGAGCCACGACCGTAGCCCGACCCCCTGGGGGCAAGGCAGGGACTCCTCTGACCGCCGAGGTGGCCCATCCGACGGTTCCAACCAGTGGCGAGAGCATCGAGGGGGCAAGGACGTCTCCTGAATGTCACCGACGCCTCCCTCCAGCCCCGAAGAAGCCAACCTACTGACCCGAAGGGTGATCTCAACCCCGGTACCCCATAGGTTCAAACTACCTCAGTTTGAGCTGTATGATGGTCCGGGCGATCCCCTGGAGCTTGTGCAGCGATACCAGGGAGTGATGGAGATCCATGGGGCCGACGACGCCCTCCTTTGCCAAGCTTTTCAGACGACCTTGAAGAAGTCGGCAGTGGAGTGGTACAACGGCCTGTCCAACCGCTCCATTGATACATTCGATGACCTTTCCCGCAAGTTCTGTCAGTAGTTCTTGGCGGGGCAAAGGAGGAGAAAGGCGTCAGACTATCTCTTTACGGTGGTCCAGAAGGAGGGGGAGACCATCCGTAAGTTCCGACAGCGCTTCAACGAGGAGAGGCTCAACTTGACGAGCTCCAGAGATGAGTTCATCATGGCGGTGTTCAAGATGGGTTTGACGAACAGAAGTCTACTCAAATCTCTACTCAATGATCCGCCTGCCAACATTGACGCCCTTTTCACCTAGGCGGAGAACTATATGCTAAGCGAGGAGGCATTGGGGACAATGAAGGAGGCCGCACCAGCCACAGCCCCACGTATTGAAGCGAGGCCCAGTGATCGACTGAGACGGGATGATCGCTAGCAAGGGCGTGACCAAGACCGCCCTAAAGGTCATGATCAAAACCGCAACCAAGGGCACGAGCAAGGAGGCCCTCAAGGGCAGTACCGTACCAGCCCACTGAGGGGGTTCCTCGCCCCCAGGAACTCTGCTCCTAGAGGCAGCCCCGAAAGAACACAGGAGGTGGCACAGTACACGAGGCTCAACGCCCCCTGGAGGAAGTGATGGTGGCAGCCATAATAGGCGGGCTTCTCAAAGACGTGCCCCCATAGATGAGGACAAGCGTCGGTGTGAGGAACACTTAAAAGTACTGTCAGTATCACCGTGACCATGGCCATGATAACGACGAGTGCTACGCACTAAAGAAGTACATAGAGTGGCTATTCCAATGCAGGCATCTCCGGAGATTTGTCGACCAGGGAAGACTAGACCTCGATGGAGGAGCGGCCATATAAGCTGTTCAGCCGACCCGCGGCACCAAGCAAGTGGCCCACCATAGGCCCGAGCCGATCATGCGTATGGATGTAATCTGTGGCGGGCCGTCCCAGGGCGGTACATCAGCGTCAGCGAGGAAGACCTATGTCCGACAGATTATGACGGTGGGCGCCGACACAGGGGCAAAGAGAAGAAGAGTATCTCGCCCCTGTATCTCCTTCTCTGATGACGTCCTGTAGGGGGTCGAGCTGTCACATGAAGATGTCATTGTCATCGAAGCTTTCATATGGCCGGCTATCATGAACAGGCTCCTGGTCGACACAGGTAGCTCGTGCGACATCCTTTTCTTGTCCACAATCCAGAAGATGGGACCGAATGAGGCGGAGCTGAAGCCATGCTTGTGCCCAATTATTGGCTTCACCGGCCATTCGGTGCCAATTGTTGGAGTAATCACACTGCCCGTCACTTAGGGGGGAGGCTGAAGGTCGTTACTTGGATGACGTAGTTCGTCATCGTTGTCGTTGCCTCAGCATACAATGGCATCATTGGGCGGCCTTACATGATCGCAGTTGAAGTCTCCCCTCGCTGCTGCATCAAATGGTGAAATTCCAGACTCTGCACGGGGTGGGGCAGGTGCGGGGTTGACAGAAGCTCTCACGAAGTTGCTACGTCGGCTCCACCAAACACAAGAAGTCTAAGCAAGCACTGTCGATCGAACTCCTTGACGGTCAGGAGGACTTCGCTCATCAACGACCAGCTCCTGTGGAGGATGTAGAAGAGGTACCAGTGGCGGAGGAAGCGGAGAAGACAATGTCTATTTGCACGAAGCTGTCCGCAGAGCTGAAGGCAGGGCTTATTAATCTCCTTCGGGTGAATGCGGACATTTTCACATAGTTGCCCTCGGATATGCTTGGAGTCGACCTAGTGGTGATCGTCCATGAACTACACATCGACCCGGAAGCTCGCCCAGTTCGACAGAGGAAGCGGAGCACAAGGGGGAGAAAATGCAGGCTGCGGGCGAGGAGGTGGAGTGCTCCTCGAGGCTAGTTTATTAGAGAAGTGAGCTACCCTGATTGGCTCTCTAATGTGGTGATGGCGAAGAAGCCCAGCGGCAAATGGAGAATACACGTGGACTTCACCGACCTCAACAAGACCTGCCCAAAAGATTGATTCCCGCTGCCAAGGATCAACCACCTGGTGGACAACGCCTCAGGGTATCTGTTGACCTTCATGGATGCCTTCTCAGGCTACAATCAAATCCATATGACAGCCCATGACAAGGAGAAGACGTCGTTCATCACCGACAGTGGGGCGTTCTGCTACACAAAGATGCCATTCGAACTGAAGAACGCGGAGCGACCTATCAACGAATATGAACAAAATCTTTCACCCCCAAGTCGGCAGAAATCTGGTGGTCTACATCGACGACATGCTAGTCAAGTCAAATAAGGCTGAGGATCATCTCGTCGACCTTCAGAAGACCTTCCAGAAAGTGCGGCGCTACAACCTGCGGCTCAACCCGGCGAAGTGCATATTCGATGTCCGGTCTGAGAAGTTCCTCAGCTTCATGATCACCAAGCAAGGAAGAGGCCATCCCCGGTAAGATATCAGCTCTCATAAACATGGGAGAGCCAAGGACCATCAGAGGCTTGCATAAGCTGAATGGCCGGATTGCCGCAGTGGGGAGATTCCTCTCGAAGTCCGTCGAAAGGTCCCTTCCATTCTTCAAGATTCTATGAAAGGCCCTCGGTGAGAGGAAGAGAATAAGGAAGGATGTCAATTTGGACGACTCCTGCGCCCAAGCTTTTGGTGAACTCAAAGCCTACCTACAGAGCCTGTCGTTGCTCGCGAAACTGAAGGAAGGAGAGCGCTTGGCCTCTATCTCGCCACCATTGAAGAAGCGGTTAGCTCGGTCTTGGTGAAAGAGAACGTGGGCATCTAGAGGCCGGTCTACTACACAAGTCGGGTGCTCCGGGAGGCAGAGACCTGCTACAGCCCCATCGATAAGTTCGCCTATTGCCTGACATTGACGGTGAGGAAGCTCCGACCCTTCTTCCAGGCGCACTCCATTATCATCTACACCAACTCGCCACTTGAAAAGAATCTGAGGAGGCTGAAAGATCGGGCCGAATGTTGAATTGAAGCATGGAGCTCAGCGATTTCTACATTATCTACAAGTCCAGGGCAACGATCAAGGGTCAGGCGCTCGCTGACTTCATAGCGGAGTGCACTGTCGAAGAGAGTGGCAAAGCCCCGCCCGATGACCGGCCAAACACTCAATAGCAGCAGCTCGCCGATGAGTAGGGGTGTGCATGGGTACAGGGTACCCAGATAACCGATCGGAATCTACCCTAACGGGTAGGTTCTGGGTAGATAGTTATCGGTTCCGGGTAGGAAAATTTGGAACCGACGGGTATCGGGTCCGGGTCCGGTTCCTGTCTATAGAAAACGGGTACCCAGAACCGGAACCGATATTTTATATATATATAATTTTTTATATATTATAATATTAAGGATCAAAATATATAAGAGTGATCCACCCTGGCTGTATCTAATTTGAACTTATAATATTAGTGAGTACAACTTGCATCCTGAAGCTTTGAACAACGTGTAAGTTCATTAAACAATGCATTTGAATCAAAGATCATATTGTTCTCTTATGCATTCAAAAGAGCAGTAGAGGTAAACGTGAATCATTCTTCCATATGTCTAGCTTTATCTAGTAGAAATGACTGGTCAGTATGTATTTATCACTGAAGAAAGAGACTAGAGACAATATTTTACTTCCAGATTGATTTTTATTCATGCGTATTTGAGGTAATTGTTATTTGGAAATCATTGTTCGTAATGCCTCACAAATTAGATTTTTTTTACAGGGTACCCGGAACCTACCCGGAACCATAGGGTCCGGGTAGGGTCCGGGTATAGGTTCAACTGGGTAGGTTCCGGGTCCAAATTTTAGGAACCGGTCCCTTATCGGGTAGGGTCCGGGTAACGTGAAAAAAACAGGGTACCCGGACCCGCACACCCCTACCGATGAGAATCCTCCATCAACTTCTGCAAAGTCTGAAGGTGAGCTGTGGGTCGTCCATATTGATAGATCGGACACGGTGTCGGGAAGCGAAGCTGGCATTGTAATAGAAACCCCGGAGGAATGCCTACTGGAGTACGCACTCCGCTTCAACTTTTCGACGACCAACAATATGGCAGAGTACGAGGCTGCCATCAACGGTCTAAAGCTCTATCAGGTGTTTGGGGCGACGAATGTGCTGCTGATCAGCGACTCAAGGCTCGTCATCCAACAAATTGAAAACAGCTTCGACGCAAGTGAGGATCTGATGAAGCTGTACCTGAAGTGCACCCGTGTCGAGCTACTCAAATTCAGAAAGGCAACAGTACAGCATCTCCTGAGATTGAACAACCCCCAGGCCAACGCCCTCTTAAAGCTGGCATCCTCTTCTCCGGAAGAGATTGAGAAAGCTATCTACACCGAGAACCTGCTGACACCAAGCCTAGAGGAGGGCGGCTGATGTGCGTCGACCTGGAGCAGTCATGGATGAGCCCGATCGTTGCCTACCTGGAGACCAGAGCCCTACCAGAAGATATGCTGGAAGCACGGAAGATTGAGAGACATGCCTTAACATTCGTGATCTTCTGTGGCATGCTCTACCGAAAGCGCCGCGCGAGGTACGACGTCTTGCCCTATCTGAAATGCCTTGGTCCAAGGAGGACAGAGGAGGTCCTCTGCGAGATCCATGAAGAGTTCTGCGGGAATCATTATGGAGGCCACACCATAGTGCACAAGGCGATCTGGCAGGGCTACTATTTGGCCCAATATGCTGAAGGACGCAACCAACTATGTCAAGCGGTGCGAGGAGTGCCAAAGATTCTTCAAACATACAACCGCCCCGCCTGCCGACCTGATTCCGATCCTCAGCCTGGTCCCATTTGCCAAGTTGGGCCTCGACATCCTCGGTCCGTTCCCAATGGACACAGGAGGAAGGAAGTTTCTCGTCGTCGCCGTCGACTACTTCACCAAATGGATCGAGGCGGAACCACTGGCGCGCATCACCTGGAAGGACATGAAGAACTTCGTCTGGAAGTCAATTATATGCAGCTTTGGGGTACTCCGCTCCATAGTGACGGACAACGGGAAGCAGTTCGACTCTACAGACTTCAGAAGTTTCTGCTCAGATTGGAGCATCAATGCATACACAGTGCAATGGCCTGGCCGAAGCAGCGAACAATGCATCCTTGAGCCCTTGAAGAAGAAGGTCGATAGTGCCCCTGGATCTTGGCCCGACGAGCTACCCGACATCCTTTGTCCTACTGCACTACATACAAAGCTTCGACCGGCGAGAGCCCCTTCATGCTAGCCTATGGGATGGAGGCCGTCGTCCAAGTGGAGGTCGACGAGGAATCCATCTGGTTCCAATATTTTAATGAAGAAGCAAATGAAGAAGGCCTCGACATCAACATTGAGCTCATCGACGAGGTAAGGGATCGTGCACTAACAAACCTTATCAAGCACAGCCAAAGGATGGCGAGGTACTACAAGTCCCTCGTGAGGAAGCAGAGCTTCAGAGTCGGTGACCTCGTCCTCAAAGATGCGACCTTCAGACCAGAGATCGGCCGCCAAAGAAAGCTCTCCGCCAAATAGGAAGGCCTCTACACGATAACAGACGTCGTGGGACCAGCGACCTATATTTTGGCGACCATGGAGGGCGAGGAACTAGCCTATCCATGGAATGCCGAGCATTTGCTCAAATATTTTCAATAAGTTTTTATGTTTGTACATTCAATAAATATTTTCAGTAATTATTTCTGTGTTTGTGCACTCAATGAGTTATCTGAATGTAAATTTCAGCTCCGCTCCGAAATTAAGAGCGCCTTCTTGAAGGTCGGCTAAACTTTCGAGAGCCCCGGCTCTCGTAAGACGACTCTAAAGAAAATCACAGGTTGCTCTACCTCCGACTTGTCATTATATTCCGACTTATCTATTCTTCGCCCCCTTTCTTGTGCGAGAAAATCACAAGTCACAGGTCGGCAATATGCCCAAAACCCAAGCTCTCGCGGGATGACCTTGCAGATAAAGTCACATGGGAAGCGATCCACCTCACCGGACCGAAGATACAGGGTCAGCTACGGCCCTATACCCGTCCGAAGATGCGGGGTCGGTTACGGCCCTATACCTGTTCGAAGACCACCAAGGCAGATCGTGGCCTAGATACAGGTCGGACCTCCCCACCCAAACCGGAGTAAAGATGCGGGGTAGGGTACGGCTCAATACCCGCCCAAAGACCTCTGGAGCAGCTCGCAGCCTAGCTTCAGATTCTACAACATTCTGCCTCTACTCGACCCTAAGCTCGTCCATGCCAAATGCTGGGGGTATACACATACAAAGTCACAAATCAAAGAACAAACAACAGCGAGCAGCGAGCGAGGCATACAAACAACAACGACAGTTAGCAAAGAAATTTTCAAATTTCATTCAATATATACACTACAGACGGAGCTACAACAAAAATCTCCAAGCTCGGCCTTAAGGCCGAAGATACATCGACGCCCCTAAACTATGGTTACTCGACTCGGTCGCCACCTTTTGGGACCTGGGAGTCCGCCTGGTCGCCTCCCTGGTCGTCACTAGCCGGAGTATCACCCCTTTTGGTGCCTGTAGCGAGGGAAGCCTCCCCTTCATCATCTGAGGCCGCTGGCAAGCGGCAAAGTCAACTTCCAGGTTGGGATAGAGCTTCCCCAACCTCGCCTTAACCCTCTCGAGGCCGGCCTCCAGACCCACATTAACGCCCTCGGCCCTCATAGCCGTCAGGGCATGGACGAGCTCCTGGACTTGGTACTGGTGGATGGCCTCGACCTTGACCTTGTCCATGTCAACCTTCTCCAGGTCGGTGACCCATCGCTCAAGCTCGGCGGTCTTCTTCACGGCCGCCTCCCTCTCCGAGGCCAAGATGTTCTCGGCAGCGACCCTTCGGGCCTCCTCGTCGCTTGCCCTCCTCTCCGTCTCCAAAGCGACCTTCTCCAGCTCGATGAATCGCTTCTTCTGGGTCGCATAGTACCCCAAGATCTTCTCCAACTTGTCGCCGACGGTCTTCAGCTTCGCCTCAGCTGCCTTGAGCTCGGCTTCCTTCCTCGCCAGGGCGGCCTCGGCCTTACTTGTCGCTGACGTGTGTCGCTGAAGGGACACCAGTGCGGCGACTGCCTACAGAAGGAACCAAAGTCGTAAGCACAACTCAAAAGAAGGAAGACCGATAAGATGAATAGAGGGAGCGATGAACCTACATGCAGTGTTAGACGGTCGTATCGCAAAAGCCTTCGGCATCCACCTTGGCCAGGGACTCTCGGTCCCTCGGCAGAGTGCTGTTATCCGCCAGGTGGGCTTCTACCCCGGCCTCATCGAAAACGGACTCATGGGCACCCACCGGGTAGCGTGATGTGATGATCTTCTCCTACGAGAGGGAGAGAATCTCCTCCTTCATCGACTTGAAGGCAGTGAGTGCCGCCTCATAGCTCGGGTGGCCCAAATTCCACAGTCCAGATGGCAGGCACCCAAATGGCCAGCACGCGATTGCAGCCCGGCTTGTTTGGGCCGACCCAGTCGAAGGTTTCGGAGGGGAAACCAAACTGATGGGGATGGCGGCAATGGCGCCGATCGGCGGGCCTTAGGATGCAGTGACCGTAAGGTCGGTCACAAGCTCGACCGGGTCGAGGTTCATAAGTCCGATAGGCGCCGCCTCGCTCGACTGAAAAGTATGAGCGGTTGCCGCAGGCTCCTTCCTCGGCTTCTTACTCAGCTCCTCCTTCTCGGCCCGAGCGGTGGCCGCCACCTCCTTACTCTGCTTCTGCCTGACATGTGTCGAGCTCCTGGACGCGGGCTGCTTTCATTTACCCTTGGTCGGCGGCTCTTTGGACGCCGCATCCCTCGCCATCTTCATGATATCCTCCATTGAAAGACTCATGGTCGCACCTGTAAAAAGAAGACAGATCAGGGTGAGCATATCAGAAGTTGATCGCTAAACTCGAAGTACCTTCGAGCCAGACGTGTTGGGCGAGCTGCTTGTCCGTAATCTTGCCCTTCAAGACCCTGTTCTCCATGGGGATCTCCTCCAGGATCCTGGCATTCTCCAGGTCGCTCCCCTCGAGAACCATTTCGGCATTCACTGAGGGATTCAGAGTCCCCCAGTTCGACCTCAGAGCAAAGTCTGCCAGCGTCGAGATGAAGACGAACATCTCCTTCTAGTCACTCACTTTGCCCGACAGATTGAGGACAAGAGGCCGACCCCTCCTCCCGCAGACATAGTAGTACGCCCCCTTCCTCTTCGCCTCATAAAGGTATTGGAAGAGCGACAGTGTCGGACTTATGCAGCCGGCAGAGCAGAGGACGAGAAAGCCGACCATTGAGCTGATGGAGTTCGGCATCAACTGAAAGAGGCGGAGTTCGAGGAAATGAATGCCGAGGAGGAGGAAGGGATGGAGCGGGAAGCGGATCCCCAGGGCAAAGGTCGGATAGTAGACGCTGACCTCGCTGTCCCTGTGGGAGCAAACCCACTCGTGGAATTCGGGGAGGCGAACTGTGTAGGGCCGTCGAATGAACTTGGAGCGGATTTCGGGGATAAAGGAGGACTGCAGTTAGGACATCTGGGCCAGGATCTCAGCAGGGACCGCAGTCGTGACTTCGCCGCCGCTTGGGACCTTGGCAGCCGACCTAGCGGCTTACTTGGGTGCCTTTCCCTTCTTGGGATCCCTTATGATCGTCGACGACGAGGCGACAGCATGCCCGACCGCTATGTCTACCTCCCACTGTTCCGGCCAAGACATCGACGGTGCCTCTGACATCACCGGATCCGATTCGGTGGTTCCACCCTCATCAATTTTACCGAACCACTGCTCGACAAAAGAATTCAAAGCAGAAGAAGCAGACGAAGGCATCGACGGATCAAGAGAGTACCTAGGAAGAGGATGAACGGAGCTCCGACAGTTGCGAACGGACAACAACGGTCAACGACGACTGCTCTTTGCAACGACGCGGGAAATGAAAGTTTTGAAAATTCGGGAGAAAGCTTCCTCCCGTTGCCCCTCCGTCTCTATTTATAGAGAAATTCGGGCGATTTAAGCCGTCGGACGTGGGCCACATGGCGAGATCTGAGCGAGACTGGTGCCTCAACTTCTCCTCACAATCGCGTCAGTCACGCATCACTCTCTGAGCGGTTGGACGCCTCGAATTCTCTCCAGCGCCGAATCACCATCATGACCTGTGAGATCCGACGGTCAATTCAAATTAAATGCTGCCGATCAGCCTTCATCCAATGAGAATGCGACACGGCATTCGAGCCAGGATTCTCGTTTCGAACTCGAATAACTGGGGCAATTGTTACGGCCGTAAGGCCGGACCAAATAATAAAGGCCCATTCATTTTGAAGCCAAAACAGAAGGTCGCTGCGACACTGGGAAGCTCGCCTCGCCGAGTGGCAAGCTCACCATCAGGGTCAACATAAGAAGCTCGCCTACTCTCCAACAGGAAGCGCGACCGGACGATCCGAAGACACTAAGCTCGGTCGCCGAGCTTGGCCTTAACCAAGGGCGGCCTAACGTAGATATCTTTAACAGGGTGACATAGGGCCATCTACACCCTCATTAATGCCAGAGGTTAAGGGCGAGAACTGATGGTCGCTAGTCGCTTCCCTCATTAATGCTTTTTAATGCGTCTGACACCGTCTGACATCCATTAATGCATAAATATCTCTGACACCCTGCCGACCTATCGCTTCTCCACTTGCGCTCCAGCTAAGCTGACTCGACTACTGATTGGATGGTGAGCAACCGACTCTCAACCCTATAAATACGCCTCCAACCACCAAGGAGAGGGTTGGTTAGTTGAAATCTATAACTTCTATCGAGTATTCGAGGTCGGATATCCTCCATATATTCGTGCATTCCTCATAAGCTCGACACACAACTCCGGTCTGCCTTAAGATCGCCTAGCATGTTTGACAAACTCCATACAAGTCATACACTGACTTAAGCATTGGAGAGGCTACGGGTTGACAGCCAATCCCACCTTTCTGACGAGTTGTTATTCTCGTAGGAAGCTCGCCTCAGCTACCGAGAGTCGACGACCTTCGGTGACCATCGGACGAACTTGGATTCTTCACCTCTGAAGCATGTTCTTAGTTGCTCTAAGTCTCATCGACATCTCACACTTGTAATCATTATACCCGTGATTTCCATTTAATACAAATCTCATTGTTGAGCGGACTTGACCCGTAATAATATGTATTTAAAATATTTTTAAAATCATTTTTAATCATAAAATAAAAAATAATGTTATTAGTTGAGGTAGGCCTTTGGCCTCCCTCCCCTCATTATCTTCCATTACACCCCACTACTAAGTAGTGGGGGTCCCTTGGGCTTCGTACACCTTGGTATTCCATAATATTGAATAAATAGAGGACCATGGCCTTGAGCCATGGTTACTCTTTCCTTTGAGTTCCAACACGTTATCAGCACGTGAGCTCTCGTTCTTGAGCTTCTCTTTTTATCCCATAAAATCACCCTCCCTGCGCTTAGGAATCTTTGTTGATGCAATCCGTTGCAGAAATTTCTGCGCGTTGAAGCTCGATCCCTTGGAATCTTTGGTTACAGCGATCCATTGCGGCGATTTCCACGGGACATCTACATCGGGGATTCATTCTACGGATCTTCATTTTTATCGATCTTCCATAGATCTTTGATCTAGAAGTAAATAGAAATCCCTAGATCAAAATTTTTGCATATGCATGATAAATCTGTGTTTATGTTTTTCTATGCTATCTATAACTAAATTTTTAGCAATATCTACAAGAAAAACAATTTTTAAACAAACAGATTTACTACTTAAACAAATTTCAAACACACATATCCCCTTCAATTGCATTCATATAGGGGATAATGAGAATGACGCTTTCCCAGTCTGTGTTTTAGTTTATGATTGCAAACCATGTGAAGATTTAGAAAATGCAAAATCATAATAATTTCTAGAAAATATATTACAGAATCCATCAACTGAGACTTAAGCATAAATCTTAACAATTGGTGATTAAAGAAATGGAAATCGACTTATAAATAATTAATTGAATCTAACACATGGGAGGAAATCGCTATTAAGAAATGGACAATATCTCGTCTGAGTACACCCCCGGTTGGGGGGGTCCTTCAGATCGCGGCCACCCCCCAGTCGGGGGGGGGGGGCTCACTTCGCCGACCACACCCCCCCCCGTCGGGGGGGGGGTCTTTCAGATCGCGGCCACCCCTCGTTTGGGGGGGGGGCTTTTGTGTCGTCAGCCACCGCCCTTCCCGTCGGGGGGTTCAGATCGGAAAAGGTGAAGGGGGGCTGTTCTGCCCCCCCCCCCCCGTCGTGATCAAAAGGAGAAGAGGCTTGGGCATCCCCTGATGGGCCAGAAGCCCAGTTATTAAAACAATTGATAATAAACAGTATGGGTATTTTTTGTCGAACGGGCCTGCAGCCCTCAGCCATCCCGCAGGCCTCTGGCCTGCAGGCCAATTTAATTTAAACTCAGAAAATTTCAATTAAATCTAGAAAAATATCAGCAGATAATTACTGGAAATTCTAAAAAATCTAGATAATTTGTTGTGTTGCATTAATATTCTTTTTATGATATTATTTGTTTTTTGGACCATATAATATCAATACCGTCAATATCTGCATAATTTGGATTAATTAGTTTTTATTATTTAATAATTATGAAAGGTCTTGAGATCGCTCTGCCGTTAGTTATCTAACCTAACAGTGTATGATATGTCTCCAGGTGGCCCAAGTAATTATTAAATATTTTATATTTCTCCAATAAAATTGCATGCGATGTTGATGTTGATATGCCTGTGGTGTTGCACAATATTATATGCATGTGTTTGAATTATAAATTGCGTCGATGTTTAATAAATTAAGCTGTTGTTTTGGATCGGCCAATTTGTCACCTTTTTATATTCCTCTCATTTTTTTCTTTTTAAGAGAAATTGTAGTGAGGATATAATTTGTATAAAGCCAAAGACCGGAGTTTCTTTCCTTGAGGACGGAGGCCAAATTGCTAATTTGCAGGGACCCATATGGGTTTCCAAGTTGTAATTTTTTTCATTTTTGTCTTTTGTACTTCCTGGACTGTATAATTTTGGACTTTGGACTTTATCATTTGGTGACTGGTCAATCCACGTAATTAATTTATTAACTTCACATGAATTTTAAAATGTTTTATTAATTCATGCCATTTTAAATGAATAGATAAATGGCAAAATTGGCTAGCGTCGATTTCGAGGTCCTTGACACAGCAGGAAAGAGCTACATGAGCTAGCGAGTGGACCTGAAGTTCCAATTGCGTTCAATGGCACTCCTTCACTCAATTCTGGCCCCCGCAGCGGCCGAGAAAACTGCTAGCAAGGCCCCTGCAGTGGCCCAGCCAGCTGGCAGTTCTACCACCGTTATCTCCGACATAGATAAGGCCAAAGCTATTATCTATATCAGGAGACACATAGATCGGACCTTAAAGGCCGAATACTTAACGGTAGAAGACCCTCTTGAGTTATGGACAACGCTGGGGGCACGTTATAGGCATCAAACTGATGTCATACTACCACGTGCCAGTTATGAGTGGGAAAATCTCCGTCTTCAGGACTATAAGTCCGTTGCTGAGTACAACTCAGCACTTCATAATATCACCTCACGCCTGAAGCTGTGTGTTGAAGAAGTCTCGGAGCATCGCATGTTGGAAAAGACATTTACCTCGTTCCATCAGAAAGATGCAATCCTCATGCAACAGTACCGTGAACGCAACTTTACGAAGTTCTCTGATTTTCTCTCTTGCCTTCTTAGGGCAGAGCAGAATAGAGACTTACTACTTGCTACTCATAATCTGCTAGGGGTGTGCATGGGTACAGGGTACCCAGATACCCGATTGGAACCTACCCGAATGGGTAGGTTCTGGGTATATAGTTATCGGTTCCGGGTAGGTTCCGGGTATGAAAATTAGGAACCGACGGGTATCGGGTCCGGTTCCGGTTCCCGTTTATAGGGAACGGATACCCAGAACCGGAACCGATATTTTATATATTTAATTTTTTTATATATTATAATATTAATGATCAACATATATAAGAGTGATCCACCCTGGATGTATCTAATTTGAACTCATAATATTAGGGAGTACAACTTGCATCCTGAAGTTCTGAGCAACGCGTAAGTTCATCAAACAATGCATTTGAATCAAAGATCATATTGTTCTCTTATGCGTTAAAAAGAGCAGTAGAGGTAAACATGAATTATTCTTCCATATGTCTAGCTTTATCTAGTAGAAATGACTGATCAGTATACATTTATCACTGAAGAAAGAGACTAGAGACAATAATTTACTTCCAGATTGGTCTTTAGTCATGTGTATTTGAGGTAATTGTCATGCACAGATCATTTGGAAATCATTGTTCGTAATGCATCACAACCTAGATTTTTTTACAGGGTACCCAGAACCTACCCGGAACCATAGGGTCCGGGTAGGGTCCAGGTATAGGGTCCAACTGGGTAGGTTCCGGGTCCAAATTTTAGGAACCGGTCCCTTACCGGGTAGGGTCCGGGTAACATCAAAAAACATGGTACCCGGACCCGCACACCCATATAATCTGCGCCCTGCTGGTGCTGCCCCTCTCCCTGAAGCCCACCATGTTTCTTCCCAGAAGTGGAAAAACAAGAATAAGGCTAGAAAGAACAAAGGGAAAGCTACAATGAACCCAGCAAGAGCACCACCCCAGAACAACAACAACAACAACAACAAGGGAAAGAAAAATTTCACATGGAAGCGTAAGAACACTGGTCCAGTGCCAATTGCAAAGAAGAACTGGGAGGACAAATGCCATAGATGTGGCATGACTGGACATTGGTCCAGAAACTGTCGCACTCCTCGCCACCTCCAGGACCTATATCAGGCGAGCCTGAAGCCTCACCCTGAACAAACCTGACAGATATTCAAGCTACGACCAAGTTCACTGCACAAGACTTCGAGAATGATGATCTGCTCGATTGAGCTTTATCTTTTTCTATGCATTTAAAATAAATGTAGCTTCATCTGTAGTTTGCTTTGAATGAACTTTTATTTGAAT
The DNA here is from genome assembly GCA_030789695.1 of Scilla litardierei. Lineage (NCBI taxonomy): Eukaryota > Viridiplantae > Streptophyta > Magnoliopsida > Asparagales > Asparagaceae > Scilla > Scilla litardierei. Next base: position 66,647,994 of record CM061141.1, read on the forward strand.
GTCAATTTTCATTACTAAAATAAATTTTTACTTTGCATTAATATAGATAACGTGTGATATATTGTGGACAGTACATCGATGCACAGGTGAAGCATTAAAATTGCTCCCACATACAACGAGACTAAAAGATGCATATTTCTCTCCTAAATCATAGAGTAATCTCCCAAGTTTCAAGTATATTTCATTTAAATGAACACAACTTACAAATTATGGATAATAAATAGTGAGTATAAGAAGATGACCAGAAGACCATCTACGCACGATTCGTTGGACCCCCGTCGGGTCCCTATCATTACAGATATTCATCCTATATAAAGCCAACTTAACTGAGCACCAGAAGTGCCTTTCATTGCCAGAGTTTACAACTTTGGCACAATAGACTTGGTCATCCTGGATCGGTGATGATGGATGCAGCATCAAATGAATCCCTTGGAGAACATGAAGATTCTTCAAAAGGTGAGTTTACTTGTCCCCCTTGTCATAAGGGAAAACTTATAGAGAGACATTCCCTTCTGAAAGTGGGATTAGAGTCTCCTGGCTTCATTGAGAGAATACATGGTGACCTTTGTGGGCCTATTCACCTCGCAAATAGCCCATTTCGGTACTTCATTGTACTGATAGATGCATCTACTAGATGGTCTTATATGTGCCTTTTTTGTCCACCTGCAACCTAGCTTTCTCAAAAGCTAATAATGTGGGTGAATTCACTACAAATGTCCACTGTCAATCTACTGGCATTGAAATTAAACATCATGTAGCATGTTCATACTCAAAATGGGTCCTCATCAAAACTAGTTATCTTTATATGGTTTGATTCGCCATGTATTATTAGATACCTAGAACCCATGACAATCGATGCATTAAAGGCACTTCTTGATAACTGTGAATTTAATGAGTAATATCTCATTAAAATAGGCACGCAGTCTAAAGAAGCCTGAAGCTTCTGAGACCATATCATGTGACACAAAAATTCTAATCTCGTTATTATCCGCATAATTTTTTTGTGTGAAGATGAGATCCTGGATCCTTCACATTTAGACTAAAGTACATCAATTACCGGATAAATTCACGGACAATCCATAACATTGTTCGTTCACACGTCCCTGCTGCCAACACACCAGCTAGAATTGACATCCCCAAAGATGGATGCAGTCCACCGGCAGCAGAATTGGCTGTACCTCAATTGAAAAGAGGACGCCCGACAGGTTCAAAAGATAAAATTCTTCGAAAGAGGAAGATTCCTGGAGATATTAAAATGATCTCCCCACAGGATGTTGAGCTCAGACCAGCGACATCTCCCCTCCTGATTTCCCCTGCAGAGGAAACAATAAGAGAAACATCATTATATTACGTATGTACTGGAGCGGTACTGGACAGATATAGCACAGTCGTCGACGACAATTTTGCGTTCGCTATTGTCATTCACGTCGCTGAATACGACGATGACGTCAACCCACTTTTCTATAGCGTAAACGCATAGATTGGCCAAAGTGGGACGATGCAATAAGAGTAGAGCTGGACTCACTCTTGAAACGCTAAGTCTTTCGACTAGTAGTCCAAACACCTGAATGTGTAAAACCCGTGGAATATAAGTTGGTTTTCATAAGAAAAAGAAATGAAGGAAATGTGATCATTTTCCTATTTCATACTAAGCCTAACCAAATCTGGAAATGCTAAGAAATGCAGCTCATGAACATTGTGACTGCATATCTATACGACAATATAGATATAGAGATCTATATGAAACTTCCAGAAGGGTATACTCTACCCCCCAGAGATGAAAGAGAGACATAGGAACGTCTTCTATATAAAGGCTTCAAAGATCATTATATAATCTTAAGCAATCAAGAAAAATGTGGTATAACAGATTTATTGAATTCCTTGCGGAACAAGGATTCACTAAAAATGAAGTCTGCCCGTGTGTCTTTATCAAAAGAATGGTGACATGATTTGTAATAGTCGTCGTATATGTGGACGACTTAAATCTAATAGGATCTCCTGCAGAGACCATTGAGATATCTGATAGCCTTAAGCATTCCTTCGTAATGAAGTAATGAAATACCTAGGAATAACAAGGTATTGTCTCGGCTTACAGATTAAACACCTTCGTGGTGGAATCTTTTTATGCCTATCATATTCTTCATACACCAGGAGTTTATGAAGAAAGATGTCCATTTGCAATCTACTAAAAATGGATGCTTATTTATGATGCCTTCCAGTCTCTGGAAGAGGGGGAGGACATCCTAGGTCCTGAAGAGCCTAGCTCTAGTGCAGTAGTTACACTCTTTTATTTGGCCAACTGCACGTGTCTTTAATAGAACGTCTACAGTAAAGCTGTTAGCCAGATACAGTGCTGCACTGGAGAGCACCACTGGACCAAGGATAAGCTGCTTCTGCGCAACTTTCAAGGGTCAAGAATCATCATCCAAGGAATATATATCGCATATGCATGTTTACTAATCATCGCGATGACTAAGCACAAATGTCCGGCCACCTCCTAAAGATCTACACATCATCCTCCAAAGTCTACATCTTCTGAGAAGCTCATCATCCAAGAAGCAAGTCTTGAATACGCTCAGCCAGGTCCAGCAATATCTTGCAGACACTGAAGACTGAGTAAAATAATACATACATGGAGTCATCTACCAACTTCGAAGAGCGTACCACTTTAGAGCGCCACTGTTTTCCAGTAGCTGCTAGATATGAGTGAAACTTGTATAGATGAGTGATGATTGTATTTGTTTTCAGAACATGATAGATGTATAGACGAATAGAAAATGATTGTATAAATACATAGGAGATCTGCAAGCCTGAAGCTTGTACAGATCAGGGGGGTTGATAGTAGAGTTGTACTCTTTTCCCGTAGCTATGGGTTTTCCCACTAGGTTTTCCATATGCAAAGGTTTTTAATGAGACAACCTCATTTAACTCTGGACCCTGAAGTGTCCACTCCTAATGAAAGCTAAAAGACATACAAGCATAAGGCTTGTATGGATCATGGGGAGTCACCAGTTGGTTGTATTCTTTTCCCTTAAAGCTGCTGATTTTTCCCACTGGGTTTTCCACAGCTAAGGTTTTAAACGAGGCAACCACAATGGCTCTGGATCCAGAAGCATCTACCTCATTAGCATATTGAATTCTGAAGTATTCATATGATTAACCTGGGGTAATAGAGAGATAAGAGGGAGTGTTGTGAGTTGAGGGAGGCCTCCCTCCCCTCATTATCTTACATTACACACCACTACTAAGTAGTAGAGGTTCCTTGGGCTTCTTACTCCTTGTTATTCCATAATATTGAATAAATAGAGGACTATGACCTTGAACCATGGTTACTCTTTCCTCTGAGTTCCAACAAATAAAACAATTTTCCTTCCATAGTTGCCTCCCAAAAAAAAAAAATAACACTCATATCCGAATAGGCTGAGACTAACTACACCGAACGGTTCGGTGTAGTTAAGGATTTATTCCTATATTTGGTAAATAATTCAAATCAATTTGTCAAGTCACATCCAATCTCACTTGTTTTTTCCCCAAATTTGGAAAACAATCATCATCTACACCTCAACACTTCGGTGTATACAGTCCCCTTCATCCGAATATCCACATCATTGAATGTAAAATTTCCAATATAAAGAAAATTATTAATGGAAGGAATTGCTATGCGAACAGACCTTTTTGCCCAGCTCGCATAGGAAAAAGGTAAGGGGAGAGAGAGAGAGAGAGACAGCGAAAAGCTCTTCCTTTTTATACACAGTCGCTTCGTTGCAATGTACCCCGCCTTCTCCTCGCTTCGAAAGCTCCCCCTTTTACGCTCACTCACCCTCTCTCAAAACTTGTGTCTCAGTTTCCAAGAACCGTGTCATAAAAAATTTCCCCAAAAATCCCCAAAATCTTAATCTCTGCTTCTTTTTTCTCTCATCGTTCAACAGCGTCAAACAATCATTCACAAACCCAGTTTGTTAGAAAATCTATCCAAAAAATGAAGCCCGGACTCAAAAACAGAAACCCACTTCGTTTCTCAACGAACCGACCCCCGATTCTGGTCACAAAGACCATGGCGAAGATCTCGGGGGCCCAAAATGGTAAACTTGACCGAAACCGCCAGTTCCTCATCTGGCTAGCGATAGCAGCCTCTGTTGCCCTCTATCTGGCAACATCCTCTATATATAAAGACACCTGGGTCGTTGAGAGGATTGCCGGAGAGAACGAGAAAGATCAGAAAAATCGCAGCTTTGTGAAGGAAGAAGGAGATGCGAAGATGGTGGTGGAACACGTTAAGGCCAACAAGCAGCAGCTCGCGGGGCATGATATCGCCGTCTGCTCGAGTAGCGGGTCCAGACCCGTTGCCAAGGACTCTGTCATCAACCTCGATCAGTGAGTAGCGCTTTATATTTTTATTTTGGTCCTTTTATAATTTTGGAAAGTTAGAGTTTTGATTTTTGTAGGAAATCTGGGATTCTAAATGATAAAAAATTGATTTTTTTGGTTATATTAATATTTTTTGCTTGAATTATATAAGACTCAAGTTGGGTTGAATGGATATGATTTTTACCATGATTGTCAACAAAAATCCCATGGTAGGTCATGTCTCTTTCTCTCTCTTTTAATTTTTTGCCAATATTGGCAAAAATCACATACTTACGCCTCATTTTTGAGGCGTATATAGCAAAACTCATATATTTTTGAGTTTAAAAAGGATAGACTTTAGAGAAGATGGAGATTTTTTCTGGGATGTTGAAGTGCAGTTATAGGCTGGGACCCAATACCACTGCTGTGATCTTCTTTACTTTTTTGCATTTATTAGAAACGTTGTGGACCCTAAAATTCATAATTGCAAAGATTTTCTAAGTTATTTTTTTGAATTTTCAATGCACATGTATACATTGATGAGTTATATTCAGTAATCATGTAGTTAGTTGTTATTATCATCAGTGTAGTTGTTTATTTCATTATTTATTGAATTTGGAATTAAATTTGTAGCATGCATCACAATAACAAGTGAAATTGCAATATTTTTTTGACTATGACAAACAATGTCTTAGTTTAATTTATTTGCATATAGCATACATGAAGAAAAAAATCATGTGAGTAAAATTTTTGATTGAGATCGAACAAAAACATAAGATTTGCAAATGTTAAGAGCCCTTGATTTGATATTAATGATTGTGTGCAGTGGTGATCCAACCATGTTCGAGTCGTTTTGGCGCACAATGGGGGAGCGGGGGACGGTCGTGATCCCAGGGTGGCAGACGATGAGCTACTTCTCGGACGTTACCAACATCTGCTGGTTCCTTGAACCCGATTTTGCTCATGAAATCCGTAGGCTCCATAAGTTGGTTGGCAATGCGATCCCCGATGATCGACATATCATCGTTGGCACGGGGTCGACTCAGTTGTTTCAGGCAGCTCTTTATGCCCTTTCACCTTCCGATGCTAAGGAGCCCATGAGTGTTGTCTCTGCAATCCCATATTATTCGGTATAATCTCTCAACTTGTTTTTTTTATTGCACAAAAAAAGAGAAAATAAGCTTCATTCATAGAGTAAATGCATATAACTAGTAAATGACACCCTTAATAAGGGTATAAAATATGACATGGAATATTGCATTCTGCATACCAAATGCTTAATTGTCTATCTTGAACGAGAGTAAGGCAGTGTATTTGCTATACAACTATATTTGAAGGGGTTATATGCAATTTGTCGTAGTTTGATTAGGTTAAGTGTGTGACTTAATAATTATAGGTTTCTAAAGTTGGCTATGGGAAAGTCACTATTATATCTTTCGTTGTATTCTATAGATTATATTTATTGGCCTGCTGCATTGTTTGCTTTCCTCCAATATGTAGCATGTTTTTGCATGTGATGGCAAGTGGTCGATGATTAAGGCCTTGATTAAGGTATCTAATTGTCATTCAACTCTGACCTTAAACTGGCCCGACTTTTAGACTACTACAGAAATTGCAAGGTAGCGTGCATGCAGTTCTTTGACTCGATCTTCCCTCCTCGCACTAACACATGATTGCATGCAATAATTCTCCTAATTAGGCATTGATTGCTGAACAAGTACGATGACTCAATTGCAAGCTTTCTGTTTTGTCTGCAAATGACTTGGAACGGTATTTGTTTTTTTAAGGTGTTATGTATCTTGTCATAATTCGATCCGCCTCAGTTGTGTTGGCTCTTGATCGTATGTTGAAGTGAATAATCTGATGTTTCTCGCTTTGTCTGCCTTTGTTGCTCTTAATCTTGAAGTCAATTCGTCATCATGATTAAAGACAATTAGGCATGTTACCCTATCACATAACTCAAAATTAAGGCATGTGATCTTCAGTTATTTATCCGTATGTCTTAATGAATTAATTAGTATAGCTGTATCTTAGTCATATATTTCTTCTGCCTGTGATCTTCTTTGGTTCTGTTGGCCCCTTGTCTCCTGTTGAAGTAAAGAAACTGATGTTTCTCGCTATGTATGTCTTCTTTGTTCTTAATATCGAAGTCAATTCATTATTATAATTGCGGATCATCTAGCATGTTACCATAGGACGCATCTCAAACTTTAGATGCTATCTTCAGCATGCCCCCCTAGCGAATTGATTATTATACATGCTTATTCATAGTATATATCTTCTGCCAGTGATCATCTTCAGTTCTGTAGGCACTTGGTCTCCTGTTGAAGTGAAGAATCTGACGTTTCACGCTATGTCCGCCTTAATTGTTATTAATTTGGAAGTCAATTCATTATTATAATTGCCGACTATTAAGCATGTTACCCCTTAACATGGCTTGAAGTTGAGACATGCGATCTTCAGTTATTGGTCCATGCATCCCCTGATGAATTGACTAGTATGATTGTGTCTTCATCGTATATTTCTTCTGCATGTGATCTTATTCAGCTCTGTTGGCACTCCCTCTACTGTTGTAAGTAAAGAATCTGATGTTTCTTTATGTGTATGCCTTAATTCTTCTTAATCTTGAAATCGGTTCATTATTATAATTGCGACGGATGTTACCCTATGGCATGACTCAAACTTAAAACATGTGATCTTAAGTTATTAGTCCATACGTCTCCTAATGAACTGATTAATGTAACTGTATATTCGTTGTATATTTCTTCTGCATGTGATCTTCTTCAGCTCTGTTGGCACTCGGTCTCCTGTTGAAATAAAGAATCTGATGTTTTTTTCATTGTGTCTGCTTTCATTGTTCTTAATCTTGAAGTCTAAGCAGTATATAATTGTGGTATCCTAATCATGTTGTAGGATAACATGAACACAAACTCAAAACATGTGACCTGTACTTGTTGGTTTATATACATCCCCTAATGATTCGTTTATTATAACTGTGATACCTTAAGTAAAACATCAATTTACTTCGTGCTTGCAGTCTTACCCTGCAGTGACTGACTACCTCCGGTCAGGGCTATTTCGGTGGGCCGGCGATGCCAACACATTTAGCGGTGATTCATACATTGAGATTATCTGTTCTCCAAACAACCCTGATGGGTTCATCAAGCAGCCTGTATTGAACTGTGAGAGTGGGAAAATGGTCCATGATCTAGCCTACTACTGGCCTCAGTACACTGCAATCACTGGTCCGGCAGATCACGACATTATGCTGTTCACCGTCTCAAAGAGCACTGGTCATGCTGGGACTCGGCTAGGGTAGGCCACCGTCCTTTTTTAAATATCACCATGTACAAATATATAGAATACATATGTATACTGAGTTTGATTTTTTTTTACCTTGATGAGCAGATGGGCACTGGTGAAGAACAAGGAGGTAGCAAGGAAAATGACCAAGTTCATAGAGCTGAACACCATTGGGGTTTCAAAGGACTCACAGGTCCGAGCTGCAAAGATCATGAAAGTGGTCTCTGATGGCTATGAGCTCCCGGTACCGGTTCCTGCAGCCAGGCTTTTCGACTATGGGAAGAAAAACCTTGCACGTCGATGGGGGATGCTAAGGGAGGTTGCCAAGACGACAGGTATGTTTAGCTTGCCCGAATACCCATCTGACACCTGCAACTTCACCGGCGAGCGGACTTCTTCCACTCCTGGTATGCATTCAGTCCTCATCCTGTATAATTATCTTTTGTCAATTGAAGATAAATTATTCTCTCGTGTGCATTTGCGTGTGTACCTAATTCCAGTTTTATTCTTAATTCAACTAAGAATGGCATGAAATGGCCTTTTTATTGTCCATCATCAGCATTTTCGATCAATCAATTTTGTTTACGAAGGGGTAGAAGCACTTGGCAGCAGAATGTTGTGCAATCATCGCTTTGCTGGATCTTATTTGAAAATAATCACTGCAACTAAATTATTCTTAATAGTCGAACTAAAATCCATCGATAGGCTGTCTTGATTAATTAATTTTTTTTTCTCTCGCCATTCTTGCAGCTTTTGCATGGCTGAAATGCGAGAAGGATGGGGTTGAAGACTGCGAGAAGTTTCTGAAGAGTTACAGGATTCTAACTCGAAGTGGCATGCATTTCGGTATGGATCCCAAGTATGTGAGGGTTAGCATGTTGGATCGCGATGAGACATTTGATCTGTTCATCGACCGATTGACTTCAATTAACTAGGACCAAATTCTTTTTGTACGCGGTTTTTCTTTGAGAATTTGGAGCTTGTGGGGGTGCAGAGGAAAGCAAGCAAGTTTTTTTTTCCCCCTTTCTCATATGTTTTTTGGGCTTATTTCACTCTTTGATTATGAAGTAATAAACCTTTTCTGTTTACAATGTAGATGTAGTGCCCTGTGTTTTTTTCATATGCTTTGCATGTGACAGTATATGAACAAGCCCGTGGCTTTGGTTTGTACGACTCTTTTATTACTAACCTTACAGCTTATCTCATTCCACATAGATTATAACAGCATCATATCCAATCTCTTCAAATTTGTGCACTGCCTAGTTGGCCTTGAGCTTTGAAAGTATCCGGAAGAGGTTTATCAGGTGTTCTCCATTGATCAACTAGTTACAGAACTTGGTGTCTATTTATACAATTAGCACACCATGTTAGGGGGGAAACAAAAAGATAACATTTTCGTCTCTCTCTTTTAACGTTTTTTTTGGTTAAGAAATCAGTATTCAAGTTCTATCTGAAGCACTGCCTCATATTTCTGAAATACAGTTCAATTCCAGAATTAAGCAATTAACCCCCAAAATAGAATCTATCATGTCATTGATTAAACTATTGTTTGATTGCAAAGAATTTACAGGTCAAAACCATCCAAAAAACATCCTAGCACAGAGGACTGAAGTACAAACGGTTCATGTCATGCCAACCCTTTACAGTATAGAAGAATTAAGTTATGAATACATGAGTTTATTCAAAAACCATTAGCAAGATCCCATACTTGTGTTTATTATGGGCCTTCAAACTTTTCGCTTCCTGTAAAACTGAACTTGAAACACGAAACTCTGTTTTTCAATAGCGCGGCTCCATTCTCTTATCTATTCAGAAGCATGCCAATCTGCAATAATAACAATCAAAATGTGTGTACAGAGTCACGCTGCTGTAAATTTTTAATGAATAGATGGATAAGAAATTAAAATGCATATATAAACCAAATAAAAAACAATACCTTTTTTTTAGGATGTGACCTCATTTTCTTTCATGTTGGAGCAAATCCCAAATCTTCTAATAGTACATACAACCAAAGTGTTCAAAAAATGATTACTATTGGACTGCAAATGGAGTTGGTTGTAAGGCAAGCTATGGAATTTCTATTCAGGGCTCAAACAGTATTAAGATCAGGGGACAAGCTAAATGTGTTATGGTTTAAATTTGAGAATATGATTAGTGTCCTCATACCTGGAGTCGATCTTATCAGAGTTACATCGTACACCATTACTTCAAAAGAAGTAAATAAAGTTAACACGATCCTTGCTTTTTCCAATGCCGCCCATTCCGATTATATCATTGTTTTTACCATTTTTACATGAATCCAATTGAAAACTTATCCTCCTCATAATCAACACAAGTTTGTAAAGAAAGAAGGGTTAAAACTCTTAGATGAATTTACAAGGAGAGAAGCTTGTGAATTTATAAGGGGAAAAAACCAATGAGTAAATTTGTTTCCATCCTTGTAATTGTCGTATTTCAGCTGAAAGTGCGTGATACACGCGAGCTTCTTAATGAGAGTAATAATGGTCATAACAACTTTTCAATTACCAATGCATGAGAAATGTGACGCTGCTCCGTTTTCTGTTAGGTCAGACGTTTACAACGACTCATGCTAGACCCATATTGAGATCTTTCATAGAAGCACGAGACATCGGCTTTTTAGCACGTGTCAAAACATGTCTGATTAAAAATGTACATAATATAATGTTGTTCATATCTTATTTTTTCATTTTAAAAATAAGTTAATGTTGTGAATGGAAATAACCAGAGTCGGTTAGGATTGCGGGTATCTTAGAGATACGCTCATATCTATGTATTCGATGTATCTACTCTCCTACCATGCCTATAAATAAAGGGCTGGGGGTTCCTCCCCCAGTAGTTGATTCATAACACGTTATCAGCACGACTCTAAAAATTTTTCTTACCACAAATTTTTTTTTTCCGTTCGTTGCGAGGGCGAAGGCGAAGGCGAGACGGGAGATCCACGAGCGCGGTGCAAGGCTTCCTCCATCGAGTGTCGTCATCCGCGTAGGGCTTCGAGCAACCGTCGCTATATCCGGAGGACGGATATAGAGGTAAAAATACTAAAAACGATATTTTTAATCATACGTATGATTACCACTCCCCTAGATCTCGCAAGATCGATATGAGGATTACTTGTCGCCTTGAAAACGACGGACCGTTCATCCCAAAAACCCAATTTTTAGGGTCAAAACCCTAATTTTTGAACCCTCCGGCGGCTAGCCGTCACCGGAAAACCCCCCCAACCTCGACGGAACCCCCCGGCCGCTCCCCCCCGCAGGGGGGGCGGCCCCCGCCGCTCCCCCCTGCAGGGGGGGCGGCGGCCCGCCGCCGGCCACCCCCCACCCCCCCCCCCCCCCCCCGCAGGGGGGGCGGCCCCCGCCGCCGGCCCCCCCCCCTGCAGGGGGGGCAGCCCCCGCCGCACCCCCTGCAGGGGGCGGCGGCCCCTGCCGTCGCGCCCCCCTGCAGGGGGGGCGGCGGCCCCTGCCGCCGCTTCCCCCTGCAGGGGGGCGGCGAGATCGCCGCCGCGCCCCCCCTGCAGGGGGGGCGACGGCCCCCGCCGCCGATCCCCCCCTTCAGGGGGGCGGCGGCGGCGCCCTCCCCCTGCAAAACCCTAAGAAAAAAAACCAGATCAGTGGGCCCGAAGCCCACAGCAGATATGTGGGCTTCAGGCCCACAGAATTCAAAAAAAAAACAGAGTCTGTGGGCCTGAAGCCCACAGACCTATTGTGGGCTTCAGGCCCACAGATTTCCAAAAAAAAGAAAGAAAGAATAGAAAAGCCTATGGGCCTGAAGCCCATAGGTCGACTGCGGGCTTCAGGCCCGCAGGCTGGTTTATCTGGAAAAAAAAATTGGGGGATGCAAAGGGCTATAAACTCGACTCAAAAGGCAACTTGTTAGCCTAAAAATTAATTCAAAAAGGGGTTTTGAGGGCAAAACATTCGTGAAAAATCACGGTAAATTACGGGACAAATATCGGGCATGCGAGGACTTTTTGGGGATTCTTGGGGGGCTTTTGGGATGATGAGTGAACCTCTTTTCCTCAAACAAAGAAAATGTTTATTTGGGCGCTTAATCAATTTAATTGATTAAACCCATTTACTTTACAACCTATGCATCGTAATTACTTTTACATGCTTTTCATCTCTGGCAAAATTATGTGGATATTATATGCGTGGTTGTGCATTTTTATTTAAAACTTAATAATTATGAAGATCCTGCGACCGCTTTGCCGTTAGTTACCTAACACTAACGGTGTATGACATTGCCCAGTGGTCCAATAAATATTAAGTGATTAAATATTGTTTTATCCTCATACGAATAAACTGCCTGTGATGTCTGTGATGAAAATGTCTGATGAAAATGTTGATGAGCACAATATTTCTGCATGAATTGCTAAATGTGGTTTTTAGATCGGCCGTTTAGTCCCACAGTTTATTTCCCGCACTTTTCTTTTATTTTTGAGAGAAATTGTAGTGAGGAATTTATGTAAATGTCAAAGAAAGAAGACCAACTTCCATGAAGACGAAGGCCACGCTTGAAGATGGAGATATCATATGGGACCCACGGGGTTTCCAAAGTTGTATTTTCATTTTTAAAGCTGCAAATTTGTATAATTTGGACTGTGGACTTTTGGACTCTTTCTTGTGGGACTGGCCGATCCACACGTTTAGCTTTTCGTTAAATATTGCCTCCGCATGAAAATGTTTTCTCTGATTAATTATTAATTCATGCATGTTTGTGCTCTGCTAGATAAATGGCTAAAATTACAAGCGTTAATTTCGAAGTACTGGAAGCATCAGTTAGAAACTATCTAAGCTGGCAGCTAGATGTAAAGTTTCACCTGCTGGCAAAGTCCCTCATTGCTGCTATGGCTGAAAAAGAAAATGTTAGCGATATAGAGAAGGCGCAAACCATCATCTATATTCGCCTCCATGTGGACAAGACCTTAAAGGCTGAATACCTTATGGTCAAAGATCCACTTGAACTATGGACTACCCTTGAGGACATGTATAAACATCAGAAAGATGTTATACTCCCAAGGGCACGATACGAGTGGGAGAACCTGAGACTGCAGGACTTTAAGTCCATTGCTGAGTACAACTCAGCACTTTTTAGCATCACCTCACACCTGAAGCTGTGTGGTGAGAAAGTCTCAGAAGATCGCATGCTGGAAAAGACGTATACGTCTTTCCATGAAAAAGATGCGATACTCATGCAGCAATACCGTGAACGCAAGTTCACCAAGTATTCTGAGCTGCTGGCATGTTTACTCATGGCTGAATAAAACAGAGAGCTTCCCCTCGCCACTCACAATATGCGCACATCTAGCACTGCCCCCATCCCAGAAGCTCATAATGCCTCTTCTTCTTGAAAGAAGAGAGACAACAAAAGAAAAGAAAGACCACAGAAAGGGGGACAAAACAAACAAAAAAAAAGCTAGGGGCCAAGTCCAGCAACAAAGCAATGAAAAGAAGCGGAAGTTCACGTGGCACAGAAATAGCAAAAATAGAGATGATGCACCCCCACCCAAGAGGAAATGGGAAGACCAGTGCCAAAATTGTGGCATGAACGGCCACTGGTCCAGAGTGTGCCGAACTCCGCAGCATCTCCAGGATTTGTATAAAGAGAACAAGAAAAATAAAGCTGAAACAAACCTGATGACCTCTGATGCTCCAGTCAAGTTTTCAGCTGACAACTTCGAAAATGATGACTTGCTTGATTAGCCTTTATTTTTATCTTAGCAATTTGTTTTGAGAATAATTTATGAGAGCATTTTAATTATGAAATTTGTCCTGAATGAAAATGTTTAGTAGACAATAAATGAAAATGTTTATCTGAATATGCATGTGTCTAACGATTCATCTTTTAATATATGAAACTGCTCTCATAAATAATTAGTAGACAATAAACACGTACGATCTCTTTCAATACAAAGCCCAATATCAGGGCTATATTGAAGATCCAGGGAATGCAACACTGTTGCCCCCAAACGACACAAAAATAAAGGATGCACTAATCCCTCCGAATTCCAAAAGAAACTTTATAAGTTTCAAGGACATCTGTTTCAACGGATTCCACTTGGAAACAACAAATGTAAATGTAAATGAAAAAAAAAATTATTACCGTATGCAACGTCTCAAGAAAAAGGAGTAAAATCCACACTTGAACGTTTTGAGAGCCTTATAGGCCTCCACCATACGAAGATTCGGAGAAAGGAAGCAGAATTAAACGGAGCACCTGAAGTGCCCGACATCAGCCGAGTTTTTACTCCGGCATGATGGACTTGGCCACCCTGGATTTGTGATGATGCATCGCATCTTATCCTATGGGTATGACTTGAAGAACCAGAAGATTCTTCAGAAGGGAAAAAATCCCTCGCATCCCTTACTATAAGGGAAAACTAATTGCAAGGCCATCTCCACGATAAGTTGAAAAAGAATCTCCACGATTCCTCAAAAAGAATACAAGGAGATAGATGTGGATAAAATCCACCACCCCTAGTGGGCTATTTCAGTACTTCACTGTACTGATAAATGCATCCTCAGAATATTCGTACGTGTGTCTACTACAGACCCGCAACTTAGCTTTTCCAAAGCTATTGGCACAAAAATAAAAATGTTGCGGGCACATTTCCCAGACAATAAAATGTTGTAAATAAGTCTGGTTAATGTTGGGAAATATACCTCCCAGTCTTTTCAAGAGTACTGCCAATCAACGGGAATTGAAAATGAACATACAAGTTGTAATGCTCGTATGTGTGAAATACTATTTCGCGTGAGAGTATGTGGTTGTATTGGATATGATGTAGTGAGTGTTATTATTGTTATTAGTGTGTTTAATGATGTTTCCTTGGTGGTGTGTGTAGTAAAGTGGTATTTTCATGATAAATATTTTATTATTAGTTCTGAAGAGATTGTTTTAATGAGATCAATATTTTATTATTGTTGATGTATTGGTATTATTACATTATTGAGTAGGGCTTTAGCTAATTCTAATAGCTAGAGTTGGTTGGTTGGACATGATAGTGGGCTTGGATTACTATTAGAAGAGAGAATGAGATGAGAGTGACAAATTTGTAAATATGGATGCCCAATTTATATTAATTTTCTCATCCTTTCTCCTAGCTTCTAGTTTCTCCTCTTTATTTAATTTTCTCATGTTAATTCCTTATCCCCTTTTCCCCAAGCCAAGCCCCCAGGCCGACATTTTTCCCCAGGCTGCCATTTATTCCCCATGGCCGAATGGTGCCATGCATCAAAAAGAAAAAAAAATTGAAATTGAAAAAAAAATTGAAGGCAGGATGAGCATGCTGCCCCTTGCTCCCATATGTGGCCGAATGTTGCCAGCTTCACCATTTGGCCGAAAATTGTGGGGGGTTGCATCAAAAAAAATATAGAAAGAGAAAGGGGAGATTGGGGATTGAAGTTTGAAGATGGAGGACCTTCAGGCAATTGAAAGGGGAGATTAAGGCTTGGTGATTGAAGCTGAAATTCATGGCGAATCATGCAATTGGTGGAGATGGAAGAGCTTCATGAAAGTGAAAGAGACTTAGGGCTTGAGCTTGAAATTGGAAGAGGATCTTTGCATCTTGGATGAGGTAGGATTCCAATCCTCTCTCTCATGTTTCATTCATTTCCCTTTGAAATACAAAATTCGCATTTTTAGGGGTTTTGTAGAAACACCTTGCCATGATGCAATTGGGATGATTTTAATTGTTGTAGTGAGTGCTTTGATGTCATGGTTACAATCTAAGATGCTATTGATCCTATAGCATGCCTTGTTTCACTATTCATGAGGGATTGCTCTCATTTGTAATGTAGAATGTTTAATCTCCACACTTCTCCGCATGAAGACGGGATAAATAAATGAGATATGAAATATGGGAACAACGAAATGATATAGGTAGTTTGGCCATGAAAATGGGATATTGCTTTCATGTAGTGTGTAGGTTGTTTCTTTTCCAAACTAAACTGCAAGTTATGCTAAATGGGACCAATGAAATTGTTGTTTAATTGTGCTTTCATGAACCAACATTGCTTTAATAAATGAGAGAGGTAGAAATGAAAATAGAACAAGGCCTCATCATTTTCATGAATCAAGTTAATAGGTTGAGTTGTTTATTTGTTGAAATGTTAGGAGCTTAATGCTCAACTTCCATGTTATGTTGAGGTTGTATGAAGTTACCCTCATCACTTTTTATGTTTAATTTTCATTACGGAATAGTTCTCATTTTATTGGAAACCTTATTATGTAATTTCTTTGCATAGTACACATGAATTATTTGCTAATGAAATGCATATGAGAAATTGACTATGGATAGTTGTTATGTTAGGGTGTAGTTACTATGTTTATGTTGATAATACTCTTGAGTGATTGTCGCCAATTATGAGAAGTTGCTTTTATTTTGAATGTTGGAAATTTAGTACTCGTTTTCTTTCCTTGTATGAACATCACGAAATATGAGAACAATAAATTGAGATGTGTAATTGGCCATGAATAGGTGATAAAGATGGGCTCTTGAATAATTTGTTTTACGAATTATGTGCAATAGTCCTCATTTTACATGTTGGATGTTTTTATCCAACTTCTTTTGTGTGACTAAGATGAAGTGTGTGACCAATGAATTTGGAAGTGGATTTGGGTATGTATTTGTGCATCTTGGCTATCATTTGGGGTGTTGGAAATTTTTATTAAGTTACCCTTGCATGAAAATGGGAATTTTGTAATAATGAGTCGAATGGTGAAATCGACCATGATTAAGTGATATAATTGGGGGCTTGAAGCTACCCACCAATTCGGCCTAGGATGTTGATGCACCCTAGTGCCTCGGAATCGTGTTGGTAAGAAAAAGTTATGAAAAGAAAATAAAACGGAAAGCTTTATGAAATGTGAATGAAAAATGACACCTATTTATTGTGGGCTTTAACCTTCCACTTCTTGTTGTGTTGAACTTAAAAGAGGTGTTGAAATTATTTGATGCTATAGTTTTAGCCCATGTCGCCTTGGTTGCCTCATACCATTAATTATGTTAAATTGTTCTTTTTTTGTGCAATTGTTCCCCTTTTGGAAAGTTGGAAGCTTTTATTTCAATTTTGCTTGGTATGATAATGAGATTCATATAAAATGAATCGAGTAGGGGAGATTGGTAATGTGATGTTTGTTTTTATGCGGAATATGGAATAATGGTGAAAAGATGTGATTAGGACACGAGGTGGAGTGCACGGGCATGGACAAAGTGCCGCGGTAGGAGGTGGGTGAACACGCCGTTGGCCACCTCTTGATCCATTAGGTGGCTCCACGTGGTGGTGGCACCACGTTGATATCGGAGTAGAAATCACGATACACATGCACGCCGGCTCATTCTTGGGATCCCCCTTGCATTGCATTGCATCGCATTACTTGTGCATCATATGCATCAGGGCATCATTAGCAGTTTTGGGTGATTTGTAGTTGTAAGTGTGTGATGGATAATCTTTATGAATGAATGTTGCCATTGATGTACTTGGTGCTTGAGTATTGGTACGTTGGTAGCGTGGTTGTTAGTTGTTAACAAATGTTATTATCCTTGTTGTTGTTGTTGTTGTTATTGTAGTTATTGGGTTGTTGTTGAGGGATTTCGTTTTGTGCATGAATTTCCAATTGGGGGCTTGGTGGATTTGTGTATGCTACTCTAAAGTGAGGATGTTAAAATTTTGTTAAGGATTGAATTCATGAATGAAAAGAAAAGATGGGCCATTGCGATCCCCTACTTTTCCATCTCTAATTTTAGGATTGAATCTTTCATTCTAATGTTTAAGTTACTCTTTCAAGTTATATGTGGCTATTAAACCTTGTATATTTATTCAAGCTACTCAAGGAATTTCTTTAGAAAATGAAACAAGCTCCATAAGTAAATTCTTTAAAAGGTAGCAATTGTTCAAGTTGCTCGTTTGGAAAGTATTAGTGTAAGGGTTATGGTAATACTTGTAGAAGGATTCCCAACGTATGAAATAAATGTTTAGTTGGCTTGTAGGATTAGTGGTAGCATTAATTAGGGGGAAAAGGTTATAGTTTTACTTGCATTCCAAATGGAAGCTACCCCCCTTTCTTAGTTATAATGTCTTACGAGAGTGCAAGGCGATACCTTACATGACTCTTTAACAACATTAGCACTTGTACCGGGATTAAATGTTAGGGAACTTGTGAAATTATTAAGTAGTGAGTGCTTTTCCTATGTGATGTGCCAATTAGGAATGGTCACGTTGCTACTTGGTTGCATTTTGTATAATTTGATCAAGCTAGTAACTTGAATGCGGGAATAATTTATATCAAGTAATGGATTCTTATTGTATGACTTATGTTGGGTGTAACTTTGTGATGACATCATAGTCTCATTGTTGAATCTCAATGTTGGTAGATTTAAGTCTGAAGGAAAGTTAATGTTGGTAGCTTTTAATAATGCATTCTTTATGTGCCGTTGGTTAAGCTTGTGCCTAAATCTTGAATGGAGACTTGATAGTATTGCACTTATGAGCATGTTGGCTTATTGTTGCTACGTCCTTTATGGCACCGCCCCTATGATTTTTGTGAGCAAGTTTTTGTATTCCTTTTTATGATTATAGCAGGTTCCTTTTTGATAATAAGTATGTTGTAATTGGACAATGTTGATAAATACAAGAGAAACTCTGCCGAAATTTTTGTAGACAACTCCATGTTTAAAAGAAAACCCATTTGAAAATCAGATAAAGGGAAATTAGTAAGAGGGTTCGATAACCACCGAGTTAGAAGCTCTAAAAGAATTTTTAGCGTTCTTGTACTCGTCGCCTCTACTTGTTTTGTCTATATAGTAGCTCCGCTCTTCGTAGCCCTCACTTTATTTTGCAGGTTATCTTCTTGCTGCAGGTACGTATTTGGAAATGATACCATTTACATTTTTGTGTGCGAATATCGTGATATGCCATGAGATAGTTTTCTGTTGTTACTTAGAGCATAGCATTTCTGTGCACCATGTGAGTTAGGTTTGGACATCCTACTGGGTCACGCTGTGACGTGTCCCGTTGTTATTTTTCAGGTGTTGGATCTTGGAGTCGGAGGCCCACGAGCAAGTTGGTTGGATTTGAGTGTGGGAGTGAGACTAAGAGAGAATTGAGTGCGTTAATGCATTCGGGTGAGTTGGGTTATATGTTGTATATGAGATTGTATAATGATGTTGTATATGCATTGTTTGAATATATGTATATATCTGTGCTTCAGTTGTTGGTTCTCTTTGTGCTTCTGTATTGATTGGAATGCTACAGGTACTATCCCAGCAGCGCGCAGTGGACCTGCTTGTACTGTATTTGGTTTTTCCTCCGTAACACTCGCTGCTCAGGGTATCCTGGGGAGCGGGGCGTTACACAAGTGCCGCATGTTAATACCCAAAATGGGTCGGCAGAGTCACTGAAAAGTAGACTCCAATGGACTGAACGTCCATTAAATCCCGATTGCCTATGGATGCATGGGGACATGCAAACTCTGCATGCTGCATCGTAAATGAAAATAAGACCCTCTGGAGGTCAGAGTCTCCAATGCAACTTGCATATGGAATGCCACCGAACATTTCTCATCTGAGAATCTTCGGTCGCGCAGTCTTAAATCCCCATTGCACCACCAAAGAGGACCAAAACGGTACTCAACGTCGCCTAGGTATCCATGCAGGGTTTGACTCACCCTCACTTATAAGATACCTAGAACCCCAAACGGGGGACGCATTTAAGGCACATCTTGAAGACTGTGATTTCGATGAGACGAGTTTCCCAAAAATAGGCCCAGATACTAGAAAATCTGGCGTAAAGAAAATTATAACGTGGGATACAAAAAGTTTGACCCACTATGATCCGGTAACAATACAATGTGTAGATGAGATCCCGAAGATCCTCCACATACAGAACACTGTTTACCAATTACCGGAATCATTTATTGACAACCAGAAGATTGTCAGATCACACATCCCTGCTGCAAAAACTCCAGCTAGGATTGACATCCCCGAGAATGGATGCAATCCACCAGCAGGAGAAGTGGCTGATCCTCAACAGAAAAGAGGCAGACCACCAGGCTCCTAGGACAAGAAACTCCTGGAGACCCTAAGACAATACTACCACATGACAATGAGCTCCTGTCCACACCATCACCCTTCCCGGAATCCACTGCAGAGGAATTGCCGGGAAAAAGTGAAATTAAGTAAATGTCGTACGTACTGGGGAGGTGTTGGACAGATAGAACATAAATTGTCGACAATGTATTCACGTATCATATTGCCATATACATCGCAATGGCGATGATGTTTATAAATTATCGTTCCACACTCCGTTGCTAGAAGGCAAACGTAGAGATTGGCCAAACGTGGAACGTGGCAATAAAAGTTGAGCTGGACTCACTTATGAAACGTGAAATGTTCGGACCTGAAGTCCAGACACCAAAAAGTGTCAAACCTGTGGATAAAACAAAGTATTGCAAACATAAGAAAAATAAATACAAAATCGTATGCTATACGGTACAACCTATAGCCCAAGGAAAATTTCGCTGAAACTAGGGATTGAACAAATTCAAATGAGCATGTCTCATAAATGATGCATCAGTCTCCCTAAGTTATCAAAAGCGAATACCTTACGATTTGGCGAAGGAAAATTTTGGATATGCTGTTATTGGATGTTGTGACGGCATACCTTCGTGGATATCTTGTAAAGATAATTTCCATATTTCCTTAAAAATGCCTGAATAGACTTCGGGACGTCTATTCAAGAAAAACAATAAGTATAATAAATAAATGTACAACCAAGAGAATCACTTGACAAGTCAATGATTCCTACTGAAGGTTGTCTTTGCATCTGTGCAAAGAACAGGATTAGAGATCTTAGTTGTAGAAAACTAACATCTCATCGGATCTCCTGAAGAGAAAACCGAAATAAATGTACAAGCCTGACTTTTAAACATGAAATAAAAAAAAAGACCTAGGCAAATATAAAGTCATGGCTCATAGAATCCTGTTATAAACGCCCAGAAGTGCGTTGGAGAAATTAAAAGGACCATTGTCATCCAAAGTACACCTACGATTGTATACTCAATGGATGTACAAAAAGAACCCTTCCGATCGCTGGAAGAGGGGGATGATATAACTGGTCCCAAAGTCCCTTACCTAAGTGCAATCAGGCACTCCTGGCTAACTGCATGCGTCCCGATACAGCAATTGCAGTAAACTCATTAGCCAGAGATAGTTGGCACCTAAAAAGGGCCATTAGACTGGAGTTAAGCCTTCTGCGCTTCCTCCAAGGGTCAAAAGATTCGGGCTTACAAAATGAAGTATCATCCTCCAATGTTCATGCAAATGCAGGTTTCAGGTCCAGTCCATATGCTGAGAAATCACAGAACGGGTACCCACAGTGGGATGGCCATCCCCTGCAGATCTGCAAAACAATTTATGAAGGCGACATCTTCCTATCATTCCGAGATCCTCACCACACCAATGGTGTACTTGAGGGCGCCTGCTGGTACATCACATCCCAATGACGATTGGGATAGAAGCTGGTATTGTGGAGCTAACCACATAGTCTGAAGACATCATCAGAGGCGACGATACTTAGCACACCTCTCCAGAGTTTCTGGATTCAGCAGCTACTTAATTGCAATAACTTTGTAATCTGTGTATATTTTCGGAATGTTGTAAATAGGAGTGATGAGATAAGCCTAAGAGATCTGAAAGCCTAAGAGCTTTTACAGATCAGGTGGAGTTAAGGGAATTTGTACTCTTTTCCCTTAGCTATGGTTTTCCCACTGGGTTTTCTATAGCCAAAGGTTTTAACGAGGCAAATCACATCAACTCTGGATCCTGAAGTATCCACCCCTCTGTGACGCTCAGAATCCAGAAGTATTCATGAGCAGTGTCACTTGTACAAATCAGGGGGAGTTAAAGAGCGTTTGTACTCTTTTCCCTTAACTATGGTTTCTCCCACTGGGTTTTCCATAGCTAAAGGTTTTAACGAGGCAAACCTCACCAACTCAGTATCCTGAAGTATCCACCCCATGTGAGACTCTTATTACGCTCAGAATCCCGAAGTACTCTTGAGCAGAGTCCACACCTATGGCTGGATAAGGGGGAGTGTTGTGAATGGAAATAACCAGAGTCGGTTAGGATTGCGGGTATCTTAGAGATACGCCCATATCTATGTATTCGATGTATCTACTCTCCTACCATGCCTATAAATAAAAGGCTGGGGGTTCCTTCCCCAGTAGTTGATTCATAACAGTTAAAGATAAGCATCTTTAAATTTAGAATTATTACAGTGAATCCATGTAGTTCGTTATTTTTAATTACCAAATAAGAACGTTTGTGATACTATAAAATCATATCAAATTGAAGAGCATTTTTGGGCTGGATTA
This sequence comes from Scilla litardierei, assembly GCA_030789695.1. Taxonomy (NCBI): domain Eukaryota; kingdom Viridiplantae; phylum Streptophyta; class Magnoliopsida; order Asparagales; family Asparagaceae; genus Scilla; species Scilla litardierei. Next base: position 66,670,041 of record CM061141.1, read on the forward strand.
TGTAGTTGCAGGCTTGTGTGTTTACGAGCTGATTTCGAGAAATATAAGGCCCCTTTTTGATGGATCGGCTAAATTATATTCAAAGTGGGCCGGAAGTTCAAATTTAAATTATTTAATTACTACACGGTCCAGATATACTCTGAGGCCACTTCCCACTTGAGCTCGCACCTCGTTCTTCCTTCACCAAGACCGAAACAAAACGAGCAAGAGATCGCGGAGAAATGGCGAATCGGATGCCAACCTCGAGATCCAGATCCGAACTCGTATCCTAAGCGCCGATCCGATCACCGGAACCCTAACACTAGCCCCGATGGCGGGCGCCGTTTCGGCGCTCTTCCTGCTCGACATAAAGGGTCGCGTCCTCGTGTGGCGGGACTACAGAGGCGACGTCTCCGCCGTCCAAGCCGAGAAATTCTTCACCAAATTGATCGAAAAGGAGGTAAAATTTACCGAAGAACAGATGAAAAATACGATTTTATATTGCATTGATGTGAATTTTGTGTGTGGATTTTTTTAGGGGGGTCCGGAGTCTCAAGATCCTGTGGTGTATGATAATGGAGTGTCGTACATGTTCATTCAGCATAACAATGTGTACTTGATGACGGCAGCAAGGCAGAATTGCAATGCTGCGAGTCTTCTCCTGTTCCTTCATCGCGTTGTTGATGTGAGTGCGATTTTTATTTTATGTATTTGTTTATCTTTATATGATTGCATTGATCTTTTGTTTAAAGATCAGTGCAATTTACGCAAATAATTTCTGATGCTTGATCACTTGAGCTGTAATCATCGCTTAGAAAGATCACTCTCTGACCTCCAATATTGATTTTGTAATTGATGAAACGAACTCGTTTGGAATTTAGGACACCAATTGGATTCCAACCCAAAGGATGAACCATCTCATTGAATATATTGACTTCATTGTTTACACATTGGTAATTGTTCTTGTTGCGGGTCAAGTCCGTCCAACAATAGAATTTGTATATTACGTGAATCACGGGTACCATGATTACAAGTAGTGGGTTGTCGATGAGGCTAGTACGACTTGGAATGCGCTTCGTAGGCAAAGGATCCACGATCGCCGGTTGGTCGCCGATGGTCACCGACCGCTAGTAGGTGAGGCGAGCTTCTTGCGAGAAGAAAAACTCGTCAGAAAAGCTGGGTTGGCTGTCAACCCGTAGCCCCTCCGATGATTAAGTCAGTGGATGACTTTTAAAGGGTGGGTCGGACACACTTGACGATCTTAAAGTAGATCGTCTTAGCGCGGCGGACTTATGAGGAAGACACAGATATATGGAGGATATCCGACCTTAAGTATTGAATATGAGTTTTAGATTTCAACTAACCAACCCACTCCTTAGTGGGTGGAGGTGGTATTTATAGTGTTGAGAGTCGGTCGATTGCCGTCCAATCACACGCCGTTTCTGCTTAGCTGGAGCACAAGTCGGGGACGCAATAGGTCGACGAGTGTGTCAGAGATATTTATGCATTAATGGGTGTCAGAAGGAATCAGAGATATTAATGCATTAATGGGAGACGCGATGGGCAACCATCGGTTTCGTTCTTAACCGTTGGCATTAATTGGAGGCGTATGTGGCCATACGTCACCATGTCAGAGATATTTGTGCTAGGTCACCCTTGGGGAGAGCCAAGCCCGACGTCCGAGCTTCGCGTTTTCGGACTCTCTGGCCGTGCTTCTTGTTTGGAGAGTAGGCGAGCTTCTTCCATGCTAGGCAGGTGAGCTTCCTGCTCGATCAGCTGACGAACCATTCTCGTGATTCTGTTGGTGAGCTTGCCGTTAGACAAGGCGAGTTTTCCAGTGTCGGGGCGATCCTCCGTTCGGGCATGTTTTCATTCGTGATGGTCGGAGGGTTGTTCACTTGGGCTTCGAATATATGAGCATTTATTCTTTGGGCCGGCCTTAAGGCCGTAACAATTGCCCCCGTCATTCGATGTCGAAACGGCAAGACCGGCTCAGTTTGGATGACGTGTCGTGCTTCCATTGGATGAAAGCTGGTCGGCGGCATTTAATTCGAATTGACCACCAAATCCCTTAGGTCATCATGGCGATTTGGCGACGGGGGAGGATCGAGACGTCTGATCGCTCGGAGCATGACGTGTGGTTGACGTGATCGTGGGGGAAGTTGAGGCGCCAAACTTGCCCAGATCTTGCCACGTGGCCCGCTTTCGACGGCTGAGATCGCCCAGTTCTCCCTATAAATAGAGATTGGGGTGCAGCGAGAGGGAGTTTCTGCACTTATTTTCAAAATTTTCTCTTTCCTTCGTCGTTTCTGAGAGCTCTCGTCGTCGATCGTCACTCCGTCGTTCGTCCGTTGCTGTCGGATGTCCGTTCATCTTCTTGCTTTCTAGGTACTCTCTTGATCCATCCAATGGCTTCATCTCTTTCTTCCGCTTCAAATTCCTACGTCGAAAGGTGGTTCGACAACTTTGAGGGTGGCAGCACCGTAGAATCGGAGGAGCCGACGGTGTCAGAGGAGCTGACGGTGTCTTGGCCGGAGGAGTGGGGGTAGACCCACCCGTCGAGCATGATGTCGTCTCGTTGTCGGCGATCAAAAGGGATCCCAAGAAAGGAAAGGGGCCTAGGTCGACTGTCAGGGTTTCGGGCGGCGGTGAAGTCACGAATGCGGTCCCCGCGGAGATCCTGGCCTAAATGTCCCAAACACTGACCTCATATATCCACATAGTCCGCTCCAACTACATCAGACCGCCATACACTGTTTGCCTTCCTGAATACAACGAGCGGGTTTGCTCCCCAAGGGACAACGAGGTCGGCGTCTAACCGTCCTTCGCCCTTGGGCTCCGGTTCCCCCTTCATCCCTCCCTCTTTATTCTTCACTTCCTCGAACTCCCCATCTTCCAACTGATGCCGAATTCCATCAGCTCCATGGTCGGCTTTCTCGTCTTTTGCTCAGCCAGCGGCATAAGTCCGACCATGCCGCTATTCCATTACTTCTATGAGGCGAAGCGAAAAGGGGCATACTACTACGTCTGCGCGAGGAGGGGGCGTCCTCTCGTTCTCAATATGCCGGGCAAGGTTAGAGACTGGAAGGAGAGTTTCATCTTCGTCTCGACGCCGGTGGACTTGGCTCTGAGGTCGAACTGGGGGACATTGAATCCCTCGGTGAACACTGGAGTGGTCCTTGAGAGGAGCGACCTGGAGAATGCCAAGATCCTAGAGGAGATTCCCAAGGAAAGCATGAACTTCCAGGACTTGGTCGCGGACGAGCAGATCGCCTAACATGTCTGGCTCGAAGGTATTCCGAGCTTAGCGATCAACTCCTGATATGCTCACCCTGATCTGTATTCTTTTTGCAGTTACAGCCATGAATCTCTCAAGGGAAGAGATGATGAAGATGGACAGTGAGGCGGCGACTAAGGAGCCTGCGACTAAGGGCAAGGGCAAGGAGCTGACAATTAAGGGATCAATGAAGGTCAACTGAAAAGGAGCAAGGAGGGGCCAATTACCGCTCGGACCAAGAGGGAGGAGTGAAGCAAGAAGGCGAGAAAGGAGCATGTGCCTGTCGCTTCCCTCTCTCGTCCGAGCGAGGCCGCAACGGCCCGCCCCATCGACCTCAATCCGGTCGATGAGCCGGTGACCGACCTGACGATCACCGGGTCCTAGGGTCTGCCGGCCGACGTGATCACCGCGATCCCCCTCCGTTTGACTGTCCCTTCGAAATCTTCGGCTGGGTCGGCCAAAACCAGACGGGCTGCGACTGTCGCGTGCTGGCTCTTCGGGTGCCCGCTGTTTGGGCTGAGGAAGCCGGGTCATCCAAGCTGCGAGACGGCGCTCGCTACCTTCAACTCGAAGGAGGAGATTCTCGCCCTTTTGACGGAAAAGATCGTCGTGACACTCTACCTGGTGGGTGCCCAGGAGTCCGTCTTTGATGAGGCCGGGGTAGCGGCCCGCCTGATGGAGAACAGCACTCTGTCGAGTGACCGAGAGTCCTTGGCGAACGTGGATGACGAGCGTCTCTGCGATACGGTCGTCTGGAACAGTATGCAGGTTCGTCGCTTCCTTTATTCAACATGCCGGTCTTCCTTCTTTTTAGATGTACTCACGCCTTTGGTTCCTTCTATAGACGGTCGCTGCGCTGGTGTCCCTCCAGCGTCACACGTCGGTGGTGAACAGGACCGAGGCGGCTCTTGGGAGGAAGCCGACTGAGCTCAAGGAGGCCGAGGGGAAGCTGAAGGCCGTCAACGACAATTTGATGAAGCTCCGGGGGTACTACGCGACCCAGAAGGAGACAATCGTCGAGCTAGAAAAGCTCGTGACGGAGATGGAGCGGATGGCCAGGGACGAGGAGACTCGGAAGGTCGCTGCTGAGAACGTCCTGGCACAAAAGATGGAGGCCAGCGCGAAGAGGACCACCGACCTTGAGCGGCGCGTGGCTGAGCTGGAGCGGATCGACCTGGAGGCGATCAAGTCGGAGGCCGTCCGCCATTATCAGCTCCGGGAGCTTGTCCCCGCCCTGACAGATATGAGGGCCGAGGGCTTCAATGAGGCCTGGAGGCCGGCCTTGAGAGGGTCAAGAAGGGTTTGGGGAAACCTTATCCCAACCTGGATGTTGACTTCTCCAATTTGTTGGCGGCCTCCGATGACGAAGGGGATGCTTCCCTCCCCGTCGATGCCGAAGGGACGGAGGCACCGGCCGTCGATGATCGGGCCAGGCGGACGCTCAAGCCCCGGAAGGCGATGACCATGTGGAGGCTCCGTAGTTAGGGCGGATCAATGTATGGCCGACCTTGAGGCCGGGCTTGACTTTCTTTTTTTAACTTTGTAGTGTATATACAATGAAATGAATTTGAAAGTTCTTTGCTTGCTATGCCTTATGTCTTTGTATGTGTATGCCCCTAACCTTTGGCATGGATGAGCTTAGGGTTGAGGAGAGGCGATATGTTGTAAAGTCTGAGAATTTTTTTGCAAAGTAATTACATGTGCAATTAGGTTGACGAAGTTCCTTACTAGCGTGTCCGTGGAGTCTTTGGTGGGTTGGGGCCGTAGCTCGTCTTGCGCCCTTGCAGTCTTTGGGAGGCGGGTCGGGGCCGTAGCCCGTTCTATGACCTTGGAGCCTTTCGGGAGCGCAGCGCGTAGCCTGCCCCAGATCATCCCCGGTTTGGGTAGCGAGGTTCAACCTGCTATGGGTAGCTAGGCCGCGATCTGTCCCGGATGTCTTTGAAAGGGCGGGTCGGGGCCGTGGCCTCTCCTGCGACCCTGGAGCCTTTCGTGGGCGCAACGCGTAGCCTGCCTCAGATCATCCCCGGTTTGGGTAGCGAGGTCCGACCTGCTATGGGTAGCTAGGCCGCGATCTACCCTGGAGGTCTTTGAGAGTGCGGGTTGGGTCCGTGGCCCCTCCTGCGACCCTGGAGCCTTTCCGGGGCGTAGCACATAGCCTGTCCCAGATCCTTTCCGGTTTGGGTTGTGGGGTCCGACCTGCTGTGGATAGTTAGACCACGATCTGTCCCGGAGGTCTTTGAGAGGGCGGGTCGGGGTCGTGTCCCCTCCTGCGGCCTTGAAGCCTTTCGGGGACGCAGCGCGTAGCTTGCCCCAGATCCTCCTTGGTTTGGGTAGCGAGGTCCGACCTGCTGTGGGTAGCTAAGCCGTGATCTGCCCCAGAGGTCTTTGAGAGGGCGGGTCGGGGCCGTGGCCCCTCCTGCGACCCTGTAGCCTTTCGGGGGCGCAGCGCGTAGTCTGTCCCGGATCCTCCCCGGTTTGGGAAGCGAGGTCCGACCTGCTATGTGTAGATAGGCCGCGATCTGCCCTGGAGGTCTTTAAGAGGGCGGGGCCGTAGCCCCTACTGCGACCCTGGAGCCTTTTGGGGGCACAACGCGTAGCCTGCCCCTGATCATTGCTTGCGGCGAGATAGCTTGCTAGCAGTGATTAAGTCGTCATTGACCTAGAGTTTCTCGCACGCAAGAAAAACGCAGAGTGCTTAATATGAAACGTAAAGACATGTCGGAGATAAAGCCAAGACCTGTGACTTTTTCTTCGAGGTCATTTTGTGAGAGCTTGGGCCCTCGAGCGTTTAGCCGATCTTAATGAAGGCGCTTTTAATTTCGTAGAGGAGCTGAAATTTAAATTCAGATAACACTTTGAATGTATAAACACAAAAATATTTATTGATAATATTTGAGCAAATGCTCGACGTTCCATGGATGAGCTAATTCTTCGCCCTCCATGGTCGCCAAAATGTAAGTCGCTTGTCCCACAATGTTAAGGGCCTTCCCATTTGGCGGAGAGATTTCCTCGGCGGCCGATCTCTGGTCTGAAGGTCGCATCTCTGAGGACGAGGTCGCCGACTTTGAAGCTCCGCTTCCTTACGCCGGAGTTATGGTACCTCGCCATCCTCTGGCTGTGCTTGATAAGGCTTGTTAGAGCACAATCTCTTATCTCGTCGATGAGCTCAATGTTGATGTCAAAGCCTTCTCCATTTGTTTCTTCGTTGAAGTACTAGAGTCGGAGAGATTCCTCGCCGACATCCACTGGGACGACTGCCTCCGCCCCGTGGGTGAGCATGAAGGGGCTCTCGCCGGTTGAAGCTTTGTATGTGGTGCGGTAGGACCAAAGGATGCCGGGTAGCTCATCGAGCCAAGATCCGTGGGCCCTGCCGACTTTCTTCTTCAAGGGCTCTAGGATGCATTTGTTTGCCGCTTTGGTCATGCCATTGCATTGTGGATGTGCCACGGAGGCGAAGTGAAGGTTGACGCCCCAATCCGAGCAGAAGCTTCTGAAGTCTGCGCAGTCGAACTGCTTCCCGTTGTCTGTTACGATAGAGCAGGATACCCCAAAGCGGCATATAATAGACTTCTAGATGAAGTTCTTCATTTCCTTCCAGGTGATGCGCACCAGTGGCTCCGCCTCGATCCATTTGGTGAAGTAGTCGACGATGACGAAGAGAAACTTTCTTTCTCCTGTCACCATTGGGAACGGTCCAAGGATGTCGAGGCCCCATTTGGCGAACGGGACCAGGCAGAGGATCGAAATCAGGTCGGCCGGCGGGGCGGTAGTATGTTTAAAGAACCTTTGGCACTCCGTGCACCGCTTGACGTAGTTGGTTGCGTCTTTCAGCATAGTCGGCCAATAGTAGCCCTGTCGGATTGCCTTGTGTGCTAGGCTGCGGCCGCCGTAGTGATTCCCGTAGAGTCCTTCATGTATCTCACAGACACCTGCTCAGCTCTTCTTGGTCCAATGCATTTTAAATAGGGCAAGACGTCGTACCACGCGCGACGCTTTCGTTAGAGCACGCCGTCGAAGATCACGAATATCAAGGCTCGTCTTTCAATCCTCCGCGCCTCCAGCCTGTCTTCTGGTATGGCTCCGGTCTCCAGGTAGGCGACGATTAGGCTCATTCATGATTGCTCCTGGTCGACGCACAGCAATTCGCCCTCCTCTATTCTTGGCGTCAGCAGGTTCTCGACGTAGATAGCTTTCCCAATCTATGTCGGAGAAGAGCATGCCAACTTTGAGAGAGCGTCGGCCCGGAGGTTGTTCGACCTGGGAAGATGCTAGATCGTTGCTTTTCTAAATTTGAGGAGCTCGGCCCGGGCGCACTTCAGGTACCGCTGCATCAGATCCTCCCTCGCTTCGAAGCTGCCTTGAATTTGTTGAACGACGAGGCTTGAGTCGCTAATCAACAACACATTCGTCGCCCCTATCGCCCGATAGAGCTTCTGTCCATTGAGGGCAGCCTCGTACTCCGCCACATTGTTGGTCGCCGAGAAGTTGAAGCGGAGTGCATACTCTAGCATGCTTCCTTCGGGGGTCTCTATAACGATGCCAGCTCCACTCTCCGACATCGTGGCTGATCCATCAACGCAGACGACCCATAGCTCGCCTTCATTTTGGGTGGATGTTGAGGGGGACTCTCGTCGGCGCACTGCCATTGTTTCGCTTCCGGCTGGGCGTCCGACGAAGCTTCGCCAATCTCTTCGACAGTACACTCCGCCACAAAGTCTGCCAGCGCCTAACCCTTGATCGCCGCACTGGGCTTGTAGATGATGTCGAACTCGCTAAGCTCGACGCTCCAGTTCAACATTCGGCCCGATCTCTCTAGCCTCTTCAGATTCTTCTCGAGCGGCGAGTTGGTGTAGACCACAATGGAGTGCGTCTGAAGTAGGGTCGGAGCTTTCTCGCCGTCAGAGTTGAGCAATAGGTGAACTTCTCTATAGGGCTGTAGCGGGTCTCCGCCTCCCAGAGCATCCGACTGGCGTAGTAGACCGGCCTCTAGATGCCCCCATCCTCTTTAACTAGGACCGAGCTGACGGCTTCTTCAGTGGCGGCGAGATAGAGGCCAAGCCGCTCTCCTTCCTTCGGCTTTGCGAGCAGCGGCTGGCTCTGCAGATAGGCTTTCAGCTCTCCAAAGGCTTGGGCGCATGAGTCGTCCTACTCAACCTCCTTCCTTGCACCCTTCCTCATACTGAGGGCCTTCCGTAGAATCTTGAAGAATGGGAGGAATCTCTCGGCAGACTTCGACAGGAATCTCTCCAGTGCGGCGATCCGGCCGTTCAGCTTCTGCAAGTCTCTGATGATCCTTGGCTCGCCCATGTTGATAATGGCGGATATCTTGTCGGGGTTGGCCTCGATTCCTCGCTTGGTGATCATGAAGCCGATGAACTTTTCAGATTGGACGCCGAACATGCACTTGGCGGGGTTGAGCCGTAAGTTGTAGCGGCGCACCTTTTGAAAGGTCTCCTCAAGGTCGGCGAGATGATCCTCGGCCTTCTTTGATTTGACCAGCATGTCGTCGATGTAGACTTCGAGATTCCTGCCGACCTGGGGATGAAAGATCTTGTTTACCATCCGTTGATAAGTCCCTCCGGCGTTCTTGAGTCCGAATGGCATCTTCGTGTAGCAAAATGTCCCCCGGTCGGTGACGAAGAACGTCTTGTCCTCGTCGTGGGTCGCCGTCTGGATTTGATTGTAGCCCGAGAAGGCGTCCATGAAGGTCAGCAGCTCGTATCCAGAGGCATTGTCCACCAGGTGGTCGATCCTCGACAATGGAAAGCTATCTTTTGGGCAGGCCTTATTGAGGTCGGTGAAGTCCACACACATTCGCCATTTGCCGCTGGGCTTCTTCACCATCATCACATTAGCGAGCCAGTCAGGGTAGCTCACTTCTCTAATGAATCCGGCCTCAAGGAGCCGCTCCACCTCCTCGTTCGCTGACTGCATCTTTTCTCCCCTCGCGCTCCGCTTCTTCTGCCTGACGGGGCAAGCTTCCGGGTCGACGTGTAATTCATAGGCGATTACCACAGGGTCGATTATAGGCATGTCCACAGGCGACCGTGCGAAGATATCGGCATTCGCCCTAAGGAGGTCGACTAACTCCGCCTTCAGCTCAGCGGGCAGCTTTGTGCCAATAGACACAGTCTTGTCCGCTTCCTCCGCCACTGGCAACTCATCTATGTTCTCCATCGGAGCTGGTGGTTGATGAGCGAAGTCCTCCCGACCGTCGAGGAGGTCGATCGACAGGGCTTGCTCGGACTTCTTGTGTTTGGTGGAGCCGACGTAGCAGCTTCGAGAGAGCTTCTGGCATCTCCGCACCTGTCCAACCCCATCCAGAGTCTGGAACTTCACCATCTGATGCAGCAGCGAGGGAAGAGCTTCAATGTCAGTCATATAGGGCCGCCCAATGATGCCGTTGTATCCTGAGGCGACGACGACGACGAACTGCGTCATTCGAGTGACGACCTTCGGCCCCTCTCCCAGAGTGACGGGCATGAGAATCACTCCGACAATAGGCACCGAATGGCCGGTAAAGCCGACGATTGGGCCGATGCATGGCTTTAGCTCTGCCTCGTTCAGTCCCATCTTCTGGATCGTGGACAAGAACAGGACGTCTTACGAACTGCCTGTGTCGACCAGGAGGTTGCTCACGATAACCGGCCCTAATGATAGCTTCGATGACGATGGCATCTTCATGTGACAGCTCGACTCCCCAAGGTCATCATCAGAGAAAGAGATGGTGGGACGAGCTACTCTCCTCCGCTTTGCCCCTGTAGCGGCACCCACCGTCATAATCTGCCGAGCATAAGTCTTCTGCACCGACGTTGATGTACCGCCCTGGGTCGGCCCGTCGCAAATTACATTCACGCGCATGATAGGGTCGGGCATATGGTGGGCCACTTTCTCGGCGTCGTGGGTCGGCCGATCAGCTCCTGAGGTCGCCCCTCCATAACGGCCCGGTCTTCTCTGGTCGACGAATCTCCGGTGATGTCCATCTTTAATCAGCCGCCCTATGTCCTTCAATTGTAGCACTCGTCGGTATCATGGCCGTAGTCCCGGTGATATCGACAGTACTTTTGCGGATTTCTCGCGGCGGGCTTTGACCTCATCTCCGGGGGCATGTCTCTGAGAAGCCCGTTCGCCATGGCCATCGTCAACACCTCCACCAGCGGGCGTTGAGCCTTGTGTAGTGCGCCACCTCCTGCGCTCTTTCGGGCCCGCTTCTCGGAGCGGGGTTCCTGGGGGCGAGGAACCCCCTCAGCGGTCTAGGGCGATCTTGCCCTCGAGGGCCTCCCTGGTCGCGCCCTCGAGGTAGTCTTGATCACGCCCTTGGGGGCGCTCATCCTGCCTCGGCCGGTTACTAGGCCTCGCTTCAACACATCGGAGCTTTGGCTGGTACGGTCTCCTTCATAGTCCCCAAGGCCTCCTCGCTTAGTATGAACTTCTCCGCCTGGGTGAAGAGGGCGTCGAGGTCGGCAGGCGGATCATATAGCAGCGACTTGAGTAGACTCATATTTGCAACCCCTTCTTGAAGGCCGCCATGACGAACTCATCTTCGCAGCTCGTCACGTTGAGTCTCTCCTCATTGAAGTGCTGTAAGAATTTGCGGATGGTCTCCCCCTCCTTCTGGACTACCGTAAACAAATAGTCTGACGCCTTCCTCCTTCTTCGCCCCGCCAAGAACTGCTGACAGAACTTGCGGAAAAGGTCGTCGAATGAATCGATGGAGCGGTTGGACATGTAGTTGTACCACTCCAACTTGACTTCTTCAAGGTCGTCTAGAAAGCTCGGCAGAGGAGGGTGTCATCCGCTTCATGGATCTCCATCGCTCCCCGGTAACGTTGCACATGTTCCAGGGGATCGCCCGAACCATCATACAGTTCAAAACTGAGATAGTTTGAACCTATGGGGTACCGGGGTTGAGATTACCCTCCTGGTCAGCGGGTTGGCTTCTTCGGGGCTGGGGAGGCGTTGGCGACCTTCGAGAGACGTCCCTGCCACCTTGATACTCTCGACGCTGATTGGAATTGCCGGATGAGCCACCTCGGCGCTCAGAGGCATCCCTCTCTCGCCCTGGGGTCGGGCTTCGGTCACGGCTCCTTCGTCACTGGTCATTACGCCTAGGAGAGTGGCATCCTGATCGGATGTGATTTCTGCTACGGTGGGCGCGCCCTTCTCGTCTCGGGCTCGACGATCTCCTGCGTTGGTGGCTTTCAGCAGCATGATTCGGCATAGGGCTCTCTCGTACTATCAAGGCCGACACCCTGGGGACTCCTCGGCTACCCTCCTGAAGTCTCTCCCTTGCGACGACGATGAGTCGACGCTGTTGGACGTCAGCTTCTTCATCAAGTCGCCTTTGCAAAGCGGCCTCATCCTTATCATCAAATTGCTTCTGTCGGGCGGCCGCCTCTTCTTCGTCGAGCTGCCTTCGTTGAGTGGCTGCTGCTTCTTCAAACTGGGGGAGAAGGTCGCGTCTCACGTTGCTGGGTCTAGAGGGGCCTTCTCATGGAGGCAGGCTTGCTTGTCTGGCAGCAGCTCAGTCTTCCATCATATTGGTGAAATTCTCGAAGCTTTTATAGACACCAAGGGCCGCGTCCTGAATGACGGCGGCCGACCCCTCAAGGGGTAAATTCATTGGGGGAGTCCTTCCGGGAGAGCGACGCTCCTCGGTCATCGGCATCTTGCCACGACGGGAGCTGTGGTGACTGTGTGCGGTGTCTGACATGAGTGTAACCCTAGATTCCCACAGACGGCGCCAATTGTTGCGGGTCAAGTCCGCCCAACAATAGAATTTGTATATTAGGGGAATCACTGGAACAATGATTACAAGTGGTGGGTTGTCGATGAGGCTAGTACAACTTGGAATGCGCTTCGTAAGTGAATGATCCATGGTCGCCGATCGCTGGTAGGTGAGGCGAGCTTACTGCGAGAAAAACAACTCGTCAGAAAGGCTGGGTTGGCTGTCAACCCGTAGCCCCTCCGATGATTAAGTCAATGGATGACTTTTAAAGGGTGGGTCGGACATGCTTGACGATCTTAAAGTAGATTGGCTTAGCGTGGCGAACTTATGAGGAAGGCACAGATATGTGGAGGATATCTGACCTTGAGTAGTGAATATGAGTTCTAGATTTCAACTAACCAACCCCCTCCTTGGTGGGTGGAGGGGGTATTTATAGTGTTGAGAGTCGGTTGATTGTCATCCAATCACATGTCGCTTTTGCTTAGCTGGAGCACAAGTGGGGGACACGATAGATCGACGAGGGTGTCAGAGATATTTATGCATTAATGGATGTCAGAAGGCGTCCGAAATATTAATGCATTAATGGGAGACACGATGGACGACCATCAGTTCTCGTTCTTAATCTCTGGTATTAATTGGAGGCGTAGGTGGCCATACGTCATCATGTCAGAGATATTTGTGTTAGGTCGTCCTTGGGGAGAGCCAAACCCGGCGTTCGAGCTTGGCGTCTTCGAACTCTCTGGCCGTGCTTCTTGTTTGGAGAGTAGGCAAGCTTCTTCCATGCCAGCCCGACGAGCGTCCTGCTCGATCAGCTGACGAACCATTCTCTTGATTCTGTTGGCGAGCTTGCCACTAGACAAGGCGAGCTTCCCAGTGTCGGGGCGATCCTTCGTTCGGGCCTGTTTTCATTCGTGATGGTCGGAGGGCTGTTCGCTCGGGCTTCGAATATATGTGCCTTTATTCTTTGGGCAGACCTTAAGGCCGTAACAATTCTCATTTTTTTTTGGAAAGTTAGTGAGTGTCTTTATTGAGTATCAAATAATAATATACAAACGGCTACTGGCCATTGAAGGGAGTCAGAGAGAGGAGAGGGCACAAGCGCCGTCACTCTCTACTAACCACCCTCACCGCCCCTACCAGAATGTACCAAAAACTCAAAACTTGAAAATTACAATCTCAATTTCAATTTCAATATCAACCATTATCTCTGAACTCCCATTTTTCCATAGCTGCGGCTGCATCCGGTGAGGTTGGGTCTTGATCTCTGAGAATGATTCTGATGTCCGCTGCAATATTCTCAAAGAGGAGGGTCTTCCCCTTCGTGATTCCTTCAAAAATCCTTTTGTTTCTCTCCCTCCAAACATGCCAAACTATCACAGTCAGAGTGGTCCTGGCTAGCAGGCTGATAACGTTCTTTCTTGAAAAATGGGCTACAAAATAGTTTCCAACTTCAGATAGGATAGACACAATGGGGTCTGATACACCCAGCTTAAGAAGACTTCTGCATAATATGTATTTAGTGTAGGAACAGTCAAAAAATAGATGGGTTATGCTTTCACCGATTGCATCGTCGCATAACACACAATGAGGTTTGGTGTTCACTCCCCACTTGAGAATCACATATCTAGTTAACAATTTGCCACGAAAAGATCTCAATAGCGTTAAAGACATCTAGGGAACACAGTTTTTGTACCAGATTAATTTGGAATAAGGAAAGCTATTACCTCTATTTCTTACTCCATCCCAATCTTCTTTAAATGAGAAGGCCGGGCTAGGGGACCATTACCATGCGTCCTCCCCGGGCGAGAGTTGTAAATGTGGGAGCAAGTGCCGAATTCCCTCAAGAGGTTGTGTTTCAATCCATCCTGCCGAATTTCTGTATTCATTTACCAATTTCGGACTCTCATTCGCTGGGACATTCACAAAGTCACTTAGAGGGCCGCACCCTACCCAATTATCATGCCAAAACAATGTGGAACTGCCATCTTTGACTTGCCTTTTAATTAATTTCTTAGAGTAGTGTCTACAACTCAGCATATACTTCCATGTTCCAGAGTGTGTAGCCTTTAATTCAGAAGCAAAAAACTCGATGCTGGCTCTGTAGTTGTTCCTCATATGTGTCGCCCACAACCCATTAGCAGCTAGCATCCGCCATGTGAGTCTAATACCCGCCGCAACATTAAGATCAGAAAGCAATCGTAAGCCCACCCTCCCTCTTCTTTTGGGGTGCATAAGTCCTTCCATGCCCAAATATTAGAAGAGCCCAATATAAAATTCCTGCAAATAGAAGTTATTTTGCGCAAAACAGATTTAGGGATGCGGTAAACTTGCATCCAAAAATCACCATGCCATAAATAACTGTCTGTACTAGCTTTATTCGGCCCGAGATGGATAGTGTAGTAGAAGTCTAGCCCATAAGCCTCTTAGAACACTTGTCAATCAGTCTGCAATACATAGATGGCTTAGGGTAGTTCGTAGAAAGTGGAAGGCCTAAGTAGGTTGTGATAGAAGATCCCAGTTTGATGCCCAACAAATTCGCTAAGTCTGATGGCTCTTTCGTTCCTTTACTGAAGATTGATGTACTCTTATCCCAATTAATTTGCAATCCAGTTTGGTGTGAGAAATCAGAAAGCAACTTTTTCAGCCCCTCAAAAGTGTGTTTATTTGCCCGACAGAATAATAGCAAGTCATCAGCAAAAAGTAGGTGAGAGATAGAGCTAGTACGACGCATAGGATGAATGCTACGGGCCACTATAGCTTTTTCAACCATCAAGGAAAAAGCCTCCATTGTAATAACAAATAGAAAAGGAGAGGGGATCACCCTGCCTCAGCCCGATCCCCTCTCCTTTTCTATTTGTTATTACAATGGAGGCTTTTATTCCCTTCAAAATAACCTGCCGGGGAGCCATTAACCATGACAGAAAAGGTGGGGGTTGAGATACATTCCCTGATCCAGCCAATAAATTTCTGATTAAACCCCATTTGATGAAGAATATAATAAATGAATTCCCGGTTGACACTATCGAAAGCTTTTCTCAAGTCTAATTTTAGGCAAGCCCTTGCCCCCATAGGATTGCTAAAATCTCTGATCTGTTCATGGGCTAACAAAGCGCTATCAGAAAGAAGTCTGCCCTTTAGAAAAGCTGATTGGTTAGGTGAGATTAATTCATGAATAATTAATTTCAACCTATTACAAATCACTTTGCTGATCACTTTATATAGGACATTGCAACAGGCAATTGGCCTGTAGTCACCCAGACCTGATGAATTTGTAGATTTTGGCACCAGAGTAAGATATGTGTGATTTATAGGGTGCATAATGGAGCTAGTACGGAAAAAAGAGAGGATGGCTTCGGTGACATCTTTACCTATAGTATTCCAGTTGTGTTGATAAAAATAACCATTGAAACCATCTGGGCCAGGGGATTTATCCACCCCCTATTTGGAAAACCGCCTCCTTGATTTCATCCCTAGATACTCTTCTCTCAAGCCATGCTGCTGCATCCTGGGTCAACTTCCTCGTAGGGTGGAGAACAGAAAAGACTGTCAAATAGTCATCTTGATGATAAAGAGTTTCATAATAATTAGGAGCACTTTCCCTAAGAACTTCGTATGATTTGTTCTGAACACCATGGCCATCAATTAAATGATCCAAGTTGTTTAGGCCATGCCTGGTTCTCATAGCAGTGTAAAAGAATTTGGTATTTTTATCTCCCAATCTCAACCAAGATTGTCTGCTCTTTTGCCTGAGCATTGACTCCTCCACCTCCATTAAACTTGCCAACTGTTTTGATAGATTGTGCTCATGCTTTTGAATGTTGAGATTGGTATCAATGTGGCCCAGGTTTCGGACTTGCTCCAGCTTTCTGCGGCATGATAGTAAATCACTGTTTTCGTTTTGCTTTTTAGCCCAGGCTTTCAAATTGTTTTTCAGGGTTTTTAATTTCATAACCACTTTAAACATTGCCGTCCCCTCAACACGAAGATTCCAGCTTGCATCCACAGTTTCCATGTAACCTGGCAATGAAACCCATGCATTAAAATATTTAAATGGCTTTGGATATTAATGTACCTTGGCCTGCATGTTGATAACCATTGGGGAGTGGTCGCTAGTTAGGGGATCCATGTATTGGACAAGAGTATTTGGTAAGAGGTCAAGCCATTCATAATTGCAAAGCATACGGTCAAGTCTTGCTGCAATTCTACGATTGCCTAAACGCTTATTGCACCAGCTTAGAGATCTCCCAATATGTTTGACATCCTGTAAGGAACATTTGGTTAAACAAGTATTAAACTCATCCAAGTCTGTGTCATCACATTTCCTTCCCCCAGTCTTCTCCTTAGAGTATCTCATGTTGGATCTGGATCCTAGCCTAGATGGGGGGTGAATAGGCTTATAAAAAATTCTCGTGCAACTCACGAGAAATCACACGCAGTTATAGCATAACCAGAATAACTAAAATGCAGACACAGAGTACACAGCAGATTTACCCTGGTTCGGTCGTCCCAACGACCTACTCCAGCCCCCAAAGCAAATACTAGATTGAATAGTGCAATAGGTACAAAGTCACAAATTAGAGCACGCTCAGAGCACCCTCTACGTCTCTACACTCGCCAGACTCTCAGTACCCCACACACAATGTTTCCTCACTATCAATCCTAGCAAAGCTTTCTACCAGCTAGTTCCAAACTAGCTGGGTCCCGCTTGTCTAGTCCCAACTAGACAAGTCCCAAAATAGTCCCCAAAAATAGGTAAAAGTTTCCCCACAGAGAACGTTACACTAAGACACAAATTAAAGAGTTTAAGAATTTAGAAATGCTCAGTTTGTGTCTGTGTAGGCGTCTCTGTCAATCTGCACGTCGTCAGCTCCAATCTGACGCAAACGGTGTCTCGATCCGACTCCTGGATGTCAAGATATGCACTGGTCTGTGCGTTAAGCAATTGCAGTTCAAATCCTATTCTTCAGCCGTCTGTGCATTCAGTAAAAATGGCGGTCGGTGAGCTAAGCAATTCTGTTCAGCTTTTTTAATTCATGGGGCTGTGCGCAAAGCAACTCTCAAAATAATTCCCCGCCACGTCAGCGAGAGAAAAACGAAAATAATCTTCGTTTCGTTTTACGCGGATGCCGTCACGTGACTTTGCATGGGGAGATCTCCGCCGTTGATTCAATCTTTGAATTGCTCAGAAACAGCCACGTCAGCACGAAATAAAATCCCTTCGTCGAGTTGTGAGGGCGTGCAGCGTTCGCTCCTCCGACGACGACAGTGACGGACTCGATGGACTTCGTCGCCTCGCCCAATGGTATGCAGGCGGTGCTTCACCTCGACAGCGACTCCTCCGCTTCACGGCGTGCAGCAGCGTGGATCTCAGGCGAGGCAGTGGTCGTCGGCAGCAGCGTGGATCTCAGGCGACGGTGATAGCTTCAACTTCGACGTGCGGTTCTCCGATGAATCTCCACGACGGTAGCAACTCGAGGGCTGCAGCGGGCAACACTTCGGACGACGATTCCAACTTGAACGGCGACGGGTTGCTTTGCTCGATCGGTGACGGCGACGTGAATACTCTGACTTCGACAGCAGCAGCGACGTTCTCGTCTTCGACAACGGCGAGTTTTGACACCTCTCGACGATGATCTTCAAGCGGTGGCTTCGACTTCGTTCTCGACGGCGACGATCTCTTCGTTTGGCGGCGACTTCCTCGTCTTCTCCGAGCGGTGACTGGCGGCGAGACTCCACGGCAGCGAGATATCGACGGTGTGTGCGGTGATGGGTCTGCAGCTGCGGCGATAACTCGATCTTGACGGCTTGGCCTCGTCTTTGCACGGCAACTGCGGCAAGGTTTCACGAGTGCTGGCAACAGAGCTTTGTCTTCATGGCAGCATGGGCTCACGGTGGTAGAGGGATCACAGCTGTGTTCGGTCTCTTCTCCGACTCGATGGTGGTGACGGCTCGCGTGGACGTTGAAGAAGTTTGCACAGTTGAGGGCTTCGACAGCAGCAGCTTTGGAAAAAGTACAGGGCTAGGGTTTGTGTAGGATGATAGCTTGACCTAGGTCTTACGGCTTGATGTGATGATAACAGGGCTAGGGTTTTTGATTGCTGCCGCACACAATAATTTTTAGCCCCTCTATTTCCTTTGTTTGCCGCGCACCAACATTAGGGTTAAGGGGATTGCTTATATAGAGTATAGGAGATGAATTGTCAAAGATAGGATCCCTAGTATTTAGGAAAGATTTGAGGCCATCTTTGAAAGTTATAGAATTGTTTTGGCTAAGGAATTTGAATAGGAGAAAGTTTGGCTAGGATGAGGGCACAACCAACTAGAACTTTTGAAATTGGCTAGGGATAAGTTTGAATCAATCAAATTGGATTCTATTTGATCTTATAGCAATTCAAATGGGATTTGGAAGAATCAAATATTTGAGAATCATACTAGAAGATTTGATCAAGTTCATCTCAACCCATCTCATCCCATATTGGACCAGGTCCAAATTTCTTTGTGCACAAACGCTCCATCTCTCCCAATTTGCTATACGAATAGCAAATCCGCCAAATATCGAAAGTATATCATTTTGCCAAGCCTGAAACATACTGAGCACACACATTAGATATACCGACACGTTTGTCATCATCAAACCGAGATCCTAGATCGTTGCTTCCAACAATCTCCCCCTTTTGGTGATGACAAACCCACAAAAGATTTGATCAATAGAAATGAGTGTGTGAAGTGTGTTGAAGGGTGTAATGCAATATAAATCATGAGATGAATTTTCAAGCACTACAACATGGCATGCGCAAACTAATAACAAATACAATAGCATGCTCCCCCTTCTCTCAAGCTCCCCCTTCACAATATATTCAAGAATTGTTCAAGCTCCCCCTTCAACAAATAATACCAAAGCTGTCAATCAATACCAAACATCAAAGCTGTCAAAATCTTTTCTTTCTCCCCCTTTGTAATCACCAAAAGCGGATTAATGAAGTCACAAATATATTCCATGCAAAAATAAATCATTATTAGATGTAGCGTGTAATTTGCATGAGCATTCCAAATAATAGACAAGTCAAGTTCATAGAATTTCATACCAAGACTTCTCCACCTTTGTGTAAGTGAAAAGATATAGACAATAAAGTGCAAGATGAGATTCAATATCAGAAAATCAACCAAAACAATCCACATTTTCCATTTTTCATGAATATCACTAGGATTGACTTTTCCCACCTCATCAAAGATGAGTTCAAGTTACTGAACCCCGAAACATAGCCTAAAAGGACTTTTAAATGTGGGGTGGCATTGCTTGACGAGTTATATACACCAACGCTAATGATTGCCCATGTAGCACAAGTTGGATACTCGTGGGTTGTGTTGTAGCCATGAAGTGTATCCATTTTTCATACGGAGCAAATATCGTGTTTTTTTTTCAATTCTTTTGTGCTCAATTTTAATTCATGGCTAAACACATCATATCCCTTAGAAATTTCAGAAATTAATCATTCCTACATTCACTTTCCATTATTCTTCAAAAGAATCTCCAAAAGCACTAAAAAGTCAAATATCGTGAAAGTGCAAATGTAGGTGTAGAAGTCAAGTTTGAAACTTATGAGACATGTCATGGCTACTAAAAAGAATAACATCATGTTCATGTAGCTACAACAATAATGAATTGACTTCTACAAGGGATAGAATTGATCATTCATACAATATCACTCAAGAGATTCAAAAGAGGATTCAATAAGCACACATTGTTTTTGATTTTTGATTTTTCAAGTTTTTTTTTCAGAAATAAAAACATTAAAAATCATCCATGCAAGCATACAAACCAAAATAAATCAAGCACACAAAAAATCTATGAAGGTATGCAATGCAATGCAAAGAGGGATAGAAATTATACCTTCTCGTCGCTATTTGACGAAGGAGCTAAAAGAATGAAACATTGAATTTAACGCTCCTCGCCAAAACTCCATCACACCTACATGAAAGGTGTTAAGTGTGACCTTGGAATCCAACAAGGTCCACTAGTGTTAGCCAATATTGTTTTAGGAACCCACACTTGTTTAAACTTGATGTTTGTGTTCCTAAATTTACAATAATATGAAGTGTGGCCTACACTATCACAAGTAAAGCACTTTGCATATAAGTTCTTTGCAATAGAAGGTGCATTGTGGAATTTCTTGAATTTTGGCTTTTCGGCATTTTCCCAACCAAATCCAAGTCCTCTTCTATTATTGCCATATAATTGATTCTTTAAAATATTATCCAACGATTGTTTTCCCATAGAGAATCTCTTAATGGCCAATTCAAGATTAGAGACTTTGGATTTCAACAATTTATTTTCTTCCACAAGCAATGTGCATTTACTTATAAAAGCTCTCTTGTTTTCCTCTTCCTTCTTTTCAAATTCAATCATTTTTCTTTTAAAATCATTATCCAACATGCAAAATTTATCATTAAGCTCTCTGATCACATAGTCTTTTTCAGTTTCGAGCTTAATTAAATCAAGTTTAAGCATGCTAATATTATTCATCAAGGAAGGGCAAGAGAGACAAGGTGCTTCATCATTAAAACTGGATTTTTCCTTTTTCAGAGTGTCAATAGTAGAGTCACGAGCAACAATATCAATTTTGAGTTTTTCAATCTCTTTAGACATTTCATATTCAGATTGTTGCATTTCAAAGTTCTCATTTTGATAATCATCTATAGTGGATTCAAGCTCTACTATTTTATCTTGCATTTCTTTACAAAGAGTAAGAAGTTCAGTTTTACTACCAGAAATTACCTCATCGTGTATTCCCATCAATGCCATGCATGAATGGGCTTCGTGTTCCTCCTCCTCGCTCTCAGCTTCGCTATCCATGTCCCAAGTAAGCACATTGGATTTTCCATTTTCTTTAGCTACCTGAGCTGTCTCATGTGGGCAATCCCTCATTCGATGTCCTCTTTTCTTGCATTTAAAACAAGTCATTCTATTAGTAGTATTCTGATCATAATTTTGCTTAGAAGACTGAAAAAAGTTAGAGCGATTAAACCTGTGTGCCATTTCTGCTCTTCCTTGCTTGGTCTGGACAAACTTTCTGAAATTTCTGACCATTAGCGCTATGTCATCATCATCTTCTTCACTTTCGTCAGCTTTCAGAGCAAGTGGCTTGGTAGCTTTCTCTTTTTCCTCAGGTTTCTCCCTTTCATCAATATTTTGCAATTCAAGCTCGTGGGACATTAAATTTCCTATTAAGTCCTCCACCCTCATCTGTGACAAATCTTTCGCTTCTTGGATGGCAGTGACTTTAGGCCTGAAAGAGCTTGGCAGAGCTCTTAATATCTTCCTCACATGCTCAAGGCTAGAATATGGCTTACCGAGCGAACTAGACTTGTAGACAATGTTGGTGAACCTCGCAAACATTTCTGATATCGTCTCTGATGGTAGCATGCGAAATCCCTCGTATTCCGTGCTCAGAAGTGCAAGTCTAGACTCCTTCACCTGTGACGTTCCCTCATGCGTCACCTCCAAAGTATGCTATATTTCCTGCGCAGTTAGACAATGTGAGATACGATTGAATTCAGATTTATCTAATGCACAAATAAGAACATTCATAGCTTTAGCATTTAAAGAATAAAGCTTCCAATCATTATCATCCCACTTATCATCAGGTTTAGGCATCTCAGTATTTTCAATTTTGATAAAAGGTGATTTATATCCTTTTTCAACAATTTGCCAAGCTTTATTAGCAATAGAAATAAGATAGATTTTCATACGATTTTTCCAGTAAGCATAATCTCCTCCATTAAATCTAGGTGGTCGGGAAATAGACTGACCCTCAGCAAAATCACTATCAATGTGGTCCATGGTCAAACTAGGCTAGATCTACTGAACTGGCTCTGATACCACTTGTTGGATCTGTATCCTAGCCTAGAGGGGGGGTGAATAGGCTTATAAAAAATTCTCGTGCAACTCACGAGAAATCACACGCAGTTATAGCACAACCAGAGTAACTAAAATGCAGACACAGAGTACACAGCAGATTTACCCTGGTTCGGTCGTCCCAACGACCTACTCCAGCCCCCAAAGCAAATACTAGATTGAATAGTGCAATAGGTACAAAGTCACAAGTTAGAGCACGCTCAGAGCACCCTCTACGTCTCTACACTCGCCAGACTCTCAGTACCCCACACACATTGTTTCCTCTCACTATCAATCCTAGCAAAGCTTTCTACCAGCTAGTCCCAAACTAGCTGGGTCCCGCTTGTCTAGTCCCAACTAGACAAGTCCCAAAATAGTCCCCAAAAATAGGTAAAAGCTTTCCCACAGAGAACGTTACACTAAGACACAAATTAAAGAGTTTAAGAGTTTAGAAATGCTCAGTTTGTGTCTGTGTAGGCGTCTCTGTCAATCTGCACGTCGTCAGCTCCAATCTGACGCAAACGGTGTCTCGATCCGACTCCTGGATGTCAAGATATGTACTGGTCTGTGCGTTAAGCAATTGCAGTTCAAATCCTATTCTTCAGCCGTCTGTGCATTCAGTAAAAATGGCGGTCGGTGAGCTAAGCAATTCTGTTCAGCTTTTTTAATTCATGGGGCTGTGCGCAAAGCAACTCTCAAAATAATTCCCCGCCACGTCAGCGAGAGAAAAACGAAAATAATCTTCGTTTCGTTTTACGCGGATGCCGTCACGTGACTTTGCATGGGGAGATCTCCGCCGTTGATTCAATCTTTGAATTGCTCAGAAACAGCCACGTCAGCGCGAAATAAAATCCCTTCGTCGAGTTGTGAGGGCGTGCAGCGTTCGCTCCTCCGACGACGACAGCGGCGGATTCGATGGACTTCGTCGCCTCGCTCAATGGTATGCAGGCGGTGCTTCACCTCGACAACGACTCCTCCGCTTTACGGCGTGCAGCAGCGTGGATCTCAAGCGAGGCAGTGGTCGTCGGCAGCAGCGTGGATCTCAGGCGACGGTGATAGCTTCAACTTCGACGTGCGGTTCTCCGATGAATCTCCACGACGGTAGCAACTCGAGGGCTGCAGCGGGCAACACTTCGGACGACGATTCCAACTTGAACGGCGACGGGTTGCTTTGCTCGATCGGTGACGGCGACATGAATACTCTGACTTCGACAGCAGCAGCGACGTTCTCGTCTTCGACAACGGCGAGTTTTGACACCTCTCAATGATGATCTTCAAGCGGTGGCTTCGACTTCGTTCTCGACGGCGACGATCTCTTCGTTTGGCGGCGACTTCCTCGTCTTCTCCGAGCGGTGACTGGCGGCGAGACTCCACGGCAGCGAGATATCGACGGTGTGTGCGGTGATGGGTCTGCAGCTGCAGCGATAACTCGATCTTGACGGCTTGGCCTCGTCTTTGCACGGCAACTGCGGCAAGGTTTCACGAGTGCTGGCAACAGAGCTTTGTCTTCATGGCAGCATGGGCTCACTGTGGTATAGGGATCACAGCTGTGTTCGGTCTCTTCTCCAACTCGATGGTGGTGACGGCTAGCGTGGACGTTGAAGAAGTTTGCACAGTTGAGGGCTTCGACAGCAGCAGCTTTGGAAAAAGTACAGTGCTAGGGTTTGTGTAGGATGATAGCTTGACCTAGGTCTTACGGCTTGATGTGATGATAACAGGGCTAGGGTTTTTGATTGCTGCCGCACACAATAATTTTTAGCCCCTCTATTTCCTTTGTTTGCCGCGCACCAACATTAGGGTTAAGGGGATGGCTTATATAGAGTATAGGAGATGAATTGTCAAAGATAGGATCCCTAGTATTTAGGAAAGATTTGAGGCCATCTTTGAAAGTTATAGAATTGTTTTGGCTAAGGAATTTGAATAGGAGAAAGTTTGGCTAGGATGAGGGCACAACCAACTAGAACTTTTGAAATTGGCTAGGGATAAGTTTGAATCAATCAAATTGGATTCTATTTGATCTTATAGCAATTCAAATGGGATTTGGAAGAATCAAATATTTGAGAATCATACTAGAAGATTTGATCAAGTCCATCTCAACCCATCTCATCCCATATTGGACCAGGTCCAAATTTCTTTGTGCACAAACGCTCCATCTCTCCCAATTTGCTATACGAATAGCAAATCCGCCAAATATCGAAAGTATATCATTTTGCCAAGCCTGAAACATACTGAGCACACACATTAGATATACCGACACGTTTGTCATCATCAAACCGAGATCCTAGATCGTTGCTTCCAACATCTCACACAGTTAAAATCCCCTCATACAAGCCTGGCCTTGCTTCCCACATTGGCAGCTTCCAACACTAGAAGTTCCCAAAGCTCCTTCCTTTCCGTTCTCAAATTAGAAGCGTAGATACCAGTGATAATTACTGAGAGACCGGCAGCGTTTTCGCAAGACATACTGATGTGCTGATGAGAAATGGTCATAATCTGTGCTTTCCAGACTAAAGTATCAAAGCCAATTAGGATTCGGCCCCCTTTGTGAGTACCAAAATTTTCAATCATGCTCCAAGTCGTTGGGAAGCATTTCATCCAATTCCCACTGCCCAATTTCAATTTAGTTTCCAAAAGAATGACCATAGATGGTCTAACTGTCTTTAACCTGTCACGCAAGTCTCTCCTTCTGATTGAATTATTGAGACCCCATGTATTCCAAACAAATATACTCATTTATCAAAGTTGGGGGAGTTTACAACCTGCTCCATTATTTAATCTGGAGCTTTTCCTATTACCTCATCCAGTTGCTATCTGAACAACTGTCTATTTTGAGCCCCTTGCTTCCCCCTTGCATTTTGCTTCATCAAGTTCAGCTTCTCGTTCTTTGTTGAGGTAGGTTATTTCTTGCGGCAAACAGTCAATTTCCAAATCACCAGATACATCAATAATTGAAGGGGAGGGCCTGTACTCATTAATTAGAGACCCACAGCTTCGGTCCCCATTCATTTGTTGAGAGGCCGAAACATCAGGTTCATGAACAGCATTTAAGGCCTCCATGCTAGCTTGCTTACTTGTGTGGTCATTATCTGTCCCAAGCAGTGATACCGGGTTCATGTCTTGACTGTCCTCTCCACCTGGCACTTCCGTATTGTCATTGCTAACAACATCATTTGATACTTCTTTAATAGGGCTTATTACTTCTGAGTTCATGCCCATAATATTTACATCAGCTTGCAGAGTAACATTCACGTTTGGGACACCCTCATCACTTGATACTTCCACAGCAGTGTGTATCTTATCATTGGAGATTGATTCTTCCCTAAGAATGGAATGAGTTGTTTCATTAGTTTTGCCATCAACATTTTCCCCCCGTTTTGGATTGAAGAGAGCTTTATAAAGTCAGGACATTGGGTGTCACTATGTCCAAAGCAGATGCAATGGTCACATCTCGGAGGCTCACCTTCAATCTTAATTTCCACCGTAGTGATAGAACCATCATCCATCTCTACCCCAACCGTTTTTGGGAGAGGTTCTTTCGCATCCACCTCAATTAAACACATGGCATAAGCGAGTCTTTCAAGTTTAGCGGTGGCTCTGTCTAGGCATAGAGGGACACCCACTCCCGAAGCAAAAACATTCAGAATGTCCAGAGTCCACATATTGATTGGCAACCCATGAAACTGAACCCAGACGAGGACTGTTGCAAGAATGTCACGGTCATATTGAATAGTCGGACTCCAACGTTGAAGAACCGTCAGCCTGCCATCGAAAAGCCAAGGGCCCCAATATAATATCCTCTCACATTCGGTTTCACATTCAAAACGAAAGTAAAAGAACCCATTCTCACGACTGTATATTTGTACCACCTTCTTCAACCTCCATAATCGGTGAACCCAGGCACGAAGTTGGCCATAGTATGGCACATCCCCAAGGACGTAGCCCACCAAAGTGTTCTTCCAGCGAGCAGATCCTTTCTCTAGCAAAGAATTAGATACGCTGCCCATCTTGGTGCCATCCTCCTTAGTTCTTGGTGGAATATAGGTCATGGCAATTTGTTCATCATATGAACGGCGGTTTGCACATACATCAGAGAAAGACAATTTCGCACCCATTGTATTTATTTTGACAGCAATATTTGGTCTAACAGGTATTCGATCAGTTACCTTGCTTGCATCATTGCCAAGCTTATTCATTGACATTGCCTTTGGCTGATACCCTCTCCCATTGCGATATCCATTCTGAGCCCATGATCTAGGTCTGTTATACCCATGGAAATTCTTGCCTCCACGCGGTTGCACAACAGGGCCGCCATCATTAACTTTATTCTTTCCTTCATCCCTTCTCATTACTGTCTGCCATTTTCCCTCATCGCCATTGTTTTTAACAAAGTCGTCGTTTTTAATCATGGATTCATTTTTGCCCTGATTATCTTGATAACCCGCAGATTTGTTTGCTGCATAGGCCGTGTGTAACTGGTTACTCTCAATTGAAGGATGCGACTTGGATCCGATGAGATCTGTAGAGCCGCCGCCGTCACCAACTTTCTCCCCCGGATCGCCTGAATCTCCCTCTCCGGAAATTTCGCTCGTCATTTTTTATATAACAATTCTGATTTTAATTGTATGCCAACTATATACATTGATAAGAACATGGCTAAGAATCCAGTTAATGCAAGCGCATACACGTGTGATTACGTATATATCTCCATTTTATCTTCCATCACAGATTCACAAGTCATCATGATGGGGGGCATGGTCACATCCAAGGAAATGCCAACATCTTTTTTAAGTCGCTACTGACAATTTTGTTGCTGTCTTGCAATTATAACCATGTGATGTGCACTTACTTTTATGGAATATAACAACGTATTCTGTTATGGGGCTGGCTACAGAGCACTACATTGTATTAGAAAACTTCCTGAAAGATTTGTCACAAACTTTGTTTTAGAACCCTTCCTAAAAGATTTGTTTTGTGACCGGCTGTCATCTAGACGTTAATACCAAAGTCATGATCAAGAAAATTGTGGAGAAGATGGGGTTACAATGAAATGTACCATGCTTGGCTTGGCGTGTAGTAAGATCTATTGTATGTCATATGATGTTTGCTTATGCAATTAAGTAGTAGGGTAGGAATTAATAAGGGCTATGCGGCTCATATGTGGTTCCAAAACTTCAACCCTGTAATTTTTTCTGTTTATTTTGATCTATATATTCAAAATATCAAAATATCAAATATAGAACCCAGCCGGTTTTGTGCGTTCATCTGTCCTTTGGAAATTTAATGGTTTTACATGAATGAAACTTTTGCAATGGGGGATAAATGGACAAAATCCCTTAGGTTCAGTCAAAATTTAGTGTTTTGTGTTTTAGAATATGAACATCAAATGATCAGTTTGTATCCTTTAAAAAGTTTTTATCCTCAAAAAAGTAAGAGACGATGGAGTTTTGAGGTCACACATAAGGCTTAGCCTCAAATGTGTTATAATACTCATTATTCTCATCTGTACACACACAAGTCATAACACGTGAACATATGCCATTGGGCATTGAAAATATTCTCCTAAAAATTTCAACTCATTCAAAATCTCTCCCAAAAAAATTTACAATCACATGCAAAATATTAATTCCAACAAATTTTTTAGACGTTCAAACTAAAAATTAGTTCCCCCGAGAGAATATAGTTCACCAAAAAATTTTAGTTCCCCCGAGAGAATATAGTTCACCTAAAAATTTTAGTTCCCCCAAGAGAATATAGTTCACCTAAAAATTTTAGTTCCCCCAAAAATAATTTCTTACAAATTTAATTCTCATCAAAATTTAAAATTTTAGTTTCTCCCAAAATTTAGTTCCATTCAGATTTTGTTCCCGCAAAATTATAAACTAAAATTTAGATCTTCCAAGGAATTTAGTTCCACCAAAATTTTAGTTCCGTAAAATTTAGTTCCATTCAGATATAGTTCCTTCCAAAATTTTAAATTTTAAATCCTCAAAATTTAGTTTCCTCTAAATTTAGATTATCTCAAAATTTTAGGTTTCTCCTCAAAATTTTCACAAACTCTCATCCTAACTATTGATTCCTCAAGTTTAAATCTCAGACATCTTTCTACACACTCGTTTGTCCTAGTCAGCAAAACCATTCAAAAACATCCCTCAATTGTATAATAGTCAGCAAAACTATTCAAAAAATCTCTTAATTGTATTAATAGACTTGAAATAACTCGTGAACACAGTGCAATGGGACGTAGGGAAAAACCCACACATCGGATGGGGGCCCGCGCACAGTGTCAAAAGGAGAGAGAAGTGTGGGTGTGCGTGGGTATCATCGGGGGATAAAAAGAGGAAAATCATGGGCTAAAACGCAAAAAACACCCAGGACAAAGTGGAAAATGGCCAATGACAAGCATGTCAAATCGGGGAGAGAGTAGAGTTTTCTTGGCAATGACAAGCATGCAAATAATGAAAATAGGGGGCCTTTTCCTTGGGGGCTCCACAACACCACCAAAAACCTCACCCAAACCCAAGTGGACCCCATCATAATGAGGGGGCCAAACCATGTCCACCATTATATCCATTCTTTTGTCCTAGTAGGACAAATGTCCCATCATCATCCCTCTCTCTCTCTCTGAGGAAGGAATCAATTCATTACTCTCTAAGAAGAAAGACACCAAATCTTTAGACATATGATAAGCCAAAATTTCCCCAGTACATTTTGGCTTCCTGGAATGATTCAGGGATAGTTTGAATCCGAAATATTGCATTTCAAGATATGTAAATTTCTATATACAAAGCAGAATAATTTTTTGGTATAACTCACCATAATAATCATAAAAGGACAACAAGGTAAGATATTGGACAACATGAATATGAATAAACTGTGAACATTGTTCATGAAATTCATGAACAGTTATGAAAATCTATTTGGTTTATGAATTATGATTTAAAATAACCAAAATTATTTAGAGAATGTTTGGTGTGTGAAAATTTCAGATATGATTATATAAGCTTTTATTGTTTGGATATACTGTGACGATACTTGAGTTAAATATGCAGGTTTTTAAGCATTATTTTGAAGAGTTAGAGGAGGAGTCACTCAGAGATAATTTTGTTGTTGTGGTAATAAGATCAACTTTGATTTTCTTCTCTTTGTTGTCATTATTACTAGAAAATACTGTCTAATGTGATTAAATAAGCATGCATAATATCTGCTTTGGTTAGTACGAGTTACTTGATGAAATGATGGACTTTGGCTACCCGCAATATACCGAAGCACAGATTCTAAGTGAGTTTATAAAGACAGATGCATACAGGATGGAAGTTACACAAAGGCCTCCCATGGCTGTGACAAATGCAGTGTCATGGCGGAGTGAAGGGATACGGTACAAGAAAAATGAAGTATGGTATTTTTGACTATTTTAAATTAAGTTTTAGTTAGATTGCGATATTTAAATTAGCATTTCTTGTCACTTCAGGTATTCTTAGACGTGGTAGAAAGTGTTAATATTCTTGTTAATAGCAATGGACAAATTATTCGGTCAGATGTTGTTGGAGCATTGAAAATGAGAACATTTTTGAGGTGCGTAACTATTCTGTTACTTTTTCTTCATATGTTGGGATGAAAGATGTTATCATTTGTGGATAACAGCACCAGTATCATATTAGAAGTTAGACTTGGTGCGTGACATTGTGAAATAATCCAAATCTAGACTTGAGGACATTGGTATATTTACGCATGTTCTCGTATGCGCACACATGTGTTTAATTATAATCATAAATATCTTCGAGTATTTCTTTGACAAAGTTGTTATAATCTGTTATGAAAAAAGGCATGTCTTTGACAAGGCATAACCTTAAAAGTGTAAGCAAGAAACAAAATTCATATATCCATTTTCCAAATGGAACTGAAATATCGCATTTAAGGAAAATCTCAGCTTTTTTTCCTTCGTTATTTCCTGGATATCTGAAGTCTGAACTACAGGATTCTTTTTTGATTCAGTATCAGTGGCAGACTATAAGACAGCTTGTTCGATATGTATGTTGAATGTCCAAAGATCACGTATGCTTTTCACTTAAGCTCTGATTGTCTATGCACCGTGCAGTGGGATGCCTGAATGTAAGCTTGGACTAAATGACCGGGTGCTTTTGGAGGCCCAAGGTCGAGCTACAAAAGGAAAAGCTATAGATCTTGAGGATATCAAGTTCCATCAGTATGTGACAATGTGTTCTTTTAGTTTGATGCAATCATTGTAATTTAAAGTTACTAAAAACGTAAAAACGGATATATATTTTCTTGAACCAACTTTTTCTGTTTTAGGTGTGTACGGTTGGCTCGTTTTGAAAATGACAGGACTATATCTTTCATTCCACCTGATGGTTCTTTTGATTTGATGACGTACAGACTCAGTACACAGGTTTTCTTTTTCTTGCTTGCCATGTATAGATGTTCAAGAATGTCCCTCCTATGCAGTAATAAAAACTATGAGCTCATCTTTATGTAACTGCTGCCAGGTTAAGCCGCTTATCTGGGTGGAAGCCCAAGTTGAGAGGCACTCAAGAAGTCGAATGGAAATCATGGTAAAGGCGAAAAGCCAGTTCAAGGAACGAAGGTAAGTTTTGCTGTCTGTTGTATCATCAGAAAGGTTCCTAGTTTGCAGCATTTTCTGTAATTGTTTATACTACTACCCAACTTTTGCTCCTTACTTGAGTCTTCGTGCAGCACTGCAACAGGTGTGGAAATTGAAGTTCCTGTGCCTTCAGATGCCACCAATCCTATTGTGCGGACATCCATGGGATCTGCTGCATATGCACCTGAAAAGGATGCCCTGGTCTGGAAAATCAGATCTTTTCCAGGTGGCAAGGTAGGATTTTTGACTAATAGTTAACCAAACTTATCTAGTGTTTTAGTTGAAGAGAGATTCATTTATGGAATCTTTACCCAACACCTATTCTCTTTCCCCTGTCCTTTTCCATTTCATATGTATACTATTCGCGTGCATGGTTTCTTCATGTGTCATACTCTGAATCTAAGACCTTACATCAAATATTGTTGGTATCAACATTTGGACAGTAATACATCTTGATAAAATGACAATCAATCCACCTGTTAAAGCTACACTGGATATCTCCATCACAGCTATAATTGTTAAACTTGTGGCATGGCAAACAATCCCTGTGTTAAATAACACGAGAGATGAGAAATGCCACTTTAAGGTGTTTAATGCTCTACTTATAATATTTTGGGGCTAAATTTAAAAAAAAAACCATAAAATTTCACCCGTTTTAAGTAAGCCATATTAACTTTTTTTGTTTGCTAAAGCTTCCTTTTCTTTTTGAGAATACCTCACTCCATCAGCCTTCCGTCCGGGAGTTGCTATGCACACAGACCTAATTGTTATGCACACATAAGACTTTGCCCTCACCCCCCAAGAATATTTGAAAATCAAACTTTTTTACTTTACACACCCCCCCAAATTCCCAACTTACCTCTCTCACTTTCATCCTCCTTACCTATTTTGCAACAGCCTGTCGTCCGATGTCGCAAGCTCCCCGCAGCCCACCGTGTCACCGATGTCGACCTCTCCTCCTCCTCACCCCATACCATCTCCTCATCCTTTCCCCTCCCCTCTTTTTCCTCCTCTCATCTTTTGCCACAGCCGTCTCTCGGCATAGGCGGCGCGTTGGGTGGGGGCGGCGGAGATGGAGAAGAAGAGGAAAAGTATGGAAAAGGAAGATCGTAGGGTAAAATGTCAAAAAAAATTTAATGTTAAACATGTAAATTGTGAATAGTAAACTTGTAAATAAGTGGTCTGCGTGCATAGCAACTCCCCTTCAGTTCAAAATCTGGACATTCGCGTAACCATTTTGTGATCAAAATACAGTATACCTTATAAAATAATTTTAAGTTGAAACAAAAATAAAAAATTAATAAAAAATAAAATTTCTGATTAAAATACATAAAACATTTAAAATCACTACATCATAATATATATATATATATATATAATCATGAATTTCTTGAAAATGTATTTTATATATCAGTGATGCCTTCTAAATGATTTTTAAGTTGAATAAGTTTTTTAAAAAATTTAAAAAATAGTGAAATAATTCTCATAAAAATACATAAAAATGTTTAAAAATTAGTGCATCATTTAAAAATTATAACCATTTATTACCATGAATTCCTAGTTAAAATTGTTTCTATTTTATCAAAGTATGCCTTCAGGTTTAGTTCCACTTGAAATTTTAAATTAAAATTTAGTTTCTTCAGAGAATTTAGTTCGTTAAAAAATTTAGTTACCCAAAAATTTGTTCTCTCCAGATTTTGTTCCCTCCAAAATTAAAATTTTTTGTTCCCTCAAAATATAGTTCACTCCAGATTTAGTTTCACCCATAATGTTATGATATTTCCAAAAAAAATTAGGGTTTTTCCTTCAAAATTTTCACAAACTCTCATCCTAACCCTTAATTTCACGAGATTCAATTCCAATTGTCATATCCAACCTTTTGTCCTAGTCAGCAAACTCATTCAAACGCATCCCTCGATTGTAATAGATTTTTCGTTGAAAAATATTTTAAACCGATAATAAATAGCTATTAAAACCTATTTAGTGATGCGGCTCATAGGAGTGCGGCGGCTAGGCAAGAAGGGGGGCCGACTCATGGGATGCGGGTCTACCATCGGAGGCGACGACTTGGGTCCAACACGGACCCGGTCTCAAACTTGTGATTACTCACAAGTGGGGAGGGCAAGAGGGTAATTAGACAATTATTAACCTCTCCCCCATTAAAGGGGCCGGCCGGCCCTAGGATGGTTTTTATCGAAGAATTGATCAAGGTAATTTTATTCCTAGTTGCTCTAGATTATTCCCTAATTGCTAGATAATTGTTTTAGCCCTAGATCTATTTTTCCAGCGATTAAATATTAATTTCAGATCTGTTCTTCGTTATTAAACCCTAGATTAGTAGTCCACAAGCCATAAAACCCCTACATTTGATCCCCACAAAAAGCCCTAGTCGTATCAAATTGGTATCAGAGCGTTCGATCCATGGCGAGCACAAGATCCAAGGAGCGGGTCGACATTTTGGAAGAAAAAGTGGAAAGGATTGAAGCCCAAATCAGCAAGGGTTTCATCGATTTGAGGAAAGAAGATGCGGAGATGGCCGCGGAGATCCGGAAGGAGATGAAGGAAAATCAAGAGAAAACGGATGCAAAACTTTCGGAATTGACGGAGGCCATAGCGGCGTTGACCGCTCATCTTATCCCAAAAGCGGATCCAAGCAAAAAGGAGCCACCTTTGGCGAAGGACAAAGGTAAACAGGCAATTTTTTTTTGAAGATAATCCGGATCTAGACGACGAAGGAGGCTTTGACCAAGGAGACAACGCGTGGGGGACCCACCAAGACCACGCACCGCCGCGCCGTGAAGATCAAGTGGCCGGGGGGGTTTTCCGACTCAGCGGCACCCCCCGGCATGGCCGCCGGCCCCCCAAATATACATGGGGGGGTCGGCGAACCCCATTGGGGGTGGCGGAGTGCCGCCAGGAGGCTGGGAGGGGCGGGCGCACCTGCCGCCCCCCCAGCGGCCTCGGCGGGACTTTCCGCCGCCGCCGCCGCCGCCGCCTGGGGCCAGTCGGCCCAATTCCAGGGCCGGCCGGCCCAGGCGGCGGCCTGGGGGGCCTCGGCCGACCCCAGGGGGACCCGAGGCCCACCGGACCCCTGGGGGGCCCACCGACCCCCCAGGAGTCCCGACAGCCTGGTACGAGGAATTTTCGGCCCCCGGGTGCCCCGCCCGAGGTCCGAAGAGCTCAGTTTGGGGGTTTTCAGCCTTTTGGAGGGTCGGGAGGAGAATTTCTGCAGGGTGGAGGGCACCACCAGATCACAGGAGGCACATCGACTCAGCCTCCACCCTTTGGGGGTGTTACAGGAGATTGGAGAGCGTACCAGGACCCTCCAGGAGGCCACCAGGCAAAGTTTGGACACCCTCCGGGAGACCGGCAGGGGCATGAAGCAGGGGGAGGCCACCGTGATCGGGCTGAGACTTATGTTCCAGACAGGCGACAGGGATACCAGCATCGGGGAGGTTTCCAGCCGCAGGAGAGAGGTGGATTCGCTGGCGAGAGGCGTCTGAGGAAGCTGGAGGTGCCTGTGTTTGAGGGAGGAGACCCAGATGACTGGCTTTACCGGGTGGAGATGTACTTGGAGGTGTCCGCAGTCCTAGGTGAGGAGTGGCTTCGGGCGATATGGGTCTGCTTGGAGGGAGAGGCTTTGGGCTGGTTCCGTTAGACAGATCAGCAGCAGCCTTTTCAGACCTGGGCTGAGTTTACGACGCTCTTGACAAAGCGGTTTGGAGGACATGCTGGCGGCGTGTTCGAGAGACTGTACTCGCTGAAGCAGGAGGGGAGCGTGGGTGATTACATCAAGAAGTTCGAGTCGCTCTGCCACCGAGTTCGGGGAGTCTCTGAGGAGTCTCTGGAGGGCTGTTTCATGAAGGGGCTGAAGCCCACGGTGCGGTCGGGGCTGAGAAAGTTCGAGCCCGTTGGTTTGCGTGGGATGATGACACTGGCCAGGAAGGTAGAGGATCACCAGGAGACAGAGCGGAGGGCCCGCGGGGCGTGGGGAGGTGCCACATTCAGGAGTCAGGCGGCTACTGCAGGGCAGATGCACACCGGCGAGATGAGCACTTTGAGGTTGGGGACCGCGTGTACCTGAAGCTTCGGCCTTACAGGCAGAGGACCTTGGCTCGTCGGAGCAATGAGAAGCTAGCGGCCCGCTACTATGGACCTTTCGAGGTGACCGCTCAGATCGGAAAGGTGGCCTATAGACTGCAGTTGCCCACCACTTCGACCATTCACCCGGTGTTCCACATTTCACAGTTGCGACGAGCCATCGGGAATCACACTTTGTCACCCACTCTCCCACCCACTCTGACAGATGACATGGAGGTGCTCCTGGAGCCTCAGGAGTTGACAGGGATCCGGCAGACCGCAGGCGAGGTTCAGGAGGTGAGGATTCGTTGGCGGGGCCTTCCCGACTACGATGCTACTTGGGAGGCTGCTTCAGTGATCCGCGACCAGTTTCCAGATTTCCACCTTGAGGACAAGGTGGCACTTTTGGTGGGGAGTAATGATGCGGCTCATAGGGGTGCGGCGGCTAGGCAAGAAGGGGGCCGACTCATGGGATGCGGGTCTACCATCGGAGGCGACGACTTGGGTCCAACACGGACCCGGTCCCAAACTTGTGATTACTCACAAGTGGGGAGGGCAAGAGGGTAATTAGACAATTATTAACCCATCCCCCATTAAAGGGCCGACCGGCCCTAGGATGGTTTTTATCGAAGAATTGATCAAGGTAATTTTATTCCTAGTTGCTCTAGATTATTCCCTAATTGCTAGATAATTGTTTTAGCCCTAGATCTATTTTTCCAGCGATTAAATATTAATTTCAGATCTGTTCTTCGTTATTAAACCCTAGATTAGTAGTCCACAAGCCATAAAAACCCTACCTTTGATCCCCACAAAAAGCCCTAGTCGTATCATTTAGCTGATAAACTAATTTATTAAGTCTAATAAAAATCGAAATTATGAAATCATTGTTTGTTATAAAACCCCATACTTAAGAAAATCATAACACATTAATATCAATTTTAAAAAATCTAATTTTTCATCTCCTTTCTCCTCCACTACTCCCAAACCCCAAACCCAAACCCTAACCTTAACCCTAACCCTAGATCCACCAATGCAACTCATATTCATACTTCATCTGTTTTTTGTATCCTTTTATTTTATCACCCTAAAACTAAATTCCTTTGCATCTTCTTCTTAATGCTTTAATCTTGACCACAAATCTCAACCTTATCCCCCTAATCCTACGTGGCTAAGCTCACAGAAGGCCAAGTGGCGAAGCTCGTCCGTGAGCTTCTCAAATTATGCCGATTGCCTTGACACGCCTTTGATGCTCCAATTCAAGATCAAAAGCCAAAATCCACAGATTTCACCAGGAAAATTGAAGGAAAAATACCAAAAGAATGAGAAAAGAACGAAGGAAAAAAATTAAGAACTCAGAGTTGCTCTGAGAACTTTGTTGATCAAATTCAGATGAGATCTTACAACAAGGAGACTTATTTATACAACAACCCAGCTGCTAACGGTCTGAAGCCGTGTTAACAAACTCCCACATCTGACAGTTATACCCGCTTATCAAACTCCAACTACTTACATTTATAACTGTTGTTAGACATCAGCTGACGCGGTTGAGAATGCTGGTCTGGATCACTTGCCAACTTTACAAGTTGCAACTATTCACCTTGCTTGAGCTAGAAGAAGACGACGAAGGAAAGGAAAATAGCCGTTGAGAATTAATACTAGATGTTCACCTTTTGCCCTGAATTCATATGGCTAGGATGTCTTCACTTAAACGCATCTACACCCACGATTTAATCGTGGAATGGATGGCATCCATTTAAACTTCGAAGTTCCAACACGCACGACCCGACTTCAATGGATGCTCGGACACCAAGTTCTGGGAAAGAAAACATGACTGTTCACCAAGTTCTAGGAAAGAGAAGAAGCTTGAGACTCAACTATGCTGAGGTGGCTCCTTCACTACCCTGACGGTGCTCGAAATCATGTGCATGCCCATCAACAATTTCTCCCCCAAAATTTGACCTTGTCTTAAGGTCAAATTAGGAAAATCTCTTCACCAAACTCCAGTAATTCTCTCAAGTTGATTCTTCTTGCCCCAGCTGCTTCCATTTAATGAGCACTTGAGAGACCAATGAGTTCTTTACCCGAATAGCCCGGTGATCCAAGATTTTCTCTGGTTCGTCCATTATCTCCTCCCAATAGCATGGTTGTGAACTTTGAATCATTACTTGATCTCCAACTTCCTTCTTCAATTGAGAAATGTGGAATACTGGATGAATTTAGATGAAGAAGCCATCTCCAATTTATAGGCAACCGTGCCATTCTAACAACAATATATGATACTGGCCATAATACTTTGGGGAAAGTGTAGTGGCTTCCTAGCGGCCACACTCATCTGACAGTAAGGTTGGATTCTGAGATAAACCCAGTCCCCTACCTCAAAACTCCTTTCACTTCTATGTGAGTTAGTGTATCTCTTCATGATCTCATGCGCCTTGCCCAAGTTGCCCTTGAGAAATTGCAACACAGTTTCCCTTGAAATAAACCTCATCAACTGCATGCGCCTTTGAGGTATTCGGAATGTATGATAGAAGAGTATGTGGTTTTCTTTCATAGACCGCCTCGTAGGGAGTCATTCGGATAGAATTTTTCCATGTTGTGTTGTACCAAAACTCTGCAAAAGATATCCATTAGGGCCACTCTTTTGGTTTGTGGTTGCAAAAGCAACACAAGTAGTATTTGAGACTTTTATTAGTAATCTCAGTCTGACCATCGAATTGAGGATGATAAGCAGAGCTTTGTGCTAACATAGTTCCCTGCAATGTAAACAGCTTTTCCAAAAGTACTGGTGAAAGTCACATCTCTATCGTGTACTATAGACTTGGGGAGTCCGTGCAGCTTATCAACCCCGTTGAAAAAGACTTAGGCAATCTGCCTGGCTGTAAAAGGGTATTTGATTGGAAAAATGAGCATATTTCGACAATTGATCGACCACCACAAAACCCACACTAACATCTATACATTGAGGTAAATCAATGATAAAATCCATTGAAATATCTTACCAAATCTGCTCGGAAAATAAGTAGCGGCTGTCGTAAACCCGGAGAAGCGGCATTCTTAGCTTTGTTCCGTTGACAGACATCACATTCCCTGAAAAATTTTCCTGACTATAGTTTTCATCCCCTTCCAATAGAACTTCAGGCTGTGTGCGGTGAATGGTTCTGGTGGCGTCCGAATGACCCCTAATGGATAACAATAATGTTCTTTCAAAAGAATATTGGTGATCTCTTCATTGTGTGGGTTAACCACAATCCGTCCTTAGCAAAACATTAGTCCATCATTTTTCTGATACTTGCTAGCTCCATATTCTTCTGCCTGTAACTTAGCTCTAGCCCCTTGAAATAAGGATCCTGAGAGTCAAGGTGGCCAACGGGTCGGTCCGACCCGGCCGGGGGGAGGAAACCCCCCAGATGCCCGGCCTGCGGCTTGGCCCAGAAAATAAACTAAACTAAACTAAAAAAAAGTTAAAAATCTTGAAAATTTTTATAAATACTTAAAATTAATAAAAAATGTTTTAAAGAAGAAAAAAATTTAAGAAGTAAAATTTTAAAAAAATTATTAGCACTATTTAAAATTATTTAAAAATAGTTTTTAAGAAGGAAAAAATTTGTAAGTGTACAATTTTTAAAAATGATGAATAGTTAACTTCTTTTATTTCTAATTAAATCTATATTTTTGAAAAAAAAAGATATTTAATCCCGAAATTCACGAAGGTCCCAGGATGAACCTTTAAATTTCATTAATTAAAATTTTTTGAGGGGGGACTTGCATTGGCCAGCCTTACTCCTCGTACAATGGCCAAAACAAAAGACTTCTAAATGCTAATACAAGTAAGAAAATACCAATATAAGAAAAAAAGAAAATCATTCAGCTTCTGTAGCTTCTTCATCCAAGTCTTCCGAAAGGTCCTGTTTATCTTGTTAGCGGTTTTCAGCATGAAACCAATCCTTTGCACATACCGCCGCTTCAACTATATCTTCTTTCATCCTTGACCTCTTGTCACTCAGAATCCGACCACTTGGCACTAAAAGTAGACTCAGAAGCAATAGTAGAAATATGGACTGCTAACAAATCACAAGCCATAATTGCACGAATTGAAAACCTATGTTCATACATTTTCCACCAAGCCAAAGTATTAAAATTCTCATCATCCAATTCTGACTCATTAAAAGGAAAAGTAATTTCTAAATATTTGGTCAACTCACTAGACGAACTATCTGTAGATACAGTTTTTTGTTTTTTCTTTACCAAAATCTGTCGGGGTTTACTTGTAGTATGAGCACTAATAGGAACAGAAGAAGTGTGTGAAGAACTGTCATATCTAGCCTCATACGTCGAAAAAGGACTCTTAAACTAGTTTTAAAATTCATTATATGATCATTAACATCAAATCCCATATTTTCATAAAGGTTTCTAATAACCCAACTTCTACTTCCTCTTTAAACCGTGGATCAAAAACCTTACATAATGAGTAAGGCAAAGGAACATGATTCCAATATTTCGCTAGTTTACTATCCATTTCTTCTATCATAGGAAGAAGAACAAGGTTAGTGTCTGTAATGTCTCTATACTTCGATAATGTCTAAAATGATAACTAATTGATGAAGGCCTAAAATGGATGTTGAGTAATACACACCCGAGAGTTTGTTTGTAGCAAAAAACCTCAAAAAACCACTAAGCTGCTCAATAGTTTTTCACTCAAACTCACTAATGTTGTAATCCGTGACATGGAATATGTGTACTAACAAAATCACTAAGCTGAATCTTGTTTTTAATCATGCAACACATCATTAGATACGTTGAATTCCACCTATGTGGAACACTATATATAAACTTTCGGTAAGGAAGTTGGCTAGTTTTACATATTTCTTTGTACAAATTTCTCTTATCGGCAGAAGACTGTATGTATAACATAAGGTTCCTACCTTTTTCTAACCAATCATAAGCAAATTTAAACACATCTTGTACTACCAAATTCAAGATGTAACAAGCACATCGGTGATGAAATAATAAACCATCAAGATCATGGTTCAGTTGTCTTTTTAAAAATGATGTTGCAATTGTATTGTTAGATGCATTATCAAATGTAAAGGAAAATATTTTTTCAGAAATATCATACTTACGAATAATTAGGGGTGTGCGGGTTCGGGTACCCTGTTTTTTTGATGTTACCCGGACCCTACCCGGTAAGGGACCGGTTCCTAAAATTTGGACCCGGAACCTACCCAGTTGGACCCTATACCCGGACCCTACCCGGACCCTATGGTTCCGGGTAGGTTCCGGGTACCCTGTAAAAAATCTATTTTGTGATGCATTACGAACAATGATTTCCAAATGATCTGTGCATGACAATTGCCTCAAATACATACGACTAAAGACTAATCTGGAAGTAAAATATTGTCTCTAGTCTCTTTCTTCAGTGATAAAGGTATACTGATCAGTCATTTCTACTAGATAAAGCTAGACATATGGAAGAATGATTCACGTTTACCTCTACTGCTCTTCTGAACACATAAGAGAACAATATGATCTTTGATTCAAATGCATTGTTTGATGTAGTTACGCGTTGCTCAGAACTTCAGGATGCAAGTTGTACTCCCTAATATTATAAGTTCAAATTAGATACATCCAGGGTGGATCACTCTTATATATGTTGATCATTAATATTATAATATATAAAAAATTAAATAAATAAAATATCGGTTCCGGTTCTGGGTACCCGCTCCCTATAAACGGGAACCGGAACCGGACCCGATACCCGTCGGTTCCTAATTTTCCTACCCGGAACCTACCCGGAACCGATAACTATCTACCCAGAGCCTACCCGTTCGGGTAGGTTCCAATCGGGTATCTGGGTACCCTGTACCCATGCACACCCCTACGAATAATAGACATAATCATGTTAAAAATGACAGCACCGGTATAAGCATGTTCTAACATTTTAAATCCGATAATCATCTTGTTAACAGTGTAGTCGTGGTCTACGTAATGTGACGTAACACATAAGTAGGAAAACCCCCATTTTGTTGTCCATATGTCAGATGTTAAAGCTATTCTAGATTTTAAGTCCACAAAAGTTTGTATAATTTTTGCTTTGCCAGCTTGAAAAGCTGACATAACATCTCTTCTAAAAGTGTTTCTAGGCACTATTCTAAAGGCAGGGTTCAGTGCTAATTGGTTAAACCGTTCTATTACGGGGCTTTCTCGATAACTAAATGATAATTCTTGACATAGAACAAATCTAGCCATCTCCTTTCACATTGTATCAGAAGAATATGAGAAAGTAGATAGAGAGCTAGAAGAAGCTAATAAGTTTAAAGTGGTTTGTCTAGCCTCTTTTTGTGAGAATCCAAGTGTCTCTTCAGGTGTGTTGTGCCATCGTTAGCTGTGCCAACTAGATCTACTCTACAGATTTTGCAAACAGCCCTAATTCCTTCTTTCCACGGGATAGTTTCAAGGGTATAGTTTTCACAAACCTTATATTTCTGTTTTCTGGTTTGGGTTGCTTGTGTAGAAGTGGGACCGGCACTAGGAGCAGTTTGTGTATGTGTAGAAGTTTGTCCAGAAGCAGAAAACACTTATGTACCCATTATGGGGCTGGGGTGATTACTATCGTTTCATTCTTGTGCCTCATTTTGTGTCATTTCTGTAAGGACCGTCTTACACTTGCAATACTAACAACACACTAGAGGGGGTGAATAGTGTAATGGCACAAATTACGTATTTAAAAATTAAACTTGCAAATGCGGAATTATAAATGCAAGAGAAATTTAAACACCACAAAAAATCCAAACGCAAACACAAGATGTTACACTGGTTCCCCAAACTTGGGTACGTCCAGCCACACCAATATCCACTATAATTATCACACAGAGAAGTGAATACAATCTCACACAGAGATACCTCACATGGAGAATTTGATTCTCACACAGAGAAATCCTTGCTCTCACACAGAGAGACTATTACTCACACAAACAGAGAATCAAACTCTCACATAGAGAGATCTCAACCAATCCTCACACAGAAGGTTATACTATCATACAGAGAGTAACTAGCTCTCACACAGAAAGTTAGGGTTTCAATGAAATAACAAAGTAAAACAAATACTCTTACATATGTCTTACATATGCCTTGATGATGAACTTACTCATTAATGAATGGAAGGCATGGAAGATGATCTCTAAGAGATGAGATTAGCTTGAAAGCACTTGGATGATTTTCCTTGAGCTTGACTTCAATGCATGAAGGAGAATAATAGCTCTAAGAGTGAAATGAGAGAGTTTGAGAGTGGCTTTAATCAATCTCTAATGATCTTCAATAGTTCCAAGAAGTTCTAATAAACTCAGCTCTCTCATATATATATAAGAACCATATATGAACTCTCAAACCCCAAGGAAAAAGCCAAAAACAAAAAGCTGTAACGGCTAGAATCTGGGCTGAGTCGTCAGCGTCAGTCGACTGATGAATATCTGACAGTCGACTGACCAACGGCTAAAAAATTCCTAACGGCTATAAACTGAGCCAGGACAGGCGACTGTAGAAGACTACACAGGCTACACAGGCGCCTGTAAATGAGCAGGCGTCTGTATATTAAGGCTACTGTCACTTGGGATGGAAACGGAGCTGGAAAATGCAACTTTCGCACTAGAGCCTTCAGACGATAGATGACCATTTCACAAGCGACTGTAAATAGACAGGAAACTGTAAATACTTCATCAGTCGACTGACTTGCAAATTGGGATGAAGCCCAGAAAATGCAAGTTACGCATAGACGACTGTGGAATAATTCACAGGCGCCTGTTGGAATACAGGTGACTGTAAAATGAACTTCAGTCGACTGATGCGAAAGCTCAAGTAGAAGTCACTAAAAGTTTGATTTGAGATGTGCATTACAGTCGGCTGTAGAAGGCTGGACAGGCGCCTGGAATTACCCAGTCGTCTGTCGTGCCTTCATCAGTCGACTGTAGGAGAGCCAAAAACTCCAGTTTGAGTTTAAGGCAAGATGAACCTATTGGGATGATTTCTATGATAATCCTAAGCGTCACTAAGATGGAAATGCATAAGCTTGAATGAGTTAATCCATCTATCAAGGCATTACATTAAACCTAGATACAAAAAGAGAGAAGCAATAAATGAAATATTACGTGGATTACATTGCTTCTCTTAGAGTCTATGCCTTCAATCCTTGATGCCTTGATGCTCCTCCATCATCTCCAAGCTTTGGCACCCCTTGATTCCAAGATTTGGTATTGCTCCTCTTGATATCTATTCTTGCACCAAGTGTTTAGTCTCCAAACATGATATTCTTGAAATATTAACTATGAGACTAAGACAAGAGAGTCATTAGCAACAACATAATGTTGTGATCATCATCAAAATAACATTGGTATGCAACATCAATACTCAACAATTTCCGGAAATTCCGGTGTATAGAAAGGGGTGTTCAGCATATTTTGAAAATATCCCAGTTCCTCAGTGTTATTAAAATTAATGTTAATAGCTCTACGTGGGTTTGATCCGGCCATTATGCTAAGTTAAAAATAAAAGGAACCTGATTGCAGACTAGAGTAAAGATCAGCTTGAGGCACAGTGAGGTTGCAGATGATCCGAGACTCGGTAGTTAGCAGCTGGAGCTTGAAAGTTGAGATGCGGGGAGCTAGCAGCCGAATCTTAAGAGCGCAGTGAGTTCAGAGCAAGAGCTTCAGATTTGATAATAACTTGAGGGTAGAGATGTTTAGAGGTATGAAGAAATTGAGAGGAATTGGTGGGGGATTTATAGGAATTATTTCGGTCAAAAGACGAAAATAACCCTCCAATATGACCGTTTTATGGCTGTTAGGGAGTTTTTTTTTGGGTTTTTTGGTCTTTTTGATCTGAAATGGCCAAAATACCCCCCAATTAGACAGTTTATAGCTGTTGGGGGGTTATTTGGTCATTTTTGACCAAAAACCCCAGGCTGCTGTTTTGCAGCTGCGCGCGCAGGCCGGGCCGGCGGGCTGGGGGCTAAATGCCCGCCTCGGCCAGCGGGCTCAGGCCAGTCAGCGGCCCGGTCAACGCCGGCCAGGCCGGCCCGACGATCGGGCCGGGCCGGCGGGCTGGCGGGCTTTCGGGATCAATGGCCACCTTGACCTAAGAGACAATACTCCTAATCTCTTTCAACCAATCACACTATACAATAGTCATAGGGCATAAAAAGAAGTAAACCCCTTGTATTTCTTCATTATTTTCTACCTCCCGTGACAACCCATCAGTTACCGCGTTCTTCCTCCATGGCTTATACTTTACCATGTAATCAAATTGATGTAATTTAACCAGCCATTTGTTTTGTATCACATGTAATTTTTCGCTCAGAAGATAACACAAGTTCTGGTGGTCTGTACAAATCACAAACTTCCTACCTATAAGGTACTGACTCCACTTGAAAGTAGCAATGTTAATAGCTAGCACACATTTTCATATGTCGAGATTAGTAAGTTCTTCCCCTTCAATTTTGAGCTCAAATAAGAGATTGGTCTTCTATTTTGCATCAGCACTACCCCAATTCTTCTTCCTGATGTATCACATTCTAACACAAAATCCATGTTGAAATCATGCAATACCGATACTGGAGAAGTAACCAATGCTTCCTTTAACTGTAACCAATGCTTCCTTTAACTGTTTGAAGGCTTACTGGCTACCTCTTCCCAATGAAATTCTCCTTTTTTGAGCAATTCAGTGAGTGGAGCGGCAATGCTTCCGACGCCCCGGATGAACTTATGGTAATAGCCGGCCAACCCCTAAAACCCACACAAGGCCTTGACAGTCTTAGGAATTCCCAACTTCACTACATCCTCCACTTTTCTAAGATCACATGCCCCAAATAATCAATTGATGTCTTGCCAAAATGACAATTGGAAAGCTTGACATACAGTTGATTCTCTTTCAAGGCTTGGAGAACTTCTTGCAAGTGTTTCAGATGAGTGCTATGGTTAGTGCTGTAAATTAATATATCATCAAAAACATCAAACGAATCTCCTGATGTATGGCTTGAAGAGATTATTCATCAACTGAAAGGTATATGGTGCGTTGGTTAGCCCAAAGGGCATGACCAAAAACCGAAAGTGTCCATGTGTCCGAAATGCCGTCTTATATATGGCATCCTCATTCATACGAATTTGATGATATCATGACCTTAGGTCCAGTTTGGAGAAGATGACTGCGTCGTGGAGTTCATCCAACAACTCATCAATAATTTAAATTGGAAATTTATGTTTTGTAGTCTGCTGATTGAGTGCTCTGTAGTCCACACATAGTCTCCAGCTCCCGTCTGCCTTCTTCACCATCACTACATGTGACCTGTAGGACTAAAGCTTGGACGAATAACCCCACTCTTTAACAGCTCAACTACGTGCCTCTCAATTTCTTCTTTCAGGAAGTG
The DNA here is from genome assembly GCA_030789695.1 of Scilla litardierei. Classification (NCBI taxonomy): domain Eukaryota; kingdom Viridiplantae; phylum Streptophyta; class Magnoliopsida; order Asparagales; family Asparagaceae; genus Scilla; species Scilla litardierei. Next base: position 66,715,034 of record CM061141.1, read on the forward strand.
GGCATGACGGCAAGGTTGGGAACATACTAGCTTCGCTATAGGCTCCGGAAGAATACGATGGTCGTAACTCCTCTTAGGAGGTAGACCCTTAGGGTAGGGGTGGCAAACGGGTCGAGTGGGTTCGGGTTCGGGTTCGGGTTCGGGTTCGGGTCGGGTCAGATTTGACCCGACCCAGATCGGGGTAAACCCTAACCCGACCCGGATTGAATCCGAGTCGGGTTTGGGTGACCCGGAAAATTTTCGGGTTGGCTTCGGGTTAACCCGTCGGGTTAAGATTTGACTTATACACTATTGCTCCTTTTTCGATATCCAGCTATTTATTAAGAGCCAACGACAATTTATTAAGTGTTGCATAATTTCCAGTAGCTCGTCGCTTAAATCGCACTGATGACAGCAAGGAAGTATAATTAACGTTACCACTTTATTAACGAAAACAATAAAATTAACAAAAAAGTTGTATGTAAATGGAATTGAATCCAAGACCTCTTAAAGAAGAGGACAACAATTCAAATCGTATAAGCACAATTTCCATTGCAACTGTGCATTGAAGTTATTATATAAATTTTTATATATAGAGAGAAAGTTACTGGATCGAATTCGGGTCATCCGGGTTGACATGTCAAACCCATACCCGACCTGGATTTTATCCGGGTCGGGTCGGGTCAACCCGTTTCCTACTTGACCCGGATTGGCCCCTACCCATACCCGGTTAAGGATGCCGGGTTCGGGTCGGGTCGGGCTCATTTTGCCACCCCTACCTTAGGGCCCCCAAATATAACAAAGTATTGGTTTAACGGTTCCAGAATCTCGGGGTGTACGTCAGGTAAGTCCAAGGCAGTGCATTTTGACAATCCAGGAGATATATCTGAGGAGTCGTAACTCCTCTTAGGAGGTAGACCCTTAGGGTCCCCAAATATAACAGAGTATTGGTTTAACGGTTCCTGAATCTCGAGTGTGCGTCAGGTAACTCCAAGGCAGTGCATTGTGACAATTCAGGAGATATATCTAAGGACCTCAATTGGATGGGGTAGCCTTCACCATTCTTTCGCCAAACTTTACTAAGTTGCTTCACTTCCACTAGTTGAGAACCTCCCTTTGGGCCAAATACAATCTTTGCCCTAAAAATGAAACTTCATCTGAAATTTTTTGAAGTTCATAATGATGTCACCTACTTGCTCCAACCATTGAGCTCCCAACACGATTTGATTTCCCTCCATCTGCAATAGGAGTAGGTCTACACACTCCGTCACCCCTTGGCACCGGAGTTGCACCCCATGGTAGATTCATGCCCCCTTCAACTTCTCTTTGTTGGCCACACATACTTCAAAATTTCCTAAATTTCCTGAATTTTCTATCTCCAACCTTAATTAAAAATATAAGGAGATATACAACCTTCCCCTCCTCTAGTTCATCTTGGTTTGATTCACGCTGCGCATCACTCTCCTCAATTCCAGGATCATCTCCCCACTCCAGACTTCTTCTAACACAGAGCTGTTTCTCCTTACATTTATGAGCTTTGCTCCATTTATCATTGCACCAAAAGCAAAGATTATTCTTTCTCTTGTATTGAATTTCTTCTTGGTCAGCTTCTTGACAGGCGTCGTATTATTTGGTTGGACATGTAGTGAAGGAATTGAAACATTGCCAGAGTTAGAATAGATAAGAATTTTACCTGAAGTTAATGCGGAACTCAGTAACTTGCTACGGCACTGCAATATCTTTTCTTCATAATTCTTTGCCACGAAAATAGCCTCACATAGCCCCTGTGGCCTTGCTGCTAGCACCTCATATCGTATCTCCTCCTTTAAGCCACTGATAAATTTGTCCAGAATATACTCCCTAGCCTCTAGGCAGTTTGTCAAGCAATGACATGATTTGTTCCAACTTCTTAAGGTAATCCTGCACTGACCCCATTTGTTTGACATTAGAATATGAATTAAAGGGTCTCTCCATCTCTGGTGGTCCAAAATCGTGATAGCAGTTCTTTCTTAAAGACTTCCAAATCCATAAACCCCTCAATGTTCGGTTTTCCCCATTCAAACCAATGTAACGCTTCCTCCTCCAAATAAAATCCAGAAATCTTACCCAAGTATCTCTACTGGTATTATAGTACTCAAAAAATCGTAATACTTGATTAGTCCAGGGAAGAACATCTTCTGATCTTTGAAAACTAGAAATTCTGGCCTTAAAATTTTAGCCTAGAAATTCCTTTGATTTGGAATCTCCCCATGCTCCGATCCTTTTTGAGAATTGTCGTAGGCCTCCGATGAATTGTTCAAAATTGGTCCCCTTCGATTTGAACACTCCTCCTTGGTCCTTTGATTGTTTTGTTGGTTGCTGTCGGATTCTTGGCGGAATTCTCACAATCAAACTTGCTCAACAGAAGTTGGAACTGCCCATTAAAGATAGATAGTTGTGTCTTCATCTCTACCTGCTCAGTTGTGATCTTTTCCAAGCTAAACTGCATCCTCGCATTAGAGGTCAATTGAGAATCCAGAGTAGCCTCAACTCTATGCATTCTTTCTTCCCACTGTTGATCCACATCTCCAGCTTCCTCATCATGGAGGTCACTGCCATGGTCGTGCCGAGCTCTGATACCAAATGTGAGTTTCTCAGATTATGACGCTTGCCTTGACGCCCCATTGATGCTCCAATTCAAGCTCAAAGGCCAAAATCCACAGATTTCACAAGGAAAATTGAAGGAAAAATACCAAAATAAAGAGAGAAGAACGAAGGCAAAAATTGAGAACGCAGAGTTGCTCTGAGAACTTTGTTGATCAAATTCAGATGAGATCTTCATACAATGAGGAGACTTCTTTATACAACTACCCAGCTGCTAACAGTCTGATATCATGTTTACAAACTCGTACGTCTGACAGTTATAACCTCCTAACAAACTCCAACTACTAATGGTTATAACCGTTGGTAGACATCAGCTGACGATGTTGAGAATACTAGTCTGGATCACTCGTCACAAGCTGCAACTCTTCACCTTGCTGGAGCTAGAAGAAGAAGACGAATGAAAGGAAATAGCCGTTGAGAATTAATCCTAGCCATTCATCCTTTTGTCCTGAATTCATACGGCTAGGTTGTTTTCACTTTAACGCATCTACGCCCATGATTTAATCGTGTAGTGGGCGACAGCCATTTAAACTTCAAAGATCCAATGCTCACGACCCGACTTCAACTGATACTCGGACACCATGTTCTGTGAAAGAAAACACAGAGGTTCACCAAGTTGTGGGAAAGAGAAGAAGCTTGAGCCTCACCAAGTTGTGGGAAAGAGAAGAAGCTTGAGCCTCAACTATGATGCGGTGGCTCCCCCCCCCCCCCCTACCCGGCGGTGCTCGGAATCAGGCCCAGGCCCTTCAACATCGCCAGTAGCCTGCATGGTCACAGCACGAGATGTTGACGAGGAGGGTGACAATGCATGGAGGGATAAAAAACATGAGAGGAGGAGGATGGGAAGTGTGGTGAAGAGAAGATTTGAGATGAAGAGGATGATCTTTTGCTAAAAGGAACCTGGGGGAAATTTGGGACGAAGATGATCTTTTGCAAAAGGAACCTTTGAAATTTTTTTAACTTCTTGGGTTTTATGTAAAACTTCATGCAAAAAAAATTTCTGTCAACTTAATGATGGGCTATTTCAGTTTTTCTGCGAGCGCCGTCAACGGCGTTTAAGGTTTGTGAGGGTTTGGCAAACAAAAATAAGTTTATGTGACCTCCTAAAATGTATCCATAGTTTGCTGTCAGCTTTACCTGCCAATTGAGAGTTTATGGCTTTCAACTTAGCAGAGTCAAGGATAGTTTATGATATAAAGTGGAAGTTGATTTTATCTATATCATTAACCCTTATTTTCCGTAACCAATAATTTTGATGTTGTTTTTTTGTCATGGCATGAGGGTGCCTTGCAAGTATGCATGCTTCTATCATTTACATCTTACAAAATTGGTTTCATAGGAGTACATGTCGCGGGCAGAGTTCACCCTTCCGAGTGTAATTTCTGAAGATGTGGTGCCTGATAAAAAAGCTCCTATCCGCGTCAAGTTTGAGATACCGTATTTCACTGTTTCGGGCATACAGGTATTCTACCTTCACGCCTTCATCGTTTTTCGCTTCATTTCAGATGTTTTGCCCCCTTATGCTGGTTTATTCGTCGTTTAATCTGGAAAATTTTCAATCCTCTGGGTAGGCATACTCTCGTGTACGTATGTCAAGTTGTCGCTCTTTGTTTTCTTAGGTCCGCTACCTAAAAATCATCGAGAAAAGTGCGTATCAGGCGCTTCCGTGGGTGAGATACATAACGATGGCCGGAGAGTACGAACTGAGGCTCATCTAGGTTAATCCTACCTGCCGCAAATGCTCGCGACATACATGGCTAGCTGATTTTCTCTGTGCCGTTGGGGGTTACAGCATATTTCATTCTTTTTTTTTCTCTTCGTTTCTTTGTTCTTGTTTGTTAATAACTTTAATTTCCTTATTGCTGTTGGCATTGTTTTAGTTGGTTGTTTGTATTGGATCAAGCCTGGCAGATTTCTCTTGAGCATTAAAAAATGGCAAGCCATGTGTGTGAGTGAGAATAATGGGTATCATACGCCATATGAGGTGCCTCATATGCACTCTCGCATAAAGCAAACAAGTACAAGCACATGTGGTGTATATATATATATATCTTCATGTGAGAACATTTCGCACGGTGCGAAAATGTTTTTATCTTTTTTTTGAAATTTTTTTTTCAAAAATTCTTTTTTCCACCCTCATTATATGTTGTTATACCACCCTCAAAAAATAATGGTTGAGAAATAATGTCATTTGGCCTTCGATCAAGGCATTTCATCAAATTCGCACGTTTTAAGACCGTTAAATTTGTAACGGGTGGATGGGTGCTCTAATCCCCAACGGGTTCACCCATTATTTTCCCTGGGGTATATAATTGTATGGATTAAACATCAAAAAAAAATTTTGAAAAAAAAAATTTTAAAAAAATAAAAAAAAAGTTTTCGCACGAGCTTTTTCGCACCCGAAGATTGCCCTATATATACATATATATGTATATATATATGTATATATGTATATATATATGTATATACATATATATATGTATGTATAGATATATATATACATATATATGTATATATATGGCAATCTTCGGGTGCGAAAAACCCTGTGCGAAAGCCGTGCGAAATCTTTTTTTTTTTATTTTTTCGAAATTTTTTTTTTCAAAAATTTTTTTTTTGATGTTTAATCCATACAATTATATACCCCAGGGAAAATAATGGGTGAACCAGTTGGGCATTAGAGCACACATCCACCCGTTACAAATTTAACGGTCTCAAAACGTGCGAATTTGATGAAATGCCTTGATCGAAGGCCAAATGACATTATTTCTCAACCATTATTTTTTGAGGGGGGTATAACAACATATAATGAGGGTGGAAAAAAGAATTTTTGAAAAAAAAAATTTCAAAAAAAAACTAAAAACATTTTCGCACGGTGCGAAATGTTCTCACATGAAGATTTACCTATATATATATATATACATATATATATATGAGGAGGGATCAAATGACCCCCAATCAAAAATCCTATGCCCCCCATTTTTTTCGGAAGATCCGAACCGTTCATTTTGATCTCCACCCTCTAAATACCTGACCCACCAATTTTCAACCCGATGCCATGTATTTTACACGTTCATCCATCCGACCCAAATTTAACGGTTTCGCATGAACAGAACTTTTGCGAATGGTTGATGAACGGGCAAAACACATGGGATCGGGTTGAAAATTGGTGGGTCAGATATTTAGAGGGTGGAGATCAAGATGAACGGTTCGGATCTTCCAAAAAAATGGGGGCATAGGATTTTTGATAGGGGGTCATTTTTGGGGGTTATTTTTGGGGGTCATTTGATCACTCCTCTATATATATATACAATATATATATATATATATATATATATATATATATATATATATATATATATATATATATAGGGTGATCTTCGGTTGCGAAAAAAAGGGTTTTCGCACGGTGCGAAAACATTTTTTTTTTTTTTTTGAAATTTTTTTTTTCAAAAATTCTTTTTTTGATGTTTAATCCATACAAATATATACCCCAGGGAAAATAATGGGTGAACCCGTTGGGCATTAGAGCACCCATCCACCCGTTACAAATTTAACGGTCTCAAAACGTGCGAATTTGATGAAATGCCTTGATCGAAGGCCAAATGACATTATTTCTCAATGATTATTTTTTGAGGGGGGTATAACAACATATAATGAGGGTGGGAAAAAGAATTTTTGAAAAAAAAAATTTCAAAAAAAAACTAAAAACATTTTCGCACGGTGCGAAATGTTCTCATTTGAAAATTTTCCTATATATATATATACATACATATATATATATATACTAGTCATAACCCGTGCCCGCAGGCACGGTTCATTTAACATTTCTCCCGCGAAATCTTTGTTCCCCGAAAAATTATTTACACAGCCAAAATTTAACAGAACAATAAATTAGCCTAAAAATATTTAGCGGCACGGGCACCTTCGCCGCGGGCGTCTTCGGCGTGGAACAACAAATTTGGTGTTGAACAACAAATTTGGCGCACGCGCCTTAGGCGCAGAACAATAAATCTTTGTAAAAAAATTTAGCTCGGGCGCCTTTTGTATAGAACAACAAATTTAACGGGCGCCTTCATCGCAAATAAACAAATTTAGTGGGCGCCTTCGGCGCAGGCACCGAACTTATTTCCCACGCGAAATCTTTTTTCCCCGAAAATTATTTCCTCATCCAAAATTTAACATAACAATAAATTAGCGTAAAAATATTTAGCGCCACGGGCACCTTCGGCGCGGAACAACAAATTCGGCGCAGGCGCCTTCGACGCGGAACAATAAATTCGACGTCGAACAACAAATTTGGTGCGGGACAACAAATTAGCGTAAAAAAATTTAGCCTGGCTCCTTCTGTTATTTTCCCCCCGAAATCTTTGTTCCCCGAAAATTATTTTCACAACCAAAATTTAACATAACAATAAATTAGCGTAAAAATATTTAGCAGCACGGGCACCTTCGGCGCGGAACAACAAATTCGGCGCAGGCGCCTTTGGCGCAGAACAACAAATTCGACGTCGAACAACAAATTTGGCGTTCGCGCCTTCGGCGCGGGACAACAAATTAGCGTAAAAAAATTTAGCGGGGCGCCAAATTAGCGTTAAAAAATTTAGCCGGGCGCCTGAACAACAAATAGCAGTGTTTTTACCCTAATTTGTTGTTCCGCTAAATTGTTTTACACTAAATTTTTTATTTTGTTTAATTTAATGGTTCATGATTCTCCACAATATTTCCCAAGGCACTTTTAATTTCAAAGTTTAAGTTTCCAATGCACTTTCCCCCCCAAATTTAATCTCCACAATCTTTCCCAATGCACTTTTCCTTCCAAATTTAATTTCCACTCTTTTCCAAGGCACTTCTAATTTCAAAGTTTATGTTCCCAAAGCACTTTCCCTCAAAAATTTTTCACAAAATCCAATCTCAACCATTGATTTACCAAGATCAAATCACAGCCACTCTTTATCTTGTCCTAGTCAGCCCTAGGATTCAAAAATCGCTGCCAAATGTATAATAGATTAGTGGGCGCCTTCGGCGCAGGCACCGAACTTATTTCCCACGCGAAATCTTTTTTCCCCGAAAATTATTTCCACAGCCAAAATTTAACATAACAATAAATTAGCGTAAAAATATTTAGCGCCACGGGCACATTCGGCGCGGAACAACAAATTCGGCGCAGGCGCCTTCGACGCGGAACAATAAATTCGACGTCGAACAACAAATTTGGTGCGGGACAACAAATTAGCGTAAAAAAATTTAGCATGGCTCCTTCTGTTATTCTCCCCCTGAAATCTTTATTCCCCGAAAATTATTTTCACAACCAAAATTTAACATAACAATAAATTAGCGTAAAAATATTTAGCAGCACGGGCACCTTCGGCGCGGAACAACAAATTCGGCGCAGGCGCCTTTGGCGCAGAACAACAAATTCGACGTCGAACAACAAATTTGGCGTTCGCGCCTTCGGCGCGGGACAACAAATTAGCGTAAAAAAATTTAGCGGGGCGCCAAATTAGCGTTAAAAAATTTAGCCGGGCGCCTGAACAACAAATAGCAGTGTTTTTACCCTAATTTGTTGTTCCGCTAAATTGTTTTACACTAAATTTTTTATTTTGTTTAATTTAATGGTTCATGATTCTCCACAATCTTTCCCAAGGCACTTTTAATTTCAAAGTTTAAGTTTCCAATGCACTTTCCCCACCCCAAATTTAATCTCCACAATCTTTCCCAATGCACTTTTCCTCCCAAATTTAATTTCCACTCTGTTCCAAGGCACTTCTAATTTCAAAGTTTATGTTCCCAAAGCACTTTCCCCCAAAAAAATTTCACAAAATCCAATCTAAACCATTGATTTACCAAGATCAAATCTCAGCCACTCTTTATCTTGTCCTAGTCAGCCCTAGGATTCAAAAATCGCTGTCAAATGTATAATAGATATGAGGAAACGGGAAATAGGGTGTCACAGGAGAGAATCTCTCCTGGGTCGGTCAAAAAAACTCCAATCTCCACATGTTTGTTGGAAGATCCGATCCGTTCATCTCGATCTCCACCCTCTAAAACACCTACCCACCAATTTTCAGCCCGATCCGAGGTGTTTTGTCCGTTCATCCACCCTTTGAAAAAGTTATGTTCATGCGATCCCGTTAAATTTGGGTCGGATGGATGAACGGACAAAACACCTCGGATCGGGCTGAAAATTGGTGGGTAGGTGTTTTAGAGGGTGGAGATCGAGATGAACGGATCGGATCTTCCAACAAACATGTGGAGATTGGAGTTTTTTTGACAGACCCAGGAGAGATTCTCTCCTGTGACACCCTATTTCCCGTTTCCTATATATATATATATACATATACATATACTTGTTAGGGGGCCTATGAGAGAGTCCATCCTTGGTTGTTGAGGTGGCTCCATTTCCACCTTCCATCAAAGACATCATATCCTTATTTATTGCTAATGGGGCAAAACGTTAATTGCTGCAAAATTTTGCAGCAAGGCCCCTGGCTTTTCGCTCGCAGCTTTCCCCATGCACCCTCTCTCTGACTCATCTCATCTCCTCGTCGTTCTAAAAAATTCACATCGGCAAACAAAATTCGTAGATCATCTCGTTCGTTCCAAAATTTCAAACACGCAGCCAAATTCGACATCAGCCTCTTCGTTCCAGATCTACCTCTCTCCAGATTGAAGGACGCTCATCTCCTTCTTCAGCTCTCTCCAGATCGCCCTCTCTAGATCCAGTCGATCGCAGCGCAGCGCCCTAGGATCTCCTTCCAGCTTCGAAGGGTTTTGCTGGAAAATTTCGCATCGCAAGGGCAAGAATTTTGCAACGTGAGGGCAAGAACTTTGCTGGAAAATTTCGCAGCCCTAGGATCTCCTTCCAGCCTGTTATCTTTCAGCCTGTGGAAGCTTGTTTTTGTAATGGATTTCAGATTATATAAACTTGTTCTATTTGTTAATGTTGCATTTCTCTCTCTCTCTCTCTCTCTCTCTCTCTCTCTCTCTCTCTCTCTCTCACAACTGAAATTAGTTGGGAAAAATGTATAAAATAGAGAGTGATTGTTATAAGAAGTTCATCCTGAAAAATCTCAATGAAACAACTCAATTCCTGAGTTTCTCTCTTTTACTTTAGCTTTGCATTTTTTTCCCCTTTTCTTTGCCTTTCTTTGATTCTGGCTATGATTCCTTGCAATCGGAAGCATCATTGAAGGATATTTGACTCCATGTCCCGTCAGGGAAGAATGCAGGAATCGGGGCCAACAGATTTTCACAAAGAAAACATATATTTTGTATGCACAAAACACAAACCTTAGTTTCTTTTTAACTTGCAAAAAATGAAGATACAAAGATGCATTCAGCATTCTCGATGTCTTCACTGCTCCCAGCTATCATGCAGCACGCATACATTGTTATCTTGAGCTTAGCATTTGAGCTCTGTCATATCCTTGTATGTTTGTGATTTAGCGATTCATCTATCAACAAAATAGCAGCAATGTGGACACTTACATGGATGCCCAGAATAGCAACAATTTAGTGGGATTTGGTGCTTCATGCAAGACAGATGAAACCCATGACAAAATTCATGCCCAGAATAGCAGCAATGTTTGTGTACTGCTTCTTACCCATGACAAAGTTCATGCAAGACAGATGTAACATATGTACGTGTGCTGCTTCATGCCCAGAATAGCAGTAATGTTTCATGCAAGACAGATGACAAAGTTCCAGAATCATGTAATTGTTCAGTTGCAGATTCACCTTCCTTGCTTAAGCATTCATCTTCCAGTGGGTATTCTTCTATCACCCAATCAGCATAAAAACATAAAAACATCCAGATTGCAAATCATAGCATAGAATCAAACAATCCAACATAAAAACATCAATCCTTGCATAAAATCATGATTACATCCAGATATAATGTAAAGAGTTCTTTCACAACTGCACACAATGTTCTAAAAATCGGCCTGGGCGGCCGCCTAGGCGGCGCCTAAGCGCTAGGCGGCCAATAAACACCCCGAGTAAGGCCAAATCGGTCAGTCTGGGCGTTTTGGGGATTAATCGGCCACATAAGCGTTCTGGGCGGTGTCTGGGCGCTCTGGGCGGTTCCTAGGCAGCTGGGCAGCTTTTCAAAATTAACTTTATGGTTTGTTTAGATATAATAGACTAATGGTTGTATTATTGCAATATTGTGTAATGGACTAATAGTTGTTTTAGACTTTTTTATATAATGAACTCATTATTATAATAATTTATATTAGATTATTAGTACGTATTAAAACGTGCTTGCTGCCAGATTATAGAGGAAAAAGATGATTGCTTCATGCCAAAAAAAATTTGGGCCTGGAACAAAAACGGGTCAAACATGCCGGTCTGCATTCCCCATGTAATGTATTCATTTTCACCTAAGTTCAAGTTTGGTAAATGGCTTAATTGCAAAAGAGTATCTTTTAAATTTTATTTTGTTGCACACTAATACTCTAAAGTTGGTAAACTGGATTTGATTTAGTATGTATTAAATATTTGATGTATTTTAAATAATATATATATATATATATATAAACATAAATATATTATATAAAAATAAATAAAATAATTAAAAAATGCAAATCCGCCTAGGCCGATTAATCCTCGATTAATCCCCGATTAATGCTCTGGGCGCTAGGCGCTAGCAATCCGAACGCCTAGCGCCTAGCGTTTTTTACAACCTTGACTGCACACACGAGCTTTACACTGGATCAGGGTTACTGGAGGATGTACAAAAATTGAGAATCTGCACAGAATACACAAACATATACATTCGTATCTGATCACATACAGAAAAGTCGTAGCTTAAAATCGAGCAGCACACGTACATAGTCTGATCATACATTTTTCGCTTTTCACCACTACTAACAAACATACACTGGGACACGCACGCATGCACATGCTTGCATCATCGGCGAGAATGGGGGAGTAAGAAGATATTTTGGCCATCTGAGAGAATTCCATCCTTGACGATGCTTAAGGGGTGCTATCAGCTTTAGGCATCATCCTTTGTATGCTCTCCAGCTCCTTGACTACCTATGGCATCAAAGGCATGGCACTTGTCTCGTCTTGGCAACACTTAAGTGCTAAAAATGAACTTCAAAATTTATTCAGAAGGATATGAGCCTTATCTGGCACCAATAATGGAGAACACCTAAACAAAATGATATGCCTTGTTTACCTAGAAACAAAAAATATAAAGTTTAAGTTGGCAGCACAACATCTGAACGTGGAACCAGCCTATCAGTAAAGCATGATTATTATATCAAGATGAATGAGAAGAATGTGATCACAATTATATGCAGCCTAACAGTAAAGCAGATCAATAATTTTAAAGGAAAAGACTAGAGAAAGAAAAGTGGAACCAGAAGCAAGTTGCAAAGGTTTGGGTCATATTGACTCAAAAAAACTAGCTCCTTAAAAAAACATACATGCACAAAATGCCCAAACTCTACCATGATTCCGCAAATTAAACGGACTATATGGAGGGCACATTAGGTGTTCAAATATGAATTCGTGTACAAAGTCTTTGATGGTAAAATGATAAAGAGAAATGCTGACATGAAAGACACATCACCATTAACAAATTGCTAATACTTTGAAACCATTAATAATCACACACATCAACGATATTGACACGTTATAAACCCATTTGTCAGAAAATTTGCATAATTTAAATTTTATGACATTACCTCGCTTTGCTATCTACTAATTTAAGCTAATCACTCTGTAAAATTAGAGGCTGATACTTCAGCCTATTTCATAGAGTAATGCTGATTCGTGTGACGAAACAATAACCACATATCTACCAAAATTGTGAAATTAACGTGAAAAATCTACTGAAATTTACCTCCAGAGAGAAAAGGTACTGAATATCTAAGAGAATGATCAGTTGATTTAGTTTGCACAAATTTAATAGTTAGCAACTAGAGGTACTATCTTATATCATGTCTAATCAAGGAAAAAACATGTATGCATAGTCTTATTATTCTAGGCCTTCCATCTAAGGAATGTATGTAAACCTCACTCTTTGCTCTATTTTTGCAATCCGTCTAAGCATGAACTGCTGAACTGATTCATTCACTAATAACAGAAAATGCACTAAAACATACATGACAGTTTATTACTCACACCACAAACACAAGTCATACAAGAGTGTAGTATATATAGTGCAATCAAAGTGTCCCAATGTTTAGACTTAATTAGCAAATTAACTAGGTGCTTAACTAGGTACTAGTAATTCATATGTTTCATTGAGCAGCTAAATAAATTGTAACTCAAAGAGAAGTCCTTAATGAGCTTAGTTATACATTTACTAAAATAATCTACTAACAAATTGCCATTTATTAAAACAAGTTAATTCAACCCACGTCTACCCATATTCATTTTCAAACAAAAATTAGAAAATTTCCACGGTGCTCAGCAGTTCAATGATGAAATTTTCTGGATAGACGAGAGCATCGAAAAGTTCTTGTTTACGATATTCTCAAGATCATATTTAGAAAACCAAAATTTGACAATGATCTGATACCTTTCCTTCTGTGCACAAACGGGAGAGTGAGGAAGAAATCAAATTGGAACGAGCGATGACTAATCGATTATCTAAGGTTTTGCTTTGGAATGAGCTGCAAAGTTCTTGCCGTGCTGCGAAATTTTGAGGGTGAGATCCTATGGCGCTGCGAAATTTTCCAACAAACCCCTTCGAAGCTGGAAGGAGATCCTAGGGCGCTGCGCTGCGATCGACTGGATCTGGAGAGGGAGATCTGGAGAGAGCTGGAGAGGGAGATGAGTGTATGGAGATCTGGAACGAATAGTTTTTTCTGATGTCGAATTTGGTTGCGGCTTTGAAATTTTTGAACGAACGAGATGATCTGCAAATTTTGTTTGCCGCTATGAATTTTTTGGAACGAACGACGAGGAGATGAGATGCGTCGGAGAGAGGGCGCATGGGGAAAGCTGTGAGTGAAAAGGAGGGGTCTTGCTGCAAAATTCTGCAGCGATTAACATTTTGTCCCATTAGCAATTAACAAGGATATGATGCCTTTGATGGAAGGTGGAGATGGAGCCACATCAACAACCAAGGAGGGACTCTCTCCTAGGCTCCCTGAACTCCATTTATCCCATATATATCTATATATATACATATATAGTGGGTAAATTGAAAGAGAGATTCCTTAAAAATGATCCCCGATACTTGCGGAGCGAGCGATTCCTCTCCGACTGTGCAGAACCTTAGCGTGGGCTCGACCCCATGGTGGACCCTCCGGCGAGCTGTCCCCCCGACGAGACGGGAGCGGAAGACTTCAGCAAGGCTGATGGAATCCCCATGGTGGATACAGGGGGTGCGTCTACAAGGCTTCATCTTGTCGGAGTCGGTGGATTTAAGGCGCCCGTTGGTCATAGCAACGAAACGGCGCCTATGGTTGTATAAGAGAAGGGTAAGGATGGGGTCTTGGCCCTGGGAGGAGGGTTTTTGGCACAGTTTTGCACGATGATCGGAGAGACATAGGGGGCGACACCGTTCGAAGTGGAGGCAGCTATTATTGAGATGTCATTGACGGGAGGTGAAAGGGAGATCGGAGGAAGGCGGGGGGCTTGGATTTGGCGTTGGAGACGTCGTTGTCGGATCAGTTGGGATGCATCGCCCCGAAGTTGACCGAGTGGTTGGAGGGACGAGAGGCGCAGGCGAAGGGCTGACGGAAATACAGTGTGGAGTGTTGGCGATGAATGGGTCCGTCGTCGGAGCAATGTCGATAATCGCAGGCGCTGGGTACGGTGCTCTATCCTTGGAGGGGATGATGGCAGAGGCGGTGAGACGTAGGGCAGCCGGAGGCGATGCAGGTGATATCCGGGGGACCAAAGCAGCCGCTACACTGATGGTTAGTGATGCGACAACAAAGGGAGGCTCTGTGAGCATTTTGAATTCTGGGGGAAGAATAGAGGGCGGAGTTGTCGCTGGGGGAGATGAAGCTGGTGTCGTCCGAGCTAAAGGGAGAAAAGCTGTTGTTGATGCGGCATCTGCTTCGCTGAAATTGGGAAAGGGAGTCGGGACCAGACGTCGAACTCCAGAGCTTGCCAATCAAGGTACTGTTCCCCTTACAAACAATTTTAGTGCGCTGATTGATATGAATGAGAACTCTATTTGGGGTATGATGGGATTATGAAGGGTACTAAACACCAAGCTGCTGGATTGTTGAGCAATAAGAATAGTGGTGCTACTATTTCAAATGGTGTAGTAGGTTCTATGAAAACTATGAGGCATTCTTATGTTGAGAAGGGAAAACAGTTATAGGTGGGAGTGAACAGGCTATACAGAGCACCATTATAGGTGATCGTGGACATCAGAAAAGGTGGGTTCCAGTTAATGAGAATAATATTGGTAGTGAGGCGAATGGCGTCGAGGTTAGGCCACCCCCTTTGGGTATTCCCAAAGTTACTAATGACAGTGCTCCCTTCATTCCAAAGTTTACAGCTGGAGTCATGCCAAAGCGTTGGAAGGACGTTTGTACTATGGGAAAAAAGTAAAGATGACGATTGTCGTTTGGACTACATAGCCCCCAAAATTGGCATGGGGGTCGTTGGGTTGCTAGTATAACCAAGGAAGAGGTTGCCTCTAATGTTGACCACTGGGATAATACCCTTGTGGGTTATGTCCTGGGAAGCAGACCGTTCTTTTCGCACCTGAAAGCATGTGTTGTGCATATGTGGAAACCTGCAGGTGGGCTTGAAGTTTTCTCTAGAGAAAATGGATTTTTTTCTTTAAATTTACTCTAGCTGATGACAGCAATATGATCCTTCAGGAGGGCCCGTCGTTATTTAACGGTCGCCTTATAGTTCTTCGAAAGTGGAGTTCTGATATCGGTATGGGGCGTGACCTTTTATCTTCTATCCCTGTTTGGGTAAGGTTTCCGGCCTTACACTTAAAGCTATGGTCCAAGAGTATTATCAGTAAGGCAGCGAGCGTCATTGGTAGACCTTTATATATGGATAGAGCCACGGCTAAGGGAGAAAGACTTGCATATGTGTAACGACTGGTTTTCTTGTATCTGGATTATTATATTATATTATATGTTTTGGTGGATTTTCTCCTTATGCACGGTTTTCGTCTCCGTAGCTTTCATTTTCGATCGTTTCGTCGTGTTTTCTTAGCTTCTTCCTTAGAATCGTCGATTTTGGAGTAAGTCATTCGTGACGGGCTTCATATCGGTCATATCTTATTGTTAGATCAAGCCTAGGAGTCTTAGGAATCGATCCCGGAGCTTCGCGCTCCATTTCGGAACTTTTGGTGCACATTAGCCGGTGTAAGAAGGGGCACCGACCGACTAGATGACGATCCAGTCTGTCGGAAAACCTTCTTGAACCGACTAGTTGGCTTTGTAAATTTCTCAGGAGTTACTGTTTATCGTTAGTCGGTCTAAGAACGTTGGTTGACCGACTAGGTTGCAAACTAGTCGATCAGCAATGCTTCTTTAACCGACTAACTCATTAACTATTTTTGGTACCAATTACTGTTCATTCTTAGTCGGTATAAGTTCATCTTTCGACCGACTAGTTGTTAAACTAGTTGGTTAAGCTTTGTACTCAGACCGACTAATTCTTAGTTCTTCTGTACAGTCGAGTACTGTTCACTTTTAGTCGGTCTAAGAACGTTCATCGACCGACTAGATGTCAAACTAGTCGGTCAGTAGTTCTTTGACCGACTAACTCCTAGTTCAGGTTTTCGTCAGGGGTTACTGTTTACACTTAGTCGGTCTGCGTTGGTCAACCGACCGACTAGTTCCCAAACTAGTCGGTCAGTGGTTGCTCTTTGACCGACTAAACAGTACAGGAAACCCTAGTTTTGCCCTAGCCGCCACCAAACTCTATAAATACCCCTCCAAACGTTTTCTTCTTATTCTTCAACTCTAAACCTAATTTCTCTCCCATTGAGCTCTCATCTTCCCCAAACCCTCAAACCTTCATTCCAATCTCATCCTCCATCATCCAAACCCTCACTTAACACATTCTACCTCTCATCTTCCTCAAAATCTCTTCAAACCCCCAAAATCCACATCCAAACCTATTTCTCCATATTTTTCCCTCATTTCCAGATTTGAGCCGGATCGTTCTTCCGTTGCCGTGGTTGCTCGGCATCATTCTTCTGTTTCCGATACGGTAATAATCGATCTCTTAATGTTTTCATAACCCGTTGTGTTTTTGTGAAACCCTAATGAAATGAATGTTGTTTTGATGATTGTTTCTCCATAACAGCGACTTCCCCGTAGATTAGCGTCCGTGGGACGAACCCTCGTTGATCGTCATCCTCGGTGCTAGGCAAGTGAAACTTGCCACTTAGGGTTGTGGGCCATGTCTTAGGCCATTTGCTTGTTGTATGCGTAAAAGAGACTAGGCGACGAAATGATACTCGCCTAGGCGTAAATTTAGGAACTAGCTTGACAACGAAGCTAGATCCGACATTTATCATGTTGCACAATTACCATGTCATGTTTAATTTCCATTAACGGTACGCAAACTAATTGTCATGTCATTGCATTCTTTAAGTGTTCCCGTGATTGCGTAGCTCCGCTACATCTTGTGAAATGATTGAGGCTAGGTGCACCCCTATGCCAAATGGAATACGCTCCTGGTTGTGATCCAGGAAACGAGCTCTTGTGCGGGGCAACCCTGGCTCATTTACTGAGCTCGTGTGCAGGGACCCTGGCTCGTTCACATGTGGGTATTGGGGGTAAGAGTTAAGCGGCCAATCAACTGGGAGTCTGTCCGATCAGCAACTGCAGTGGTAAGGCGTAAACTCTGGGTTCTGGGGTAGTGTTAAGCGGCCAATCAGCGTGAATGCCAAACCGTTCAGCTGTAAGGCTTAAACATCTACAAACAACTTGAAACGTGACTAGTGAAAAGATTGAGATTGTTAGTAGCTTGGCTACTCTTGACTTGTCCCGATAATTGTTCTCTTGTACTTATTGTTTCACCATGTCTTGCTTGTGCACTCATGTTATAACTGCCATGTCATGCATACTATAACTACTAGGTTGTTAGTTTGCCTTACCTTCAGTTTCCTTGCCCAAGTCTTTTAGACTTGCTGACATGTGCCCCTTTACTCTTTTGGGTGACACATGTTAGATCATGAGCCTGAGTACATTGTTGAGGACGAGGTGTTTACTGACGCCGAGCCCGAGCCTGTGTTTGGCGAGGAGTACGTGGACACTGGGGACCAGTCCTAGTATCTTCATTGAGCTTTCCCTTTTTGTTTAGAGAGCCACAGCTAAGGGGGAAAGACTTGCATATGCTAGATGCTTTGTGGAAATCGATGCGGCCCACTCTTTGCCTGATAAGATCTGTTTGGATATTGTAGGCGAGCAATGTATGGAGATTGATGTTACATATGAATGGGTTCCTCCTAGATGTGCTAAGTGCTGTAGTTTTGGCCATATGGATGCCCAATGCCCTTCTACCCTCGTGTGGAAGGCCAAACAGAAGATTCTTCCTCCTAACTCCTCCCACATGCCTCCTCCAAACTCAGGTATCATTATTAACCAAGTTTATGTTCCTCCTGCTAATCTGTCTGTAGATGATATTTCCATGGAACCTTCCCCGAGTTTTGTTGCTGAGCCAGTTACTGAGTCTGCTCCTAAGGAACCTATGGTTATGAAATCCCCCCCCCCCGACGCCTCTATGAATGATAGGATTGCTACGGTTCATCCCCCTAGTGCTTGTTCTTCTCTTGAGAAGACTAGTACTAACTCCACTACTGCTGATGACACTCCACCTGATCATGTTGCGGAAGATACAGTGGAGTGGCAGGTGCATGTGCACAAAAGGCTTAAGAAGCGACTTTCTAGTATCCAGAAAACCAAACCAAAGACAAATATAAATTCCAAGAAGGATACTATCACAAAGGAAGCCTCTCCTCTAGTTGGCCCTAGGAGGACTGTGTGTGGGTTGAAGGGCTCCCACATGCTTTAATATGTCTATCTTCACCTGGAACGTCCGCGGGTTGAATAAAGCAGAGCGGCGTCAGGATCTTCGGGGACTTCTTAAGCTTCATTCTCCTTCCATGGTTGGTTTGTTAGAAACCAAAATCAAAGAGTCGAACTCTCAACGTGTTCTTTCTTGCTTCCCAAATGATTGGTCTGCTATTAATAACTATGCTAGCTCAGGTGGAGGCATAATTTGGATCCTATGGGATGTCAGGATTTGGTCTTGCATGCTTATTCATTCCTCTGACCAAGTAATATCTATCACTACCTCAAATAAGGGTGGCTTCAAGTGTATTATTTCTTTTGTTTATGGTGCAAATCTGCTTCCGTCCCATACCACCCTCTAGTCAGACTTACTCTTCACGCAAGCCTCAATTGGAAATTCTCCCTGGGCAGTCATGGGTGATTTTAATTCTGTTAGATATGATGAGGAAAATCTTGATGGCAGACTTATATCCCAAGCTACCTTGAACCCTTTCAATAATTGCATTGAATCATGTGGGCTCTCGGATCTTAAATGTGTTGGTAATACTTGGAGTTGGAGCAACCATTCTGTAGGGAGTCGTCATATTTCTTCTAGACTTGACCAGATTCTTTGTAACTCTAGCTGGATCAATTCCCTTCCAGCTTCTCTTTATAGTTATCTTACTCCCTCGTCCAGTGACCACTCTCACATGCTGCTTCTTCTGGGAGACAAATCTATGTCGGTGCCTAAGCCCTTCAGGTTCTTTAACTACTGGACTAAACACTCAGAATTCCATACAGTTCTGCTCAGAGCTTGGAGCCCCTCTATTCCTGGATTTCCCCAATTTCAGGTGGCTTATAAGCTTAAGAGGCTGAAATTTCTCCTTAAGACTTGGTCCCATGGCTTAATTGATGACCCCGCCTCCATCATCAAAGAATTAAGGAATAAACAGGCAAAGATACTGGCTAATGGTGATGAATATCATGTTTCTGCTTGCAATAATCAGTTAGGCCAGCTCAGTTGCGATATTAATCATTAGCTACAGTTGTAAAATGCTAAGTGGATGCAAAAGAGTAGAATATCCTGGCTAACAGAAGGAGACAAAAACACTGCTTTCTTTTTCTCTGCCACTAAGACCAAGTATTCCAAGAACTCACTTGCTCATTTATTTAATTCTGATGGGTCTCCCTCTGACCACAGTGCAGATATGCGGAACACATCTCCAACTTTTTATAAAAGTCTCTTCAATCAGTCTGATTATTGGAATGTGTTCTCGTATTTTCCTGTTAAGAAGCAGCTGGCATCCTCTAGTGCTGAATAGCTAATTCCCCCTATCTCCTCTATGGAAATTAAGAGTGCAATGCTCCAAATGGGTGCGGATAAGGCTCCAGATCCTGATGGTTTTAATGCCTATTTCTACCAAATGAATTGGGACACTGTAGGAGATGCTGTGGTTAATCCTGTAAAATCATTGTTTTTTCTCTGGCAGGCTCCTCGGAGAACTCAACCATACTTTTCTTTGTTTAGTGCCTAAGTCTGATTCAGCTTCCACCCTCAATGATTACAGGCCTATATCATGTTGCAATGTTCTCTACAAATGTATCTCTAAGGTTCTCTGTAACAGGCTTTAGAAGGTTATCACTGATATCATCTCCCATCATCAAGCTGCCTTTCTAAAGGGTCGTCTCATTAGTACTGCTCCCTACTAGCTCATGAACTAGTTATGGACTTCAACAAGCCCATGGGTAGCCGCTTGTGCCTTAAGGTAGATCTGACAAAGGCTTTTGATTCAGTTAACAGAGAATTTATCTACTTCATGATGCATCGCATGGGTTTCCCTCCTCGCTGGATTGGTTGGATCAAGGAATGTATATCTAGCCCGACTTTTTCTGTGCTCATTAATGGGTCTCCTTCAGGGTTCTTCACTATTAACCATGGCATAAGGCAAGGTGACCCTCTATCTCCATACCTATTCGTCTTGGTTATGGAGTTCTTTTCTATTACGATGGATCTTGCAGTTTTAGATGGCCTGGTCAAACCAATGAAGAGGTGGCCCATTCTGACCCCCTCACATCTCCGATTTGCTGATGATCTGCTTGTTTTCTGCCATGGGGACCAGAGGTCTGCCGGGAATCTTTCTGATATATTTGACTCCCTTAGTAACGTAGTGGGTTTACATATTAATAAAGGGAAAAGTAAGCTATTCTGCAGTAAGGGGTGCCAGAATCCTCGGGAGATCGCAGCTACTATTGGTGTGCCCTTAGGTTCTCTACCTATTCGATACGTTGGTCTGCCTATGTCTATTTCATACCCCAAGGCAAGGCACTACTCTCCTCTTATTGATAAATGCAGGAAATACTTGGCAGGTTGGTCTTCCAAGCTCCTCTCTATGGCTGGCAGAGTTGAGCTTATATGCTCTGTTATATATAATCTATCTTCCTATTAGAGCCTTTCCTTCAAGCTTCCTCTCTCGTTTATTCGTACTATTGAGCAGCTATGTGCTAACTTTCTTTGGAATAATAAGTTGCATGTATGGAGTTGGCCCAATATATGCAAGCCTAAAAAGGAAGGATGACTTGGGCTTCACAGACTTGGTGATATTAACAAAGCAGCAGGGATCCGCCTCTTCTGGAGATTTATGCACTCTGATTCTCTTTGGGCCAAATTTATGAGGAGCACCGACACCCGGAATGGTACTGATTTTCCTTCATCCCCAGCGCACTGAGGTACCTGAAAATTTATCTTGGCTTCAAAGCAACTAGCAACACCTTTCTTTGAAGTTAATAATGCTCCACTATCCTCTTCTCTGTGATGGACACCTTCCCCTAAATTTTCACTTAAATCTGCTTGGGAAGCTATTCGGCCTATGTCTCATGTTGTCCCTCATCATAATGTGATACGGTTCCCTAAATGCTGTCCAAAAATGTCTACCTGTCTCCTTAGGGCGCTGAATGATAAATTGCTGACGTTTGATAATCTGGTTAAAAGGAATATTTCAGTTGCTAATATCTCTTGCGTTTTATGCCAGCATCCCTTGGAATCTATTAAACATCTCTTCTTTAAATGTCCCTTCACATTATATCTTTGGGAGTTATGTAGACTGAAGCTAGGTCTCCCCCCTGGCCCAATTGAGACTCTTCTAGAAGAGGTGACTCTTATACATGATCGCTTCAGGAGTAAGGCTAAATCTCTAGAATAGCCCGCCTAGCTATCTGTTCAGTAGTTTGGCATACTTGGCATGAGAGGAACAGAAGGGTATTCAACAACTCGGGCAAGAATAAAGTCCATATTTCCAGAGATATATATGAGGATGTTCGGGCTCTCAGTGCTTCAATCAGATGGAAGGAGGGAAAGCAAAACTTTCGTATCGCCCTAGAAATTGGTCCTAATATTTGTTTTTTTATGTCTCGGTGCTTAGGTTCTTTTCTAGTTTGGCTAGTAGGGGATGACAACGCATGTGTCCTCTCTTCCCTATACGTCCAAGGTTAATTTAGAAATCTTTGGCATACTGAGGGGTTTATTATACATTATTTGTTTGTTTAATGAAGTTTAATTATCTTTCATATATATATATATATATATATATAGGAAAATCTTCATGTGAGAACATTTCGCACGGTGCGAAAATGTTTTTATCTTTTTTTTGAAATTTTTTTTTTCAAAAATTCTTTTTTCCACCCTCATTATATGTTATTATACCCCCCTCAAAAAATAATGGTTGAGAAATAATGTCATTTGGCCTTCGATCAAGGCATTTCATCAAATTCGCACGTTTTGAGACCGTTAAATTTGTAACGGGTGGATGTGTGCTCTAATCCCCAACGGGTTCACCCATTATTTTCCCTGGGGTATATAATTGTATGGATTAAACATCAAAAAAAGAATTTTTGAAAAAAAAAATTTCAAAAAAATAAAAAAAATGTTTTCGCACGGGCTTTCGCACCATTTTTTCGCAATGGAAGATTGCCCTATATATATATATATATATATATATATATATATATAGGAAAATTTTCAAATGAGAACATTTCGCACCGTGCGAAAATGTTTTTAGTTTTTTTTTGAAATTTTTTTTTTCAAAAATTCTTTTTCCCACCCTCATTATATGTTGTTATACCCCCCTCAAAAAATAATCAATGAGAAATAATGTCATTTGGCCTTCGATCAAGGCATTTCATCAAATTCGCACGTTTTGAGACCGTTAAATTTGTAACGGGTGGATGGGTGCTCTAATCCCCAACGGGTTCACCCATTATTTTCCCTGGGGTATATAATTGTATGGATTAAACATCAAAAAAAGAATTTTTGAAAAAAAAAATTTCAAAAAAAAGATAAAAATCTTTTCGCACGGTGCGAAAAGCCTCTTTTTCGCAACCGAAGATCGCCCTATATATATATATATATATATATATATATATATATATATATATATATATATATATATATATATATATATGGTCATGGTTATAGAGGGTGGAGATCAAGATGAACGGTTCGGATTTTCCGAAAAAATGGGGGGCATAGACTTTTTGCTAGGGGTTTATTTGATCCCTCGTGTATACATACATACATACATACATACATACATACATACATACATACATATATACATACATACATACATATATATATACATACATACATACATACATACATACATACATACATACATACATACATACATACATACATACATACATACATACATATATATATATATATATATATATGCCCACGAGAGGGTGTCCCAGTGGTAAGTCATTCCGCTCCAAAGCCAAGGGGTGCGGGGTTCGAGGCCTATGGCCTCCGTGACTTGGTAATTATTGTGGAATTTGTTGTGGAATTATTTACCATGGGGCTACATCTCCCCTCTCGGACTTACCCGGGGGCCGTTGGGGGCACGGCGGTTTCCCCCCAGTTTGCATAGTCTCGGCCGGGCTCTCGCCTTACCCTCCTAAAAAAAGCCAAAGGCAGGGGGAGGGGGTTGGGGATTTTTCTGGGTTGTCAATATATATATATATATATATATATAGCCCACGAGAGGGTGTCCTAGTGGTAAGTCATTCCGCTCCAAAGCCAAGGGGTGCGGGGTTCGAGGCCTACGGCCGCCGTGACTTGGTAATTATTTGTGGAATTTGTTGTGGAATTATTTACCCTGGGGCTACATCTCCCCTCTCGGACTAACCCGGGGGCCGTTGGGGGCACGGCGGTCACCCCCCAGTTTGCATAGTCTCGACCGGGCTCTCGCCTTACCCTCCTAAAAAAAGCCGAATGCGGGGGGAGGGGGTTGGGGATTTTTCTGGGTTTTCATATATATATATATATATATATATATATATATATATATATATATATATATATATATATATATATATATATAATATGAGTAAAAGGATCTTAAGATGCCTCCTTAAATTCAATCTAAGGAGGCGCCCCCATTTCCCCAGAGCTCCCAAATTTTTTTTGAAACTTTTTTTCACGTGTTTGTTGTTCATCTCATGGATGATCAGCATACCAAATTCCAAGAGATTCTAATACTTTTTGAGTCCTTACCTTGCAACTTCATGGGTTTTTCAGCACGTTTTCAGACCGTTGAAGTTGGAAGGAGTAGATGAGGGCTCAAAAAGTATTGGAATACCTTGAAATTTGGTATGTTGATCATTCATGATGTGAACAACAATTCCATGAAAAAAATTCAAAAAAATTGTGGGAAATGGAGGGAAATGGGGGCGCCTCCTTAGATTTAATCTAAGTAGGCACCCTAGATCCCTTTTTTTGAAGAGTTAGTAGAGTCTTTATTCAGGAGTAAAATGATACAAAGGTATAGTGTATTGGTATGAGTTTTCAATATAAAGAGGATAGGGCACAAGCGCCGTCACTCTTTAATATTGATCCCCCACCCTATAGCAATCTATACAAATAACAAATAACAAGCAACAAGAATTAAAATATAAGGTGGTGTCAGCCCAAATCTCTGAACTCCCAATTTGCAAAAGCTTCAGCCTCCTCTGAAGTAACAGGTTCTTGATCTCTCATAGCCAATTTGACATCCGCCGCAATCTCCTCAAATATGATTGTTTTCCCTTTGCTTGTATTCTCAAAGATTCTATGATTCCGCTCTCGCCAAATATGCCATACAGTGGCAGAAAGAGCAATTTTTGCCAACCTACTCAAAGTATTCTTGCCCCCAAAATGCAAAAGATAGTGTTCCCCAATCTCAGGTAGCCGGGGTACATTTTGGAGTTTGATATTTAATTTTAGCATAGCCCTGTTTAGGATATAGATAGAATAACTGCAATTAAAAAAGAGATGGCTTATATCTTCTATACTGTCGTCACCACATAGAACGCAATTGACCGGCGTGTTTAACCCCCATTTACTGATGATATCCCTGGTTAGAAGCTTGCCTTTAAAAGCTCTGAGGAGAGTGAGAGAGAATTTTGGGACATGGCCCGGAAACCAAATTAACTTCTGAAATGGGAAAGGATCACCATGCTGCCGCACCACATCCCAGGCTTCGTTATATTGAAAATTTCCATTACAATCCCCTCTTAATAGTGATCTGTTTCCGGCCAAGGCTGGCGCCCAAGCCCATACATCGGCCCCAGGTGAGAGTGCAACCTGGGAGAGGTATGGCCGGATTTGAGTAAGTGTTGGGTCATCCACCCAATCACACCCGGTCCAGAATTCATTCACAGTATATAATGATGTAGCCGGCGGAACAGCAACCAAGTCTTTTAGGGGTCCACAGTCCAGCCAGTAGTCATGCCAGAAAAGGGTTGTTCGCCCATCTTTTACAATTCTCCTGATAAGCTTTTGGGATACACTTCTACAATTCAACATATGTTTCCATGTTCCGGATTGCGTGACAAGACCCTTTGCCGCAAAGAAGCCACCTGCCTCTCTATATTTATCCCTCATTAGCCTTGCCCACAGGCTATTAGAAGTAAGAAATCGCCACGTGAGCCTAATGCCAGAAGCAACGTTGAGCTCATCTAGCAATCGGATGCCCACCCCTCCTTCAGACTTGGGTGTACAGAAATCCTCCCACGCCCAGGATCGGGAAGATCCCATAATGAAACGCCGGCAAAGTGAAGAAATTGTCCGCAGAATGGTGTAAGGCAATCGGAAGGCTTGCATCCAAAATACGAACATTCCATATATAACAGTTCTGACCATTTCAATCCGCCCTGAAATAGATAACAAAGTAGATGACCATCCCATTATCCTCTTCCTGCATTTATCAACCAATCTACTATACATAGGAGTTTTTGGATATTTGGATGATAGGGGCAAGCCCAGGTATGTGGTAATAGTGGAGGAAATTTTGATACCCAAGTAATCAGCTAGATCAATCCTGTTTTTAGTCCCCTTACTGAATAATGCTGCACTCTTTTTAGTCCCCTAGATCCCTTTTTACATATACATATATATATATATATATATATATATATATATATATATATATATATATATATATATATATATATATATATATATATATATATTGATATGAATATTCATGTTTGTAGGCATAGAGAGGGAGAGAAGTCATAATTACTCGTTTCTAGATCAAGAATGCTGTAAATATATTTCTGGTGAGATATAATGCATCCTTCAGCAGACTATGTAACATCAATACCAAGAAATTTGCAAAGAAAATCCAAATCCTTCATTTCAAACTCTTGCTAGATATGCTGATGTGCTACCTGAGGGAAGCAATATTAGCTGAATCACCACCAATGATGATCATATACTATCAACATATGGTAAATGAATGATAGGGACTTGAGGAGCAGAACAAGAACATTGCATTCTTATCAAGCTCTCCATATAGGGACTTGAGGAGCAGAACACGGACATTGTATTCTTATCAATCTCTCCATGCAAACGGTCACGTCCTGCATCCTGGGTGTCGTGAATGTTTTTCATGCACAGCATGTCCTGCAGGTATCAGTGAAAACAGTATAGGCAGAGAGCAACAATATACGCAGAGAGCTGAAGATGTATCAAACTACTCATAAATTTTCTCCTTTCGGCATGGAAATACAAAAGTCGATACGATATTTAAGATACAATTTTCCTAGATATATAAAGAAAATACACAGTGAAACACTCATGACATAATCACTCAGATGTTTGCGTCATGTGCAGCAAACTCAGTATCCTCGTATACCTGAGTCTTCTCGTACTCCTAATCAGCACCTAACGGTGCAATACAAACATGGAACCGCTAGATTAGAGTAAATTTGTTATGATTCTAGATTTTGGAATTTAAACATGGTGTCTTAGCATGACTGACATAGAGCATGAACAGAGCATATATAAAACGACAAAATAATAAACTAATAGCAGGAATGTAAATTAGATTACAGTGTGAGTTTATTTTATGACCATTCTAGTCCAAGTGTAGTAACAATTTTATCAATCGTAAACTGTGACTCATATTAGAGAGTACGATATGCAAACAAGAGACCATCGTGTACCACGGGTAAGCTCACTCGGGCCGAGTCCAAACAGAAAACAGGAAATGGACTCAGGATCCATCCGACATAACTGGTCTAGATTATAAACAGATACTGTGAAGGACCCTGTCGGAACAAAATCTGTGATGGGATCGTACCAGATACGGTCTGAAACCATGGCTCCAGTCAATATCGTACTTTCGAACATGTGTTACCCAAAATCCAGTGAGTCTAATATGTTAAGTATAGTATTCTTTTAAGGTATGTAGTATTTAAGTGTGTTGTTCAATAGTGATAACTAGTGTCATGTTGTCGTTGTATTCCAAGGTTTGCATGGCAGAAGGTTGTAGCGGTGATTGCCTAATCATGTAACATTTGTGATGCTTCCAATTTCTTTGTTGCGTGTGATTACTGTAGCATGCATCATAAAAATATAAAAATGAGACAATATCTCAACAAGTCCAAGGGGTCACATCATGATTAATCTACATGGTGTGGGTCCTGTGTATTTTAAATCCATCCAAATTCGAGATTCCAATAG